>WAAB01011026.1:7189-33612 GCA_013389865.1 Piaya cayana
CTTGTATCAGAAACGGTGTGACCAGCAGGTCCAGGGAGGTCATTCTGTCTCTGTACTCTGCACTGGTGAGACCGCACCTCGACTACTGTGTTCTATTCTGGACCCCTTGCCACAAGAAGGATGTTGAGTCTCTGGAGCGAGTCCAGAGAAGAGCAACAAAGCTGGTGAAGGGACTGGAGAACAGGCCTTATGAGGAGCGGCTGAGAGATCTGGGGTTGTTTAGCCTGGAGAAGAAGAGGCTGAGAGGAGACCTCATTGCTCTCTACAACTACCTGAAAGGAGGTTGTGGAGAGGAAGGTGCTGGCTTCTTCTCCCAAGTGACAGGGGACAGGACAGGAGGAAATGGCCTCAAGCTCTGCTAGGGGAGGTTTAGGCTGGACTTCAGGGCACTGGCACAGGCTACCCAGGGAGGTGGTTGATTCACCTTCCCTGGAGGTGTTTAAGGCACAGGTGGATGAGGCACTGAGGGACATGGTTTAGTGTTTGATAGGGATGTTTGGATTTGATGATCTGATGGGTCTTTTCCAAACTGGTGATTCTATGATTTTATGATAAGCTCTAAAGTTCTTTTCATGCAGGTAAATCTTATATAGTTCCTCCTGTTGCTAAAATTTCAAGCAAGCTTCACCAAGACATATTTTTGTCCCATTAGCTGACATTTTTTCGTTGCACTATTATAAATTCTATATAATATATTATGTATTTAACGATACTAACAATGATGCTATCACATAATACTTTAAATATGTTCCCTACCCAGCATTTCCTTTTTTCTAAATATTAAGTTGATATAGAAGAGGACAAGTGATGACAGGGAAGAATTAGGATGAAAGAACAGCAATTAAATTAAATGAAACTTAAATTTAAGAAGACTACAACATTTTATTTACAAGTTTTCAGTTTAAGTTTTAAAAAGGTTTAAATTATTTACATTAAATATTTGTACAAAGCATAATTTGACTACCTTGCATGGGACTCATTTCACTTAACTTTAAACATAATAACTGAATTGGCTAACTGATCTACTTACTGTAGGCACTTCCAACACAAGCACTTCCTGAAAATGATTAATCTGACCTATCATGGATATCTAATTAAGCATGAGAAGAATCATCCTCTGGGGATGTCTACATCTTTCTCCAAGGGGAATCTAAGCTATTTAGCTCACATGCAAACATTTATCTTTGAAGTACTTAGGGAAGGGATAATAAATTCCAGCAGACTGCCTTCTGCATATGAGATATGTGAACAGGAATTTGTAAGCCAAATCTTTTTCCAATAATAGCTTTCAACAGCTACTGACCATTTCCTTATCACTTGTTCCTTCATAACTATTTTATTTCTCTTTGTTTCCTTATTTAATTTTGAGTAAATTTTCACAACACCACAAAAATATTTCACCCCTTCGTATTTATACCAAGAAAATATTTTCAGAAGTGTATTCTGCTCAGATGCTTTTCCCTTAGCATGTAAAAGTAATCCCATCAGCTTTTCATTTCTTTTTGTGTGTGGATTTCCTCATCTGTATTTCAACTCCTGTAGTATTTCAGTAGCTGAAACTCAGAAGTGCAACTACTGTTCTTGTAGTTGTTTCAACAGTATTCATAGAGATTATGACATGCTTTTCCTGTGTGTGCAGCCTAAGCTTGGGTGGTATTTTAATGCCTTCCTATTACATTGCAAGCTCAATATCTAATTTACTGTCTACTATTCATCATCTCTAGATCTTTTTCAGCATTACAGCTTTCCAAGGCTCTCCATCCCTTCGAATTGTGTTTGAGACTATTTTCTCAAAGATGTATTACCTTATATCTCCTATTCTGAATGACATTTCATTAATTCTCATATGTTTTTTACTTCCCTGAATGCTTCATCCTTATTATATTGATTTTTGGTTTTCACTCTTGCAATCCCTAATGTATTACCATACATATTTGCAACCAGCAGGTAAATTTCAACAGAAGCATAGAAATATGTTTGATTACATCTTGCTGTTGTCATTAATATAATGCACTATGTTGCAAGTTCATGGTAACATCATATACATTTACATGGACTAAACTTCTGTCTTTCTGTTTGCAAAAGTTCAGATGTATAAATTCTATTTTCTTTGAAGAATATCTAGTGTTATTAGTTTAGATAAGTGATGAATGTAATTGTGGCCCAAATTACTTTTTCTCAAATAAATATCAATGTGAAAAGAATGCCTGAAGGTTTCCAAAGCATTACAGCTCAGATTCTGGAAAGAAATTTGATTTTCTTGCTGTTAATCTCCTTTAAGTGTGAATGATTTCGAAGATTATGAAGTATTAGGTGAATTTATACAGTTCCCTAGTACTCATACACTTCCGACAGAAGGACAAAGTGTTCTCTAGTAGAACACTTGAGCCAAGATTTGTATTTGTACTATATAATCACCAGAACTCATACATACTAATACAATATGGCAATGAAGAAACATATAAAGAATTATGAATATTTTTTCCATGAGATTTCACATGTCACTGTAACAAATATTCATCTACAGTTTTTTTTCTAAGGAAAGTCTTGTTTTCCCTATCTATTCTTTTTGCCAAATGACTAAGGATACATTAACAATTCCTTAGCAGTAATGACTATTTATTTGTCTATTACCTTGCCCTACCCTTCTTTCTTAACCGTTTACCAGTTAGCTATCAATTTAAGGACTCCATCATATACTTCATGGTGCTCTAAATTATATAACAACCTTTAGTGAAAGACCTTGCTGAGTGCCTTTTACAAATCACAGTGGACTCCCTCAAAACAAACTATTTGTTCTATCTGACTGACTCCATCAAAACAAATATATTGTTTTATGAAGCATTTATAAAATCTGTATCACTTTAAAAGGTGTTTTCTAATACCATTTAGACAAATTTTACTCTCATCTGCAGTTCTCTGGATGTTCACCAGAACCACTTCTAAAATCTAATTGCCATGTTTGACCACTTCAGAATCAATAGTTTGGCTAGTTTGTATCTGAATTCTTTTAGAACATTTGAATGAATACAATCTAGTGCTGGTGACGGTTATGGTACATGTGGAAGATTTATTTTCTGTAATATCTCTTAGTCACACTTTAATTATAAGAAGGTGGGAGAGTAATAAGAAGGTGGGAGAGTAATAAAAAGGTGGGAGGAGGTGGGAGACAGCTGAGGTTGTTTAACCTGGAGAGGAGGAGTCTGAAGGGAGAACTCTACATCTACCTGAAAGGAGGTTGTGGAGAGGATTAGGGTTAGGACAATAGGGAATGGCCTCAAGCTCCACCAGGGGAGTTTCAGGCTTGACATCAGGAAAAAAATGTTCATGGAAAAGGTCATTGGGCACTGGAACAGGATGCTCAGGGAGATGGTTGAGTCACCTTCCCTGGAGATATTTAAAAGATGGGTGGATAAGGTGCTGAGGGGCGTGGTTTAGTGATTGATAGGAATGGTTGGACCTGATGATCCAGTGGGTCTTTTCCAATCTAGTAATTCTGTGATTCTGTGAATCAGCATATTGTTTATTTGCAGTAGGTTTTATAGTTTAAATTAGTACTTTAAAATAGGCAGAGAAATTATTTAAAATGCTTGTCAGTAACTCAGTTGTTTGGGAGGTAACATATTACAGTATACTGTAATGTCATTATTTATTATAAAACAATGTGTTAGGAGAGAAATAAGTGGGAGCAGTCAGTTTGCATATCTGAATTTAAAGGAGGTTAATTTCAGGACTTTTTAATATTTGATATTTTTTATTCTACCATTAATTTTACTACATATATACTATGTATCTGCTTAAAATGCAAAGTTGGGGGAATATTTTACTTACGTGTTATACCTCAAAAATTTTTTTTGATACTGGTGTATATGATTGACCAAATTAGTGAAATTGTACAAGATAGCTGTGGTGGATTTATGATTAATTACATGAAAGCATATATTGGCTACACAGCAATTATTTAAAAAACCCCACTAAGAATAAGAAATTTTTTTTAAAAGTCCTTTAAAATTACAAATTTTACT
This sequence comes from Piaya cayana, assembly GCA_013389865.1. Lineage (NCBI taxonomy): Eukaryota > Metazoa > Chordata > Aves > Cuculiformes > Coccyzidae > Piaya > Piaya cayana. The sequence continues at coordinate 11,215 of WAAB01011026.1, forward strand.
AAATTGTCAATTTAAAAGTGTAATAATGCTTCTTTCACTTCATTATCTGGTTCTTATTTGTTGATCCTCAGATCACATAATAGTTAAAGGATCCAGGCAAGTATTAGGATTTGACCAAGTTTGAAGTTTAACAAATTCCTAATGAGATTAGGAAAATTAAGGAAGTGTCTTGAAGGCAAGAGAAATACACATCTGCTATATATCCTGCACAACACAGAGCTTAAATGAATCATCTAAAAAGTACCAGCAGTATGTCAGGGTAAAAGTGACTTTGATAACCAAACCCCAAAACATTTAAGGTTTTCCATGTCGAGTATGCAGAGGTATGAAGAATTCCCTCTTTTTATGTTTGCAAAAGACTCTGCAGAGATAATCCCCAGAGAAAGGATAAAAATTTACATCTCCAACATGGTTGAAAATAGCTGAGTGTATTCTATATCTTGTTAATAGTCGAAAACTGAGAAGAAACATGCTATCACTGAGAAGGAGTATGAAAAAGCACAGATGTAGCCTCTGAGATCAAACAGGGAGGCAGAAATAGAGCTCTCCTTACCTTAACATTTTCTGGCAGCACAGCACACTGATAGAATTTGCACTAACATTCACACTATTTAAATTTTTGAATGTTTCCCTTCAATCTTCTCACGTTGATGAGAGCAAAAATTATGCTGAACATCCAGAACCTTAAACAAGCAAGATGTTCTTAATTCCATTTAATTCCTTTCACGTGATCTGGGATGTCCTGTTCAAGTAAAAATGATAGATTCTGTACCCTATATTTGGGGTTTTTTTTTAAAAAAAAGATTACTAAAAGTCAGTTCATTCATGAGAATCTCATACTAGGGCAAAAAAGATCATAGTTTAAATGACTGTTTGTTTCATTGTAACTGTTTTTATTTTTCCACTTGCCCTTGTGATCTTGGTATTTTACTTTCTCCAAGAATGTAAAATCCTTATACATGATGTACATGAGTTCTCACTTCTTCTCTTTAATGTCAAAGGAGGAAATACTTTCATTACATTTCATGAGCTGTTTCAGCTGTCTGAAAAACATATTTTCTCTTGATTCTTTATTTTCTCGCTTAGCATTGATTTACCACTGCCACTTCAACATCAGTGGAAGATAACTCCTCCTGCCCTTGCAGATGGACTGGCATATGTTTGGATTTTGTTACTCTGACCGTCAGTGACAGTACCCCAAAAAGATGAATTTGGTGTGGGTTTATAATAAAAAACCCCATAATTAGTCAGCAAGTTGATCATCACCCTGGCATTAAAATACTGAACATGCATCTCTTAGTAACAGTAAAAATATTGAACAGAAGGAATGACAATGAGTAATCCTATGGGATAAGCACTGAGAAATATCCCTTAGAGGTTTCATGTGTATTTGGGGAAAGGATTACCCATGTCATGGTTAATAGAGAGCACTGATCCAGCACTTGTCTATATCAGCATGTGGGTGGCAACCGATACTGCTGTACTACTCAAATTCCATGTGTACATGGATAAAGAAACTAGTTAGCATTCATAATGCTATGTGACAAAAGCTTCCTCTACAAGATGTTTTGTATTCTTATGTGGTTGAAATATATGGAGCGAGCCACCCACGGTGGTTATTGTATCAACTAAGCAGAAATGTTTTGTAGGTTTAAAAAATAATCTGAAATGGCAAAAGGGTAGAGAAGAAAGACCCAGAAGCAAAGAATAAAGAGTTGAGTGCTGTTGTGTGCTGGAAAGATAAGACAATGACATTGAAATCAGAGAATCAATTCTACTACTTTAAAGCACATTGATTCAGCCAGAGAAGTTATAGTAAAGATCCAAGCAGACAAGAAAAGCCAACTGAGGTGCTGTTGTTCTTTCCTGGCTGCTACCTGGAGAGAAATAATTCTTTGTTGGGGCAATTCCAAGGCTTTGGCAGTATAGCAGCATCAATAAAGACTGAGTGGTCTGAAGTAAGAAATTATGTCCATAACCTTTCAGTTAATTCAGAGAATTTGTATCAATTACCAGCCTATAATTAGCTGGTGCAGTAGTCAAGTTTTAAAACTGTACAGTACTAACTCTTAAATCACAAACTGATCCCTTTTCAACAAACATTCCTTACAGAACAGCCATTGGAGAGGATTTCCATGATAAATTTAAGCCATTTGTTTTTACTGATTGCTTAAATATTTACAGCATGATCTGCCAGCTTCTTCCCTTTGCATACAGTCATGGAGATTTCAATGCTTTGTATGCTATTTGAATATACAACAAGAAGAAAGTGAGTACATGTGCTAACAGCTGTTAGAGGCATATGGCATTTTCAAAGCTGGTGCAAATATTTACACACATGTGGATGTCTGTATACAGATCTATTTCTTAACTTGACAGCAGTCACTGCTATAGTCAAAAGTCTTTGTTGTGTAGAGCTTACGGAAAAAGGCAAACAGATGAACAGTTTACAATGAACTCAAGTGAACAGCAGGAAATTAAAGCATTCTCCTGATTTTTTAGTTTAAGAGTATATGCATTTCTAAACAAAGACAAGAATTCTACTGTTCTGATAGCTTTGAAAATGCTTCTAAGACTACAGGTTAGAAAGACCCAAGGGCTCAGAAAAATCTTAATGCAGAACTCAATTGCAAGCTGAAGCAGTGTAAATTAAGACATAGAATATATAGATCATATTGTTAAAACCATTTTAAAACAAGCCCATAATAACCATTTGGTTAGTATTAATGGTGACAATCTTATTTACATGAAACTTTTTGCCAATGTTTTAGTTCAACCTTTCACTTTTTCCTATAAATATTATTCAAAGAGCTATGCGTTTATTAGTTCATCTTCTTTCTGATATAGCACTGGAATAGTGAATCACGCATGCAGTTTAATAAGTTTTGTTAATTTTCTATCAATTCAAGATTTTATACTTTGTAGATATTCAGCTCAAATTTGAAACAGGCTCATTTGAAAAAAGTGAAAAGCATGTCATTTATTGAAACTGAATACTCATATTTACTCTAAGCAAAACAGTATTTGGCCTAAATGAACAACTACTTCATAAGCCAAGACAAACTGATCTTCAGGTTATGCTTTTGAGTTATTCTGCTTAGAAAAGGTTTCATTAGAAATTATATCCATTGTTCATTTCTTTGAAACAGAGTATATCAATTAAATCGCAAGGTATTTTCAATGATGATATAAAATCAGGCAGCTTCTTTGGCCTTTGACATTGTCCATTAAGCTAGCTGAGATACGATTAGATGTGATTATGATTTGATGGATGTACTTGTATTTCCCCGTGCAGATCTGATGTACATTACTTCTGTTATACCAGTCCTGACTGCGATTGTCAGTATAGGGTCCATATGTACAAAGAGTGTAACAAAAGGGGAATCTTAATCATAAATGCAAGAGCTATGTTGTTCTTTTTCACACAGAGAATAGAATAGGAACTACATTCTAGTAATAAACTTTCTGTTAACTGAACGAAAGAAAGAAAAGTCCTGCAGACATGAGCTCCAGCACTGGGAAGTAAAAATAAGAGGAGATCTATTTTCAGCTTGTGCTTTATAATGCTGCTTCACCAAGCAGAAGTCTTTACATTAGCATTTTCTTTGACAAAACTTTCTTTATTAATAGGAAAAATGTATTAAGTCATTTCAAAAGATGGTTTGACTGTAAATGACAAATGCATTAATGTAAATTAGTATTTTCAAGGTAAGGCTGCAGTGAATTCTTTCCTGAGTGCTCTTTCTAAATTACTTTTATTATATTTAAATGGGAAATAAATATCTTGGCTTATGCCTACTGTTTTTACTTTTAATGTTACTTTTAATTTTTCTTTGACAATAGCCATTGTAGCCATTGACAATACCCAATAACCCAGTGGAAGAGAAACTGAGTCCAATTCTGCATTTTATTGTTTAATGTTTTACTGAACTTAAGAAATCAGTGCAAGTTTTTCCCAATAGTGTTACTTTTAATTACTACACAAAGAACAAAAATTTTCTTTTCTTTTCTGTTAAATTTCTCTTGATTTATATGGAAAGACCTGTACTCCTGAGAGTACATCTTTCTCCACAAAAGGACACTTTTTTTTTTTTCCAGTGTACTCTAGCTGAGATATTAATTTCCCATTTGACCCCAGAAATTCCAAATAGTGTTTAAATTCTAAGTTTCTTCATAGATTCTCTCCATTTATCTACTTACAGGCTATGCAACTAATAGCCAGAAATGGCAGTTCTGAATTCTGTTTGTAGCTAAATAACTCTTTTGCTTAGATGGTTGGGTTTTAAAAAGCATCAGTGACTTATTTGTTCTCAAATACACCCTCTTCTACAAAACCATTTTCACAAATGTCTAATACACTGATGTCCATTTAGGAATACTGAAGTACTTAGATTACAGGCTTTTTAATAAAAGTTCTACCCAGTAGTACGTTCCCGTTCTATTATCATAATGAGCAGAAAGAAAATTCTTTCTTTCTTGGTTGTTTTTTGCTTCTATAACATAGGAGTGTATTTGGTCTTCTGTTCCCATGTGTTTTACTTTTCTGGTATTTGTATATTTTGAAGCTTAAGACCTTATCTTTGAGACAATCTTTAACCTTTGTTGTTATACTGCAGCTCTTCTACGCGGGAATATCTGGATTCTTTGTCTTAAGTGAAGAAGTAAAAGCCCTCTGAACAGGACCCTTAATATACAAAGCTTCTCTTTGTGAGATATATGGACAATGTAAGGGATAGGAAGAGCTGCTTCTTGCTCGAGATAACAAAACTACTTCAGATAGACAAGATATCAGTTACAAGGTTCCTTCACAAGTGATAAGTTTGTTCTTATTTTCAGCTGTGGATAAATGTCATGATGTCCCCAATTCTTATGCCATAGAAACAACTACAGAATGTTCATACAGAATGTGAGTTTTTACCAGCCATCTTAAAATAAAGGCTTTCATTTCTACTGTGAAAATATGAAAAATAAAGACATCTGGAGACATATCATCACCTAGTGAATTTAGTCAGTGACGACAATTATTTCAGTAAAAGAAGAACAAGGCAGCTAGGTCTTCAATATTCACTACCAAAATGCTTGCTTGATGTCCATCTTTGTGAATTCTTTGCCTTATATCGGTGATCTGCAGTTATCTTTTCATACTTTATCCTTGAATTTTTTATAGCCAGATCATAAATTTATAAACTTATGCATAATATAATATTCTATTTTCAAATTATCATTTGAAGAAACCAAATAAACTCCTCTTTCCTGTTTTCTATGATGCATAGGATTGGCATCTTTAATACATTCTAACTGAGCAAAACTTTTGAAAGAATATTATTTTATGTGTAGTCTTTCAGTCTGTAGAATGCTGTTAAGATATTTGTTCTGAGATAAATAATTTCTCTTGCATCCTCTAACTTGCTTAAATTTCAAAGTACAAAGTCTCCACGTCCCCTTGATTACCTTTGTAAAATCAAGAGCTTTTAGGGAAAACATCTATGCACTTCAAATTCAAGTGTTTGGCATCTGTTGTCTGATGCAGGCATGTTAATGGGGATAAGCTAAGTGGTCATCCCAAATGATGGGCTCTTGCTCCTTCAAGTTATTTTTCACAGGTGTAAGCGAGTTTCTTCCTTTTGTCAGCTACTTATAACAGCTCTCTATTTTTGACAATACCCTAGTTATGCTTGTGAAATGGCAGGTACACAAAAGGAGTTGCCTAAGTATGTTACTGCTGAATGGCTTTATGCTGAAATATTAGCAACTAGAGAGGCTGCTGTGCAATACTACTATTTCTGGAGAGCTGTAGATTGCAGAAAGAGAGATACTAATGAAACTGAAAAATTATTCCTGTGAAAAGCCGTAGAATATTTCTAAAAACTGTATTAAAAAGGAACAGTGTTTAGTCAAGACAACAGTTCATTAAGCAGCAAATTCATTTTGGATTTTTTTAATGGAGGTTCAGAGAGTGATACTCCTATTTTGTAGATTTCCTGGTCTTTGTTTCAAGTTCTACATGAAAAAAAACCAAAAAAAACCAAAACATCAAATTAGTCCATCAATTATACAATATCATAAAACACATGATATTTTATTTTATTGGAGTCACAGACAATTCAGAATTCTGGAAAAAAAGGTGGGTGAGAAAACATAGTTAACATTTTGCATTCATTACAGAGTAGTGAAGAATATATTTCTTCTCTCTTCTTCTTTCTTTAGATGTCACTAAGCAACACCTTCAGAATAAACAGAACAGTTGCTATCTGAATTTCTAACACTCAAGCAGACTTGTTCATGGTATTTAATACTTTTCAGACATTACCAGTGCACTTGTATTCGCTTTCTTAAAATAATTTGTTAGGTTTGTACCTCTACCTATGAATCTACATACCTATATTTACATGTGCTAATGTGAATAATTGATTGTTTATTAAAAAAATAGAATTCTAAAAAAGAAAGAATTTTTTCTTACTTGACTACATCTGGAAGTAAAACTTGCAGTGATTCACTGGAAAACTCATTTAACTTTGCCTATGTCTCTTCTGTCAGATTTTCACGTTTTTCATTCTCATTTTTTAAAGAAAATCTGCTAGTAAGCAAGATATAGATCCATGGACATTTTCCAAAACTTGACTTCTTTTAATAAAGACAGCAAATGAGGGAAAATTATGAGGTTTTTTAAACTGGCAGAGACTTGAATATTGAAATAACTGGCTTCAAAGTGAGATAAAATGTCTTCATGTGAATTGTATGCAAACTAGTTTGCAAGGGTTTATAAATCATAGAATCATAGAATAGTTAGGGTTTTAAGAGACCTTAAAGATCATCTAGTTCTAACCCTCCCATCATGGGCAGGGACATCCCACTAGATCAGGTTACCCAAGGCCTCGTCCAACCTGGCCTAAAAAACCTCCAGGGATGAGACATCCACAGACTCCCTTGCTAACCTATTCCAACATCTCATTACTCTCATGGTGAAGAAATTCTTCCTAATGTTTAATCTAAATCTGCCTCTCTGTAGCGACTGAGGCACAGACTCCATTTTAAGGTGTGAAATGAGATCATTTTATAGTGTGGACACTAATCTTTATATAGTGTTTCTCTACCCAGATAGCAGCTATGACAGTGAACTCCCACTTCTAAAAATAGCACTGCTACAGTGCTAAAATGCAACTATTTACCACCAATGTGCCGCTTATCTTCATGTTTTCTGTTTAATGCATTCTTTTCTTATTAACTCATGGGTCTTGGTAAAGATTCTAAGGTCTCAATAAGTTAGCAAGCATGGAAACTTCTGATCATTTGCTCTGTGCTTGCTGCCAATATCATGGGTATGTCAAGGTATCTGCCACTTACCCTGGTATACATGCATCAGTGGAATCATTTATGCCCACACCATTCTCTAGTTTATACCCATTCCCCCTTGTCCTATGCCTTTATGAATAATCCCTCACCAGCTTCCTTGTAGGCTCCTTTCAGGTACTGTGAGGTCACTATAAGATCTCCTTGGAGCCTTCTCTTCTCCAGGCTGAACAAGCGCAACTCTCTCAGCCTGTCCTCATATGGGAGGTGCTCCAGCCTTTGGATCATCCTTGTAGCCCTCCTCTGGACCCATTCCAATAGTTCCATAATCCTTCTTATGTTCCAGAACTGGTCACAGTACTCCAGATGAGGTGTCACAAGAGAGGAATAGAGGGGCAGAATCACCTTCCTTGACCTGCTGACCATGCTTCTTTTGATGCAGCCCAGGATATGGTTGGCCTTCTGTGCTGCAAGCACACACTGCTGGCTCATTTTGAGCTTCTCATCGACCAGTATCCCCNTCTGTAAACTTGCTGAGAGTATACTCAATATCTCTGTCAATATCATTGATGATTTTAAACAGCATCAGTCCCAGTACAGACCCCTGAGGGACACCACTTCTCATGGATCTCCATCTGGACTTTTAGCCATTTACCACTCTGAATGCAACTATCCAACCAGTTTCTTATTTATTTATAGTTTATAAAGCTACATATTTTCCATGCAGCTACTTAATTCAGACCCTCAAAGCCTCTGCATTTTCCCCTTGTCCTTGGAAATATGTGGTAGATGGAGTCTCCCTTGCAACATCTCAATAGAAGTTCATGCTATGCTTCTGTGCATGACCAGGGGTGTACCTGTGTGGCAATAATGGTCATTTAGGCACCTAACCAATTTGCATTGGAACAGGCTGCCCAGGGAGGTGGTTGATTCACCTTCCCTGGAGGTGTTTAAGGCACGGGTAGACGAGGTCCTGAGGGACATGGATTAGTGTTTGATAGAAATGGTTGGACTCAATGATCCAATAGGTCTCTTCCAACCTGGTGATTCTATGATTCCATGATTCTATGATACTAACACATTCTCTTGACATACAGCTGTCTTATTTGCAAGACATCATACTATAAGGACAGTATTGACATATTTCTTAGATTAACCTCTGTAAAAAATGTAGCTGGCAATCATGGAACCCATCTGGAACTCACTAACTTCATGTTAATTCTCTGTGTAACTGGGGAGCAAGATGAAGATGGATATTTTACATGGGATAACTCAACATGTACTTTGCCAGAGTAAATCAGACATAGGTTTCAATGAGGAAGAAGGGTGATGCAGTAGATTCTGATCCCTTATTCTGTGAATACTGGGAATAAAAGTATAAAATGTCACTACTATAGAAAAAGGTGGATATATGTAAATTTAAGGATCAGATATAAAATTTGTATGTATTTCTTCATAGAAAATCACCCATCACCTAAATGCAGAGAAAGATATAGAAAATGGTAGAAGATCTGGTAACCTGTAACAGTTTTACATAGAGACAATCAGGGAAAACAAAGAACTTTGCTAAGCACAAATTCAGAAACTATGTTTGAAACAGTCATTATTACAATTAAAAGAAGAAGAGGTGGAAAATGTGAAACTCTGGAGTATTTTTCACTGCTTATGCAGTTTCTGAAATGATACTGAATTAAGAATTATCTTCTTTCTTCTATGCTGAAGCAATTTCTCGTTTTGTTGTCGAGTGATTTTTTTTTCTTTCCCCACTTGCTGAAGTCTTTAAGAAAGATATATTTTGTTAAGGACAAAATAGGAAAGCAAAACATCCTGCTTCAGATTTCTGATGTAAAGTTGACTTATTACTTGATTTTTATCTTGATTGCCTATTCATATATGGGGTAAAGAGGGGGAATGATCGTCTTTTTTTCCCCAAAGATGTAGGGTAGAATTAATCTGTTTAATTTTGTGATGTTATCTTGAACAGAGAAACAATCATAAATTATTATGGAAAATCTGAGAAAGGTAGTATATATACATAACAGAGTGATAAAATACTTTTCTTTTCCTAGGTCCAAGAAAACTCAGATTGCAGATGATGAAAATTATTGTTGTTACAGCTAAATTAGGCACAAGTAAAAGGGGGAAAAAAACAAACAACAAACCAACCTCAAAAATATTAGCATTTGATAATTATTTCAGTCATTGGGCAATAAACAGTAACTGACAAAATACTGTTTCTAATATAAGTTAAAAGTAGAAGAGGCAAAGGCAAAAATATAAAAAAGAAATGTAGAAAATCAGTATTTCTCTCTGAGTTATTTAACCATTCTGAAAAATGAACTTATAGCACTTCAGTGGATTCTGGAACTTCCAGCGTTCAAGATCATTGTGAGATGTTAGATCTCTATAGATCTGAAAGTAAAGAGAAAACACACTAAAATAATTGCCTTCAGCTTTTTGGTGAAGTATTGTTTGAGCAGTATGACTCTGTGATTATGATTGACAGTTATTTAAAGTGGATTTCTTCTAAACATCCAAATTTACTTTCATATTAGAATTATTTATTTTGCTTAAAGTAGGGAAATCTCCACATATGTAGAGCTTTGTTTCCTCTGTTTTTTATACTGAACCTGTACGCTGCCAGATCAACCACAAATACGTAGTTGATCTTCATGTGACATCAGAAAATAATCGTCTCTCTGTTTCATCAGAACAGTGTACTATCCCTTGTAGATGGGATGTATTTCTACTGTTATGTCTACTGCGGGAAGTCAAAAAATGACACTGGATCTAGACAGGCTTAAAGGCAGGTCATCCAAAATGAATAAATTTTTCTTTTTTTTTTTTTTTTGATGGATGGGTGTAAGGTTTCTCAGTGAGTAAATCAATGGTTTCTATTATGTAATCAAGCTATTTTAGTCTACTGTATCATTTATACCGCAATTTGGTATCATGACCTCCATATGATACAGTAGAGCAACTTCTATAAATACTGTCTCTGACGGATATTTTTGTGAAAGAAAGCATCATTTTAGCTTATTTACAAAATATTGCAAATTACATTACATTGAAGGCACTAAAAGACCTTGCTGTCCTTTAGTGGCCTTACATGGGATCTCCATGACAACATGCTCATTGGCCTAAGAACACTGTTCACTTCTCGTGACTGTGTGCCTTCCTTCTGACTCCTTTTTCTCCTGATTAGAACTCTCTGGGCTCACCTAGACTTCATGTACCCTTGCCATATTGAGGGCTTGGGATGGGTCTCCTGCCTGTGGGGGTATTGCCTGTTCAGATGTCATCCTTGGCTGCTATCTCACCTTCCTTTATCAAGCACTCAGCCCTTACTCCTGCCTGACACAAATACATTTTTGACTCCAATGATTGCTGTAAAGGCATAACTCAGTCTGCCTAAAAATTTTTCTCAGGTTTTAGGTGACAGAGTTTTGTCAGGGAGGCAGGATTTTTACAACACTTTTATTTTGTCGATCTTCTGAAGGTCGTCAGGGTATTGGATCTGATACAGAGGGAATGACACTATGATCTTTCTCATTTCAAAAATGTCAAGTTAAAGCTTGTTCCATCCTTTTCTGCAGCAGCAAGGTTTTTTGTTTCTCAGAACAAAATCATTCCTTAATTTCCACTGTCATGGGCAGAAAAAAAGACAGTTTTGACTGTCTTGAACAGAAAAATGACAAAATGAGTCTCTGAAACAGAATGTTTTCTAGTGACTCAAAAAGTTAAAAGCATTCTCCCAGATGATAATGCACTTCTAATCTAACAAGAAAGAAATGACCTTTCGAGAATACACAGAGCACTGGAAAGTATAAAGACATACATATATACACAATATGCACATTTCACCTTAAAATACAAATGTATTTAAAGGAATTAGATACATATTTTTAACCATTAAAAATGTCAGTTTTCTTGTGTGCAAAGGTGATATCCAGATATTGCAGGTATCTAGAGCTAGTGCAAATGAACAACATGCTTCTATCTCATAATACTTCTTGTTTAAAGGCATGGGAAAGTAAGAAGTTAAATCAAATAGGCTTAATATTTTGCATTATGCTAATACACTTTCAGAAGCATGTTGTTGAATATTAATGAATTTCATTCCCACGAGGTAAAGTTTAGATCCTTGTAATTTTTATGAGTTCATGTTATATGCTCATACTCTCACAAATATGCATATGTACCATATTAAAGAAAAAAAGGAAAATGATCCAAAAAGCCCACAAAGATATAGACTAATTACTTCACTCATCCCATTTATTTCCTGTTGTAATACACTGGGTCTAATCCTGGTCACACTGTCTAGAAGATTTTATTACAATTCTGTCATGTAGCTTTAGCTCCACTTACATAAGTGGAGTTAGAAGGAAGTTGACAAGTTCACATCTTCCTTTGTAGTCTATTTCCCTACTGAACAATATTAAATGGTACTTGAATTCACATAATTATTACTCTGATAATGCACCAATAATACTTTATGAGTTTCTTTGCAATTCATTGTCAAAATTAAACAACACTAAAAAGCAAATATGTCCGAAGAACAAGCTGAGATTACAGTTTTGTCCCTAGGAGTTAACACAGACTTAGCTTAGATGTGCACATCTTAATTCGACTAAGCAAGGTTCTGATTAAAGTATCAATGTTAAGAATTTTTGTGTCTGATCCAGGTCATTTGAAAAGAACATAAAAACAGGGGCCTGAAAAAGAAATCGTAAGTATTTGAATCGAATACATCATTACTGAATGAAACCAAATTATACATTTTCTACTACACATTTTCTGGTTTGATTGATTTCAAATTGATTTGAATGATAGATAAAATACAAAGTAAGAGAAAAGAATTTAAAAAAAGAAATGTGATGACAAACTTTTTGCAAGTACTAAGTAAAACACAGAATAGCTTTAGGAATATACTAAAAACGAACTACACAGCAGCAGCAGACATTTAAGTGAGGTTTTATTTTTTAGTCAAAAAGCACAGGTTAGTTCTTACTTTGCTTTTCTGCATTCACCTTGCACTAACTTATCTCAATGCTGAAGATGATAACAGACACATTAAAAACAGTGTTAACTGTTGTAAACTTGCTTTTCAGTTGCTTGATATACTTTCTTCCAGCAGTCTTATAAAATGCACATATACTACTTTTTCTTTAGCCTGATAAAACTGAAAAGCAGCTTTGTTAACTTGGACGTACAGTTCCTATCTTGTTTCAGTTATTTTACATTATCAAAATTATAAGACAGGCAAGAGAGTTATTTTTGCAAGAGAGTACTTTCGCATGTTCTTATTCGCGAGTATAAAAAAGCTATCACTTCTTCACAACATCTGAAGCTAGGATAGATTTTAGTTCTAATACTGATCACCTATTTACCATTTAGTTAACTGTTTAATGAAGTGTTAACATGTGAGACCTCAGAATGTCACTATGAAAGTTACATCTTCTTTTCATGTTAGGTTCTTTTTTTTGTTTGTTTGTTTTCTTTTTCCATCTGATGTAGAATCATAGAGTCACAGAATCACTAGGTTGGAAAAGACCTTTGAGATCATCAAGCCCAACTGTGCCTGTCCCCTACTAAATCATATCCCTAAGCAGTTCATCTACACATCTTCTAAATACCTCCAGCAATGATGACTCAACAGGGCAGCCTGTTGTATTTCTTGATGACACATATAGTGAAGAAATTTTTCCTAATGTCCAATCTGAACCTACCCTGATGCAGCTTGAGGACATTTCCTCTTTTTCTATCCCCTATCACTTGGCTGAAAAGACAAACACCCACCTCTCTACTACCTCCTTTCATGTAGCTGTAGACAATGATAAGGTCTCTCCTCAGACTCGTCTTCTCTAGGCTGAGAACCCCAGTTCCCTCAGCCATTCCTCATAAGACTTTTTCTCCAGTCCCTTCACCAGCTTTGTTGCCCTTCTCTACACATACTACATGACCTCAATGCCTTTCATGTCATGAGGGGCCCAAATATGCAATATGAAACTGAGGTATTTAGACTGAAAAACCTAATAGTCTTTTCTTTGATAATTTCTTTTGTGCTTTCAGAGGAAAGAAATTATGAGTAGTATCATGGTTGTTGTGATTTTATGTGGACTTTGTGAGTTTGCAATATTTTGAACATAAGAAAGAGTAAACAGCCTGCTTAACTACATTCTCAGTAATATCATAATGAATTAAACTAGTAAAATCATAGAATCATAGAAAAACCAGGTTGGAAGAGACCCACCGAATCATCGAGTCCAACCATTCCTATCAAACACTAAAACATGCCCCTCAGGACCTTGTCCACCCGTGCCTTAAACACCTCCAGGGAAGGTGAATCAGCCACCTCTCTGGGCAGCCTGTTCCAGTGCCCAATGACCCGTTCTGTGAAATTTCTTTTCCTAATGTCCAGCCTAAACGNGCTCTTCTCTGGACTCGCTCCAGAGCTTCAACATCCTTCTTATGGTGAGGGGCCCAGAACTGCACACAGGATTCAAGGAGCGGTCTCACCAATGCTGAGTAGAGAGGGAGAATAACTTCCCTGGACCTGCTGGTCACGCTGTTTTTGATACAAGCCGGGATCCTATTCTTATTCAATTTTTCCATTTATTACCATCCTTAGACCACGGAGAGGTATAAGGCCTGACATAATTTCCAAACAACATTTACCGGAGCCATGCAGCACTAGCAGGTTAATTGTAACTCAGTTCTGGCACATAAAGTAGAAAATACAAGAGACTAATAAGAATGTTTTTCAAACTGTTGTGTCATGACAAGAATTCTTGTATATTTGAGGATAAGGAAAGCAAGTGAGACAATTCCCAGGGACACACAATGGAATTAACAGATTTATTTTGCACAGCAAGCTTTCTGCTGCAAAACAAATCCTTTTTTGTTGCTTTTTACAGTCCTGGCAATTGACCTACAGCAGTATATGAAGTTTACTTCTCAGTGATATGTATTGGAGGTCATACCATTCAGCTTCAATGTGCAGACTGTGAATACTCTTCTTAATATGACCATTTCCTTGATTTTCAACATTACGCAGATTAGAAAAACAAGTACTATGAAATCCAGTAGAAGCCTTAGAGCTAAGATTTAATACAGTGAAATATACTGGAAAATCAGAAGCAAAAACTATTTATGTGTACTAAGGGCAGCTATACTGTCGCCTATTTCTATTCCATGCTCATTGACCCCAGCAGAATTTTAAGGGCAAATATTGTCTCAGATTCAGATTCCAGCTACTCAACTTCCCAGTACATTTTTCTCCCTTTTTCTTGCCATAGCATTTCCATGAGTGAAAAAAAAAGAATTGTCAGCTTTCCTACAGCATTAATTTCATACTTCAGCTTGATCTTCCTTTTCTGTATTTTTTGGTACCTTTCAGCATTATTACTGCAATTTGGATAAACAGCAACTATCAGTGTGAAGATCTAGCATGGAATTTATGCTAGATAAAATATAAAAAGATATTGCAACAGAAAATATACTCCAATTGCTCATGTCCAAGGTAGGATTTGAAATCCTTACCTAATAAAGTCAAGCACTCACTAACCCTTAGTTGTGTACTTTAATACTTTAATGAAAATAAGATAAAATATCACATTAAATTAAAAGATGAAGTTAGAGTGAAAAGGAAAAAAAAATCATCTCTCTCTTCAAAAAGAGAGAAATTGATGAATGCTTTGTAAACAACTGCAAATTCACATCAACAAAAGGTCTGGCAAATTTCACCAAGGTGGCACATGCAGGGAAAAGTTGAGTATACTTAAACCATAACTTCCAAATAACTCCTGTCAAAATTTCTTGAATTCTGAAATTTGAGTGTACCTCATTTTTGACTTTTCAAGAGCCATTGTAAAATACTAGTGATTTAGCCAAGGTGTCAATGTACTACATTACATCAACATATTAAGTACATGGTATTTGTTAGAGTAGTCTCAGTACCAGATACTTCGTGTTCAAGGATGTCAAAAAGACTGCTGCAAGGCATAAAGCTATTAATATGATCTTATTTCCATAAGATTGTCTTCAAATGTACATGGTCATTATTATATAATTTCCTTGAATAATGCTTTAAGTAAGAAAGACTCAGTAATAATATGACAGTTTTATTCAGGAGCCTACAGTGAGACGAAATGGTGTATATTTATTCCTGAATTTCTCACGCCATAAGATGAATAGCAGCAATTATCAGAAAGAACAACATTAGTTTTACAGTTTTTATATTAAAATACTAAGAATAAACCCCCATAATTCACTAGACAGTCCAATATGTGACAGAGGAACATTTTATAATTTCTGTATTTCACAATGACTGCACAACCAGAAATTGGTGGAGCCAAGTAATTTATTTCCCCTTATTACCACCTTACAGAAGGCCTTGAGAAAATGGGGCCAGTGATTGATACTTTTATAGCATACATTGTTTTACTCTCTTTTACTGTAGGAAGTACACCTCAGATCGTTCCACTGTAATTCATTAAAGCAGTAGAAAGAGATTAGCAATAGAAGACCAAGGCAAACAACTTGCTTTTCTGGTGTTTTGTGAAAGGAGAATCAGAGTTACTTCATTTATAACTTTAGATCTTCTTTGCAGTTTAATTAATATACATTGATTAAAAGATTACTCAAATATGCAACAATTATTTAAATTGAATATTTCTATTACACATTAGATTTTCACTAAGTATATTACACAGGTATGTCTCTCAAAGGGTAGACTGTACCTAAATGCAGAAAGTCCAGCTAAATTAGTGAATTGAGCCTAGAATACTTTGAAAATAATTTTGATAGTTCTTCCAAAAGGGTGAACTACGCTTAAAGAGCAGCTCTAACTACAAGGAAACCAGAATATTTGATATGTTTGTACACTTAGTTGAACTGTAATAATAATATTTAATTGATACTTCACTTCTACATTCAAATTTCCAACTAAGGCAGCCAGTTACAGACATGTTCCTATGTGCAGAGGCACTAGGGTCCAAATTCAGCCTAAATCACTGTAGCACCTTGGCAGCATAGAAGCAGCCAACAGCATACAGGAGTCCCAGGGCCAGCTTACTTTAAGACTTAAGATTTTTAGGGAAAACAAAAAAAAAGAAATTTCAGTGATTTGCACTGACACTCAGTCGTCTGTTCTGAAAATGAGTAGGGATTTTGTGTAACATGCACCCTTGAAGGAAAGAAGGCCAGTTTTCTGGGCTGTGTTAGGACTATTGTCAGCAGGTCAAGAGAAGTGATCCTTCCTCTCTACTCTCACCTGGAAAGACACATCTGGAGTTCTGGGTCTAATCTGGACTTCACAGTAAAATGGAGACATGGACATTCTGGAGCAAGTCCAGCAAAGGGTCATAAACCAAGGCTCTTCAGCTTGGAGTATAGAAGACTCAGGGAGGATATATTCAACCTACATAAGTACGTGATGGGAGGTAGTAAAGAAGAGGACACGTGATGCTCTACAGTAATGCCCATTGAGATAATGATTGGCAATGGGACCAACCTGCAATATGGGAAATTCAATTTAACAAAACCCATCCTTTACAAAGCATGCATCATGTGTAATAACTGTTATAAATAAATTTAAAAACCAATTTCAATCAAGTTATTTTCTAATTTTGTTATTAAATTGGTGTCATTTGAGTGAACCTCATATTATTCCTCTCCCTCGATAAAAATGGTTGGCCAAAAATGTCTGGAGAAGACACGCAGTGTCTAGAAATTAGTAATGGATTTATAAAAGGGAAGAAGTTCTTCCTGGAAAAGTAATGTCTCCATTTCCCTGCTAGGGGCAAGGCTCTCTTTGTGGCCTGTGAGGTAGTCTTGAACTTACAGTTACATTTCTCTATGCCTACCACCTTCCTACTGTCAGCATATCTTGGTCAAGTCTTGCTGAAGCATTATTGTGGTTTTTTTTTTAAATAAACCTGATGTTCAGTAAAAGAGATTCACAGGGTAATATCCTCTTCTATAAAGCAGCATTTAAACAAAACATAAAAGGTTCTGCAAATGTTTTTTTTTCTATCTTAATCCTTAGTGGCTTTGGTCTTTTTTGAAGGTTATTAAAAATACAAATAAAAGTATTGCATCAGTGTTTTTTCTTTTTTTTTTTCTTCACTACATGTCTTATATGTTATAAAAATGACAAAATTTTAGTAGTGCTAGACATGCTAGACCTATTTTCTTATTGTAATTCCATTTTGAAGACATGTACTTTCCTACTCCAGCATGCCTTTAGCAGCAAATATATTTATTTTATTTTTACTGGTTATAAACAGTTAAACTTGTCATCTTACCTGCTTCCATTTCTTATTCATATCTTATACACTATAAATTGATGTCACAAGCCATTCAGTGAACTTAGATAACATTACATGGTTTTTTTTTCATTTGCAGCTAATATATTATCATAAAAAGTTGAAAAATGTGAGTAAAGAAGAGTTTGAAACAATGAAGTTGGCTCTTTTCTTTGTTTTAAGGGTTTATTTAAAATTTTTATTTTCATGCCTGATTCCAAAAGAACACTGTTCAGAGTCATTAGCAGCAAATATATGTCTACATCCAGTTTAAATCAATTGCTAATTAACTCCTCAAGGCAGAAACAAATTTCTGTTTAGCACTGAGTTTGCACTTTTCCTTTATTCTTGACACTTGCAGGTGTGAAGTTCAAACTACATTAGTAAATGCTCTGCAACTGCCTGAAGCAAACCCCACTGAAACCAAGACAAATTCAGTGTGAATATTTGAAGGAATTATTTGCACAAAAATCCCAAAATCTTAGAAAAAATAGGTCAAACAGGATGTCTGGAAATTGGATATAAGCCTACTCTCAAATTCAGGTAAGCTTTGAGGTTAGTTCAGATTTCAAGGATCCAGTCGCATTCCAGCAGCTCTGCCATCCCTTTGGTAAACCTTTTCCAGTGCTTTGCCACCCTCACTGATTTTGTCCACCTTTTTCTCTGATTGGAGCATTGCTTTCTGCAACTTGTGTCAAATGTGCTTTCTGCAACTTGTGTCAAATGTCTCTCTTTGGTTACATAATACCGCCAAAAGTCTAGCTTGATTTTCTCTGGAACTATACCACAGGTAATGAGTTGAAGACAGCAACCAGAGTTTGCCTTTGCCTGCCTTTCTTTAGGATGAACACACTTAGGTCTCCTAACCCTCCTTTACATTGCNATAAATGCAAGGTGATAAATTTTTGTAGGTTGGGGTTTCTTTGGATTCATGATGACTAAAAATAAAGAAAATATATTGTATAAATATAACTATCAAATAAAGATAATGTGCATAAATGCTGATTTTATTAGTAATAAACTGGTTGTGTATGTGTGTCCAGAAATCTGTACTATTTGATTCCACTTCTGTCTAAAGTAAATATCATGCCATTGGTTTGCTTATGTCTACAATTTTAAATATTTTGTTTATCTTTAATACATTGTAGTAATCAGTAATTCATATCTAAAATTTTCTTATTGCAAAGAAATGATGTTTCAATGCATTTTTGCACATGGGAAGGCATAAAATGAACTTATAAGAAAGGTAAAATTAGGGCTAAACAACCTAAACACCGAGAATCCAGTATAAATTTCAGTTATAAAATTCCTTCTTAGAGATTGTAGGAGAGATTACCAAAAAATTAGGGGGAAAAAAGGTCAGAATATTTTCTTTGTTTTAACAAATTTTGTTACAGATTTTCTAATTTCTAGTTTGTTTTGTTTTGTTTTGTTTTTTATAGTCGTTAGATGGCAGTCTTGTACCATTCACGAAATCTACACAGGCAAATACAATGCACAGGGAAAGAGAGAAAATAATAGGAACTTGAGAAGGAGATGGAGTTTGTGAGGGTTTTCATTTTATTTTCCACATCATGATATGGTAATTACAAAAAGCATGAAGTTTCTTTAAATCTGATTTAAATGTTTGTATAGTTCTACATTTTGTATATTTATGGAAACTAATTTCACTATCACAGTGACAATAACACGAATAATTATCTCTAAAATATTGCCAGTATCTCTAGTAGAAAATAAGTGCCTCTGTAAGTGATGGGATATGGTCATGCTTTACTAGGCTGAATAGCTGTAGACAATACCAGAATTGGACATCATGCTTATGAACAATGGGAAATAATTCTTTAATATGAACTTCTAAAATTACTGTGTATAAAAATCTTGCACTTAGGAATATAAAAACACTAAAAATCAAACATTTTTTTAAATTACTGTGGAGCACTCAGTTTTAATCTATGAAACAGAGACATAAACTTGTTATCTGTGCACCAGAGAAAAAAGACATATGCACTCATAAAACCCCACAACAAAAATTTGACCACTGAAAAAACCACCTCAATAAGCTTCTGATAAAAGTATCAGGAAAGTAGAATTACACAAATGCATTTTTTCAGCTTACTTACTAGTAAACTACACACCACCTTCACATATCTTCTAATAAGTAGTTATGCCATGAGTGATCCACTGCATGCATCATAACAGCATGATGGAGTAAGCACAGATTATGAGCGCTTTGGGAAGCAAAAAAATACAAACACATCTAAGAACCTCTAACTAGTCTTGTGATTTATCCATATGTGTCCTGTCTTTTTTTTTAAATATAATTTTCCTTCTGCCTTTGAAAAGTTTTAAAGTGACAGGAATGTACAGGGATGCTGTGAAAGAATCCTAAACAGATACTCCTCCACAATGTGGCTTTGCCTTAGTGCTTTCAAGGTTTTGTGGTTTTCAGAAATAATTTGTACCTTCTTTCTAAGATTAATTTTTTTCTGATTGATGTTCTGATGAAGCATTCTCCATCTGACCAATATGTTCACTTTCTTCTCTTTTCTGATGCATCACATCTAAAGTATTACTTTTCACTGCTAGGATATAAGGAGGGTGATAACAGGAGAATAAAATCTAATTTGCCTCAGCAAAACATAAACACTCCTCATATTCAACCTCTCTTCCTTAGGCTTCTATTTGAAGAGGGCAAATCTTATTTTTCATTTTATCTTTGTTCTTGAAGTTGCCATGGAAATATGTATTGGCCAACATAAATAACTTGTTAAAGGTTTTATTAAATAAACATCTTTTATTGTTAACCCAACCTCAGATTTATGTTCCAGTTCCTTATTCTAAGCAGAAAATATGCCTTAATTATAAAATCCCTGGCTGTTGCCTAGGTTCCTTTGGAGTCCTCTATAAATTTCTTTTTTCACCTTAAATGTCTACTTTAGTCAAATTATGCCAATGTTTGGGTTAGTCCTTATTTGATGCACATTGTCATTTTAGTAGTCACTGTTTACAACATGAGGTACTCAAAAAGAGCTGGTAAATGAGGACTTCCTGTTTTACATGCTGTCTCATGCTGCACTGTGCCTGGAAGAATTTTATTGAATTTCTGTGGAATCCATACACATAAACTCCTTCCCTTTCCAGCTTGAGTGCCCTGGGATGTGATAAGTAATATCAATATATGTTGATATTTGAAGTGCTGTGTACCTCCATTGCTTATACAGCCTGACAATTTGGCCTAATGATGTTTTGAATTTGAACCAACAGATATGCTAAAGCATAGAAGACAGGAAAACAAGGCTGTCACATTATGAATTTAGTAGTGTTTATGCACAAAAGTTGAACGAAACGATGGATAGTAAAGCATGATTTGAAGCGGGGAAATGTTTCAAAATATAAAATATTAATAAAATGTTTTTAGGTTAGAACAAATCTAAAAGAAAAAAACCCTAAACAAGGAAGAGCTTCTCAATAGAGAAGAAGGAAGTTAGAGCAGAGGTAAAGCTGTGGTTTTAATTATTGCAAATAGTTACAGAATTTGGTTCAGTTAAACCTCTCCATCTCTCTCAAAATACAGTCAATGCTTTCTATTCATGATCACAGAAGTTCCCATTTCATTACCTCTGATATGCTAGTAGTTCTTGTGCATTACTTACAGAAAACTATCAAAGTAGTATGATACAAACAGAGATTTAAATTAAAAATTCTTTTTTACTGAAGAAAAAAATCTTGGATATTAATAAACAGAACCTTTTTTTTAACTGAATATAAATATAAAGGAAAAAAGTGAAATCTTAACCTATCTGAATGACAGGAAGTTCTGTGTTTTTCTCACAACCTAAAATTTGTACCTTGTATCAAGTTATATTTCATGTCTCAAATTCATTCTGAGGTCTCAGACTTCATAATTTTCCCATGTCCTACCCATGAGAAAATACATGTAATTAGAAGTGCTACAATTGAGAGCTTAACCCATCTCAAAAGTCTGTAAAATCTACAACACATTTCTCCCCATCAGTCCCCAGAACACAGAAATCTCCATCTAGTATTTGAAGGCTTCCTTGTTACAACAAAGTCAATGCTCAAATGTGTGCACTTCATGTGCAATTGTACAGTTCATAGGGTATATTTGCTGTTTTATTTGTAAATTCTGCCATCAGTGCAAACTACTCTGCATCAAAAAAACCCTCAAATCTTCACAGATGTAGTGGTTTGTGTCCTAATTTTCACTTAATATTATAGACACAATTAACACCTTTAGTGATTATTCTTAATTTTACATATTTATAGATGCAATTATCATGTTAAATTTCTGGAGTAATATAAAATTCATAATGCCAGAGAAGGCACCAAATCTTTTACTTGTTACCATATTGCCTTCTATACTCTTTTAAGAGTTTTTATTGATTTTGGTAGTAAACTGCAAGACCACATTTAAACTCTTCTGCGGTATCTTTATTTCTTGATTTTTCAGCTCAGAAAAGTCAAGTTTCTCATCTCTTACACAAATATACTCCATTAAACTTTTACTCATACCTGCAGCATAGCCACAAGTCCTCAACTTGACAGCACACGCTATGTATTAGTCTGTCTGAAGCAAAAAGGAATAATTTGATTTCTGGGTGTACCTACTATATTCAGCATAATTATGCCTGAGATGAATTTGACCTGAAAGCTTTTCTTTTCATCAGTGACAGAGATTTGCTTGCTGCTATTAAAAATGAAAGTTAGCCCTCTTTGTAAGGGAGGACCTGGACACCACTGAGATGAATTGTGGCAAAGAAGAGATTGAGTGTCTGTGGGT
>WAAB01011027.1:0-95973 GCA_013389865.1 Piaya cayana
TATTGAAAAACAAGGTAAAGTAAAGCCAAGGGGCCAGCTTGGACAAAGGGCCCAGATCTGACTCCCACATTATCTGCAAGATGGCAAGTTAACAGAAGGATCGTCCAGTGCTCTCAGGTTGCCAGAGCAAACACATAGAAGTGGAAAGGAAAAGTCATCATTTAATGTGGCTTCGTCATTGGTACACCCTGGAGAAAACCTTATCAAAACAGCAAAACAAGATCTGCTCGACTCTTTATAGGGTTGTCAGGGTATAAGCGCTTTACCAGTGAAGATTTCTGCCCTTGCTTTTTCTTCATTGCAGTAGAGGTTAGAGATTATTACTGATGTCCAAAGACACATTGAAATGTCCTCAAAGAGTTTATGGGCAGTCTGACATAGAAGGTGTAAGAAGGTATACATGTCCTTGTTGCTGGCTAAGCTTAACTTTTAATTTAGATACACAAAGGTTTGATTTAGTCTAAATACATTAGTAGAATAGGGTAGCATACCTTTGCTCCACAGTGAGCAAAGGCATAAAAGGGCCTCCCAGATTTGCCTCCCACATTATAGATATCCCATGTGTCCTATGCTTGGGATGTAAAGTAACAATGTGTGGAGATTCTATAGTCCGCATCATGAAATTCCCCTTTCTCCTTCTGTTTTCATTTAACTCTTCACTGAGGCATATGTCAGAATCTCATCTTTCAATGACTTGGCAGAAAGCATTATATAAGCAATAAACTACAGAGTGAACAAGGAAGCCTTGGTAAGTGGATATTAATAGTTCCTCGTCAGCTTTCAAAATGAAGACCATTTACCTTCTTAGGACACAAGGAGGTGAACTAATCCAGTTGATGCTGGTCGAGGTTACACATATATCACCATCAACGTATTCCAGCTTCTTGCTGTTACACACCTTATTTATTGTCACATCAGAGATTATCATTTCCATTTCTCCTTGCCTATTATCTGCGTGCCTGTTTGGTCTCTAATACAGTCATGCAAAGGAAAGTGAGAAAAGGGAAAGGAAAGGGCAAAGAAATGGGATCAATATAGATCACCCATTTTCTTTCAAACAGCACAGAGTGAAGAGTTAAACTATCAGAATAGAGTAGCTAGTAGCCTCAGGGGAGGTTATAGGAGCAAAGAAACAGGCAACCTGAGAACAAGAACTAAGTAACCCAGAGATCTGAAGCTATATTAGGCTTTTTGATTGTTTGTTGGGGTTTTTTTCCTCCAAGACTTTGACCTCAGTGCAGCAAATATTTGATCTAAAAAGAAGACATTGTAAGCAGGATCAGAAGTAAAGATCAGATCTATTGCATTTTTACTTGAATGGTGGTCTACATTCAATAGAAGATTTGAAACAGGCACCTAGGCAGCGGATTAATGATCACAGCATCAGAAGAAAAGAGAAGAGCACGTTCAGATTCCCTGCAGCTGAGGTGAGAGCTGAACTTCCTCCCTATGTTTTCTAATCATAAGGCACTTCCAATGTATTTCTTCTCACAGGCAAGCCTTAAATTTATTTCACTGTTTCATTTTGTGACAAGCACAGTACTTCCAGGGTGCATTAACTGTCATCTAAACACTCCTATCCAATTGGACTTTTTAGGGACTTGACAACCTAAATCAGCTTTAAATGGAAGATAAGTACCTAGGTATTCAGCTCAGCCACAACAGAGGTATCTGTGATCCTGCACAGCAGGACTTCAGATACAAAATAAATTTTTCTAGGGGAAAGATCAGCATCTATAGTTTCTTAGAACAGGTGTATGCATCATTTTGCTTTTACTAGATTCGTCATTCAAGGAGTCCAAATTCTGCATAATTAAATGTCTTCTGTAGTTAATAAATATCAACATGTTTGATGGTTTCTTTTGATTAATAAAATATTCTGTAGCGTACCAAACATTAACTTAATGAAGACTGGAAATGTAGTTAAGGTTAGAACAGCACTCACCTACATCAGTCAAAGTCCATAGGACTGTCTGTAACTCAAATCTCTGTGAATTTCCATACTCACCTCCATTCTTTGACTGCTTCACCCCTTGGATGATGGCTGGATGTAACCTATTGAATTTACCATCCACAATGAAACCTTCCCACATAAATTCAGAAATAATTATTGCACAAAGCTACTGCATCACACTTTGGGATGTTGGTGGACTCTTACACCTCATTTCCTTGCATTTTCTTTGAAGGCAAATGGAAACACAAAGTATTCTTAGAAAATTCCATACTTCTTCCTCAATACTTCTAAGGCATTCCTTTAGATGTCCAGAATAACAACACAGAAAACAAACCAAGTGCATCATAAGAGAGTTCATGTTTGCTTATTACCAACCCCTACCACACTCCTCTAACAGTTTTAAATGAAACTGTTTTATTTTGGGTTTTAGCATAAATATAGACTTGAATCATTAAGTTATTTAAGGTGAATTCTTAACAAACTCTAAGCAATGAGTCAGCCATGACATGTTGGTTATTCTTCCTTCACTACGTTTCAGAATCAATCATTGCATTTTTGCTACTGAAACAGCTTCACCTTTTTTTGTTTTCTACTGAAATTTATAGTTCAGAGTTTTATACTACAGCACACCTTGAGCCAACTTCAGCTGCAGCTATGCATGTTCCAAAGTATAAAGTTATCAGTTTGTCTCAGCTAAACAGTAACAACTTTTAGCAAAAGCAATACTATGTTTTCCTTCAGCTAGTTCTGAGTAGCAATAAAATTGGAAGAAAAGGAGGGAGAAAGGATGCCTTAGGCAAGAACAACAACCTAACTCGTGAACTACATATAAGCATCTGTAAACAAGCTCCTGTAATGGGAAGTGACATGGAAGTGATACAATTTTCATCAATAAATGGAGCTCTGAAATGCTGTAAAGATTGTTGTCCAGGTCCTGCATTCTTCTGGAGAATAATATCTTAACTCTAAGGCACATATAGTCACTAATATTGTCACTAAATGTAATTCAGATATTATTATCTTTATTTCTATTTACATAGATTTAAATACATCGTCTTCTGTTGTTTGTTCTATCCATCACTGTGAAAGCAAACAGACAAATACTAAGTATCTTTTTTTAATCACAATCCTGATGTGTTTCTAAATAAAAAAATCATCTTGAATTTGTGGTGAACCCATTTCCTCTTGAGACTAGGTACTTGGAAAAGAAAAATTATTAAATAATGTGCATTGTAGTCTTTATGACTGGAAAATTATATCTGCTTAGCTGTTTAATTTTTGTTATATAAATGAAAATTTTATCTGCTCAAGAAATTACTTCTATTTAATATCTTTGTCTTGTATGCAAAAAAAAAATTAAGCTCAAAGGATCCCAAATAAATTTGCTGCTTTTGTCCTACTTTATTCACCTGCAATGAAAAAAACTGTGGAGGATGGGGGGGAAATAGTTTATACTTTTGCTCTGGAAGAAAGTCCCTTTTAAGACTTTTACATTTCACTGCAGTGAATTTTGAACAATATGCATACAGAAACACGCATAATTTCTCTGTCCAGCAGCAGTAGTGATATGTGTAAAACATATACTGTTTCTTTTTATAAATTTCTGGCATTTGACTCTTATAATATGGAAAAATAACAACTTAAATTACTTTTTTTTTTTTTTTTGCAGCTGTAATTTGGTCACTCTGTATCTGCCAACTATAAATTCCCCCTCAGTCTTTCTCATCTGGTAAATAAGACAAGTTTCTCTTCCGGTTCTGCTTTTGTTACTTTTTATGATAATATCTGGGATGTCCTTATAAAAGCAATGCATACAAGGCTACGATTTTTCTGAAGTAATGCAGAGAATTGGAACACTGCTGCAGACCTAAAATACTAATATCATATAAATCTGATTACAAAGGATAAGCAAGCTTTCAGTTTTCATGGATTGGACTGTAACATAATCTCCAGAAGTGGTAGGTAAAGCAAGCAGAGTCTAGTACCTCTAAGTATTTTGTCTGCTTCCTAATGGAAGTATGATTTATCTTCAAGGAAATGGTAAAACTTAATCAGATGATAGGCACTCGTGTGTAAGTAGCCTCTACAGGGTGAATTTAAGTAGTTGGACTTCTAGCTACTTTTCCAATATAATGCCTCTTGTATCACAGACAAAAGAACCAACAAAGGCTTATCATCCTTCAATGATCTTGTCTATTGATACAGGTCGATCTTTGTAATTGAGATCTGTGCATTTTCACCATGAAAACACAGGAATTTTTTTGAATTCCAGAAATTGCTGGTGTCTACAAATAAAACAGTTAGTAATAGATATAGAGACCATGGTAGAATACATGGAAATTAACAAAAAAAGAAGGAATAGTTTTGATTATTTTAATGAGAATATAGATTTTTCTTTCATGGAGATCTGGTTTGAATTTCTAGACATTTTATATTTTATTGTATTAATTATTTTTCTATTTCTAATTATTATTACCAAGATAGTGAAGAAGCATTCGGTTCCCTACTTCTAGAAACTGAAGTGGGAAATAAACAGTAGATTATTTATGCAAAATAAGTGACTACGAATCACAAGTTCAGCCTCTTCTGAAAACAGATAATCCACAGGTTCTCTGAAATAAGTAATTACACACCTGCCTATTCAGTGCACTGCATTTTCTTTTAAAAATAATTTCTGAGCTCCTCAGTGTAAGAATTAACTTATGATTAAAGTGACAGCACTGATATTAAAATTTAATGTTCCCAACATTGTCATGTTGCAATAAATCAAACTGTTAGAAGCTGTAAGACTATTTCTTACAGACTGTGTTACAGTTCTTTAATTTAGATGGATGTTAGCTTATGATTAAGAAGCAGGTTCTTGATAGAAAATTGTATGAACTGGTGCCTCTATAGAAGTAAGAGGGAGCTGCATGCATAGTTCAGAAAATATGCAGTATGTTTCTCTCTGTCAGTGTCAACTAGCATTCTGGGACTTTATTGACAGTAGGCTATAGGGATGACAAACCTGCAGGTAGAAATAATGATCTAATCATTGTTCAGAAAATTTGTACTCCCTTGCTGCAAGATCTAGTGATTTTTTTTCATGTTAGCGTAGAGAACTTTCAGATACAATGGTAAAGGAATAATTTCAAGGCAGTACTTGGCAAGTACTGAATAGTAGATACACTTTGCTTTAAAAGCAGCCATGTGAAATAAATAAGCCACAGATAAGAGAAAAAGATATTACATTATAGGAGTCTGGTAATTAACAAGTTATCCTGAAGTTGATTTTTTGTCCTTCTGGCAAATGGAAGTGGAGCAGAGCGGAAAGCAGGGATAAGCTACATGGAGAGAAAAACAAAAGCAGAAGGATTCTGAAGGAAAATGTGTGGTTTATGGAAGGACTTTGCAGCAGCCAGTTAAGAAGGCCAGTTTTATAATCATACCAAGATGTTTTGGCCCACGCCAAAAGTTCTGGAAGGTACAAAAGCATGCTTGATAGTCTTTATGAGAAAGGCCTTGAAGGTTCTAAGACTGAACTGGCTACTGTAGCTGTTCCCAAGATCTTTTCATATCTTCTTGAAATCCTTCCTTCCTGAGAGCCATCCCCATGTCTAGAATCCTAGATTCCACTGGGGTTCCAAACCCAGAGGTTGCCTGCCTGTTTCATCTTTTCCAGAACAGACACAGACTAAACTATTTGAGAAATGGTTAAAGCATATGTGATTATGAAGATCCACAGCTTAGGGGAAGCCTAAAAACTGTTTTCCAGATACCTAATTCTGCCTTATTTGTGTCAAAGAGTTGAAACTAAACCTCTCATAGGCTTTAAATGCAGGTAAAGGAAGTAATGGTGTATTCTACAAACATCTGGAGTTGCCAACAAGAAAAAAATTATTATTCACAGGCAGTCATTGTTTCCAATTAAAATTGGCAGAGTAGTGAGAGTGATTAATCTAATTCTTTTATAATTGTATTGGGAAATTAAGATGTTAATGGGAAAGAGCTTCTACATTCCTTAGGAAATTAGGTACCATTGACTCATAGCTCATGTGCCAGGTCAGCCTTCCTCACTCTTTCCTATCCCACTAGGTACTTAATTATTCATTGGACTAAAGGAAAGAGAAATAAAAGTTCTGGAATCCAAAGATTAAGGTGACTAATGGAAAGAATGCATCTCATTTTGTCTCTTCTGGGGAAAGAATTGAGCTAGCTTAGATTTTAATAGATACTTTCCAGCATACAGTGACTATTGTTTATGAGGCAAAGATTCTTTCATAAGCCTTTCTAAACAGCACTTGGACAAACTGCTGTGTGATTTTTCATTCCTATGCAAAGACACTTTGGTTGTCCTACACAATGAATTGGGATGAATTGCTGATTCAAGGCTGAATAGTTTGTCATATGATAGCAGGCTTGCATACTAAAGTTGTCTAGACATAGTACTAGATGCATTTCACTGCTGTAAAGTAGAGAATCAAACACCCTCTGACAGGGACAGGAATTGAACCTGGCTTCTCCCCATGATCCACAAAAACTCTGTCTTTTGCAGTTGGATTAGAGGGTCACCCTGTACTAAGACTTATGTCTAGTGAGCTTCATGACATTAGTCTCCATACTCCTTTCTCCCCAGGGGTTATAATGATTCCAGTTATCTGCAGGCTTAGATAGCTTCAGAGTGGAGGTTCTGCAGAATGCTTTTTATTTGGGGAACAAAAACAACAGCAAGAAACAGGGGATGTTACAGCCACCACTATGCTTTAAATTAATTATGAAGTTCTAGAAAGTGTACAGACTTTATGTATGAAACCCTACACCACTTCTGCCAAGTATCATTGTCAATTCTGTCTTTCAGTAAATTATCTCAAGCACAGAGGTCTAATGCTTTGCACCCGGTCACACCAAGTGACTAGGAAAAGTTCAGAATTAATGTCAGCTCTTGTTTCTGTCTTCTACTTTAAGACATTTATCCTTACCAATACAAGAGGGAGAAAAAGCAGGGAACACTCTCGTGTACATGAACATCTGTATGCATTTCTTCACCAACAAGCCAACTACTTGACATGTTGTATGAGAGGTTCCATGGTTTGGAATAGGAAGGGAGGAACTTAAAATATTCTCTGTCAGCCTATCTTATTTAGAGCCCCAAAAATAACATTCCAACAGTACTGGTAAGCAGGAGTGAGACTGGATTTTTTTCAATCATCCACATGTAAATTTTTATTAAAACAATCCTTCTTTCCTCTTAACATCATCTTCCTCTGTGCTCATATCCTAGATATGATTTACAAAGCACCCAAACATTTCATCAAAGTCTGAATGGGAAAGCAGCAGCTTTTCCAAACAAACTGATTTGTTAGCAAAGGATAAATCAATGTGGCAGGCATAAATAGAGTGGAGATTATAACACAAATTGTAAATGTGGAAGGCCTCTCAAACGGGAGGGTCCGGGTGTTATAGGAGGGAAAGGAATAGTCTGTTGCACAGAAAAGGGAAAGTTTCCTTTGTGGTAATGTTACAGTGCTTTTAAATAGAGTAGGAAGGCACGGGAAGAAGGAAGAGAGAAGGGGGGAAAAGGAATTATTTGTTTCTAAGAAATATGGAGTGTAAGGGATTGCATTTTTAACTACTTTGCCACTAATATTTTATTCAGAAAAGCATTTTTCATGGGTCTGTATTCAGGGAAAGGATTAGTCCAGAAAATTTCCTAACATATTTATGAATTGCTGATATGCATGAAAAATAAAGGACAGGCAAGAGAAATATTTGTTAACACAAGCTGGAATGTTGACTCAGTCAGACAGCTACTACCAGGCAATTAGATTAAGGAAGTCAAAGGTGCAAAACAGTCCTACATCCCTTTAAGAATATAGTCTCTGCTCAAGGTAGGCATGAGATTGGTATTTTACATTTCCAAATAATTACAAGTCTGACCGCTGGTACTTACTGCTTAGCAATGGATTAAAGATTCCAGAATTCAGAATGGGCTATGCCCTGTTTGCAGACTTCTTAACTACTGCATACGGATCAGTTGTTGATACAGGAGCATGATACCATCAAGTCTGGATCAAGCACAAAAGCCACAGGCTCTGGTGAAACTCTCATCTTCTGCCCAAGCTATTTTATGCTGCTAAATCTAGAGATATCATGAATTAGTTGCTCTGCTTTAATTTGATTACATACTGGAATACTCCATTATGCCTGGAGTACTAAAAGGTAGTACCTCAAACACTGTCAACACAGTTAAAACCATATCATCAGCAAACACATCTACTAGAGGGGCAGTCACACTCCGTATTTCTGGTAACTAATTTAAATGTCTGAACTTGCACTCTAGCTTTCATACATATGGCACATAAGATGATCAAAGATGCTTCAGAAGGATATTCATCCAAGATTCAGCTCATAATGTAGAGGTTTTAAATACACAGTTTGAGAATCTCCTTTAAATGTGTAATCCACCTGTGAGTAACCAGTACTCACAGGTTCTTCAAAGAAAGCACTTTGCAGGCACAATGCACAGAGAGGAACATGAATCAGGAGGCAAACCTAATCAAATATTTTATTTTACCACAGCAAACACAATTCACACAATTTTTTTCTGGGAAAGTAGCAGTGGCTGTACTCAGCCATTTCAAAACTTCATTTAACTCTGTATGCCATCACCATTAGAGAATGGTAACAAACTCCCAGGGAAGACCTAGTACATAACAGGGTGGTGAGGAGACAGCGATAACTCCCCCACATTCCATTCATGTCCTCAGGTCTACAGTGCATTATGTGCTTATGCTTTTACAGAACAAGTTACTTCCTTTCACCAGCAGCATTCCCTTCTTTGCCTCATTTTATCAGTATCTTGTGAAGTGCTGTGAAGTTGAATATACTTCATTGCTCAACAAAGGGGCTCTTACACAGAACATTGACTCTACTTAGCCTAAAAGAAAACAGAAGGTTTTTACAGATGCTTGCCAACCCTGTTAAGTCTTAATATTTTTAGCAGCTTTTTGACTTGGGGATAGGCAGATGAGGGGAACCTGTAGACAGGTATATGAAAATCACTTGTTCTGTATGGAGACTATGTACCAAACTGTAGTGATGATCCCATGGTTTGAAATACAAGCTCATTCATCAGAACTAACTCACTATCCCCCAGCTCACTATATTGGAATCATCAAAAATCATTTAAATCTCAGACTTCATTTGACTGTACTCTGAATTTAAAATCATTCTCTGCCATTACCAAAGCTTCAAGTCAGTTCCTTCACAAATATAATTTCTAAACAAAGATTCTGAAACCCCAAAGGTACTGTACTGGGCAAGTCCTCAGCATTAACAAATAGGCATAAGTTCCACTGAAGTTGAATATTATAAACTGATTTACAAAATTAAAAATTTACGCATTCTTGAACTTCCCTAGTAAAAAAATGTATTTCTCTGAATGAAACTTGAATCTGTTTAAGTTTGGAAAACCTCCTAGGATTATGTTCTTACAAAAAACTACTTTTAGCAACAAATCATCACTATATATGGTCCAACACAAGAAGAATGAGACTGTGCCTGTAACACTTTTTATTTAACAGATTGAGAAAATTAATTACAATCACATTCACAATAGTTCCCTTCTGAGTTGACATAAGGCTGTATTTGATGCCTTCAATGTTCAAAGCAATTCCACGCATCATTTTCTGAAAGGCTGTTGAGGATTTCCACTGATTTTGCTTTCACATCTCCTACCTACAAGAAAATGGGTTCTTTTGAGGCCCAACATGATATCTGGGAAAAGGTAGTTGTCAGGTCTAGTGAATAGGGTGGGTGCTAAAAACAGTGATGTTGTTATTAGCTAAAAATTGCTTCACAGACAAATCATTTTGGGCGAGCTGGTGCATTGTCTTGATATTAATTCACTGTTTGCTATTGCACATCAATGTTTTCTGGGTAAGGGTAAGAAAACTCTGTATTTGAACATGCATCCAGTCATACTGAGTGAATAGATCAAGACGAGCCTTGTCTCACTGTGACAGATTAGAATATGTTCTATAACCATCTCTTTGTTTTTCACCTCCCGCTCTTTATTCCTGAGCTACAGGGTTAATCTCGTGGGTTTTTTTGTCGGACCTCATAGTCTTTAGATTTTATCATCTTTTGAAATGCACTCACCATATCCACCTTGAAATGAATCATTATTTTCATAAAGAGCAACAAAGTTAGTCAAACAGATAAAACACTAATCCTATGCCAGGGAATAAGACAAGAACAATTGAAATCTTAAATGTCTTGCTTATAAAGGTTCAGCAATTTGTTTGTGTTGCACATTAATCATTACAGCTATCTTAGGAAGAAACATCTTCTAAATCAAGCTCTACTCAGGTGGTAGGAAGAATATTGTCAATATTTAGAGGAAGCAATGAACCAGGATGACTTAGTTTTCACCTTGACTGCAGCAGTGAGACAGAGTCACACAACTTATTCAGGCCTCAGTTACATCAGTTAAAATGGGTACTTTACAGGGTTTTATGAGGCTTCATTGATCATAAATTGCAGCAACTAGAGCTGATAAGGAGCAGAGGGTGTTGTAGGAGTAGGGTGTCACTAAAGTATTTCCATACAGAGGATAAAATGGCTGTGTTATACTCTAATTCTTTGAGAAAACATGCAAAAAATGGTTTACTTTTCATATAATATGAAACAAGGACAAAAATGAACATATTCTTAATTCCCTTGGTTTACTCACAAAAGGTAATCTTTTCTTATGTTCCTACATGATAAAATTATAGAACAGGAGTCAATATGGAAATGTATTATTGCCACTGTTTGATCAAACTTATAATTAGAGTGTATCACATTGTCTCTGTAACGCTGCTTCAGTTCTTACAGTCAGTGGAAAGTTTCTGAGTTTGCTTTTCAATCAGTTTTCTCTAATGTCTTCACTGGCGACCTGAGAAACACAAAGAACCCTGGAGGAGCTGCAAAAAAATACATCCTTTTTACAAAAGACACCTTAAAAACAACACATTAACCCCTCCCCTCACTCATGACACCTTGCACACAGACAGAGGGGGAAACATATTAAAACTTAAGTTACTGATACTTACTAGGTAAGAATTAATTAAATTGTGCTTGAAAATGAGTGCCAACAACTAGGGAAGAGAGATGTAATTTGAAGTTAGATTGCAAAAGAGAAAATGTAAGAAGGAATGATTGAATGCAGCAATAAAGAGAGAACTGAGACAATAACTAGAGGCTGTGTAGCTGGACAGGTTTAGTACAAAAATAGAGTCATTCTCAATATGGGCATAAAAGTGGGACCGGGGGGTGTGGAAGTCCATAGCAGCAAGTGAGCAATATAAATTTTATAATAAAAACAAAGCACCTGGATTTTACAGTACAAACATTAAACTGTAAAAGTCTGACTAGGGTAGTCCAGGATCTGAAGAACAGCCTGTTCTTTCAAGAACCATCTGTTTATGTTATAAAGTCCAGAAAATGTTAACTAAAGATACATGATCACAAGTGGGGAATAACAGTAATCAATGTAGCCATAGATAAATCATTACAAGTTTTACACAAACAGCCCAATGAATATTTCCAAAAGTTCATAATTGGTACACAGCAGAGTCAAGTGAACACCTTGCTATTTCCAGCTTAACAGTAGCTGCAGAGAAAGATTTCCTCAAAGATGGGTCATTTTGAAGACTAGATTCTTTCACGTGAACAGGGGGGTCTGGCTGAAGGATGCCAAAGCATGAAGGAAGGCATCCTGTATATAAGCAGAAGATTACTTTGCCTGTTAATCCGCACAGTTTGTTGTCAGGGCGCCTTGATACTAACAGTTCCAAAGATCTAGATTTATGTTGTGATTCCTCATGAAGAAAAAGCAAGTACTAAAATGTCTTTTGCCCTTCTCATATAGTATAACGGGTTTTCTGAGTGTTACATTATCAACATATCAATAACTATTCAATACTGACTCCAGCAGAAATATGCTGGAGAAAGATATAAGTGTGTCTACCACAATAGATTTCCAGTTTGAGGCATAGCTGATTACTGTAGAGTTAATTGTGAAAAAGAGAGTGCATCAGGAGTATTTCCTTATATCTTACTTTTACCTTCCATTGAGAAGCAGCTCAGGATCATCAGGTGCTCACATAAGCAAAAACCCCATCAAAAAAAGCCAAGTCTAAAAAAAAAAAGTACGATTTTCACTGTAGCTGTCAGCCTGCAGCTATTATAAATGAGTAATTTATAAGTGTGTAATTTACAGAACGTTTATGGAAGTGCATTTAATGCTGATACAAAGACAGCCTGGATGTGTAATGAGTTTTTTATAGAATATTGTGCAGGGTTTTATTTAAGTATCTAGGTTAAGCTTCCTAAGCAATCACTAAGGCTTGGTTGAGGGCGTTTTCTTTCTTTTGATGGT
The DNA here is from genome assembly GCA_013389865.1 of Piaya cayana. NCBI lineage: Eukaryota > Metazoa > Chordata > Aves > Cuculiformes > Coccyzidae > Piaya > Piaya cayana. The sequence goes on from WAAB01011027.1 coordinate 12,357, forward strand.
AATTCTGAAAAATGTGCATTTAAATAGGGCCCTAGGTAAATTTACATAATTATTTCAAATCTGTCAATGTCTATTCTTTGGGCATGATCATTCTGTAATGTATGGAGGCTGCATTATTATGAGAGGTTTTTTTAAACTATCACAATGCTACCAAGATGAGAAAAATAATCCTGTGCTTAATGCATGGATGGATCCTTCTGGAAAATGATGAGAGGCATCTGAGGGGAAAAGGTCTACTTACCATAAAATACATTTTCAGTCTATTTCTCCGCTTTATTTATTTATTTATTTATTTTTAAGAACATTTGCATGAAAACTGGATCTCTGGCTAAGGAAGCACTTTCTTTCTGCATTCACTACTGTCACCACCACATTTTAACATCCTCTTGTGTTGACTGGGGTCCAAATCCTATCAACACTTACACACAGTCTTAATTTTTCAGACTCACAGATTTCTTTGAAGCAATATACTATAACACAGTGCAGCGCATGTGTAAGTGTTTGCAAGGCTGGGACCCAGATGACCATTTCCAGATGAGCACATGCTGTAAAGACACTGGTGAAGCTACTACTCCTGGAAGATGGACATTCCAAGGAACTGAATTCACCCTAAGGTTGTACCACCCAATAACATCTTTGTCCGGAAGAGCTAGAGCACAGGATAATTTTTACCAGTGGATCTCAGGTGAAGCTAATGCTACACAACCTCAGAGGGAACTTGAGAGAGACAAGAGCAATGGTATCACATGTAGACCCTGAAGAGATTTTCTCCCTGGGATGCTGCTGACCGAGACGAAAAAGTGGAGATAATTTTTGTCTCTGTGGTAGGATTTATGACTCCAGTCTTCATCAAAAGTCATGCTCATTTTTAGCTGAATCCATAGGCTTAATTTTGGTGCAGTGTTCTTGCCTTCAAAGAAAGACTATAGTTATTGGATTAAGACTGTCAGCTTTTCTGGTGCTCTTTTTTCATGATCACAGTACTGGAGAGTACCATAAGTGTAAAAAATGTTGACGAGGTACATTAAAGATTTTAAGCCTGTTTCCTCTTCGTTCAGAAATTACTTTTTCTATAGGAAATCACTTCTGCTCATTTTTTTCTCTAAATAAGGAGACATGGCTGGTTGTTTTCACTTGCATCTGAGCAAAAATTCTAGAAATGGGTTGCATAGTCCATCCCATGTGGTGGTGTGTTTTACCTTGGTAGGTAAAGGTCTGAATGACATCTGAGGTGGTCAAGATTAGTAAGGAAGCATTTCCCAGATTACCAAAACCAACAAAAATTTAGGGGAAAAACAAGGAAGGAAACTCAGGCTTATTTTATTGGCAGGAAAAGATGAAATTTAACAAGGGGATAGTTGCATTCCTCTGAGGGGTAGTTCTCATCTGGTTTTTATCACCAGAAGAAGTAGCCGGTTTTGGCCCTGAAATGAATACACAAATACTCCTGAGAGTCAGATTTTACTCCTGGTCAGGCATAGACCACAAGAGTATAATGTTAAACTTGGCAGTTCTATTACATTACAATGCACAAAGCTCCAGTGCATCTTCAGATTCCCAGTCTACCATTCAGTGCAAAAAGAATCCAAAGCCTCAAATTAAAATTCAACTAAATCACTGAGTTTCATCTAGTTCTGGTTTTAGTTGGGAGTTTTATTTACAGTTTTCAGCTACTTCCATAAGTCAGGCCATAGATACTCAACTAAATTTTACCCAAAAGTCTCAGTGAATCTTATAATACACCCTGATCTGTGGTTCAGGCTTCCCATGCAGCATGGAAGCAAGTGAATTTTATTGCATGGTTTGGGGCTTTGCTGAGGATCCTGTTCACAGAGCTTCCTGCATGCACATGCCTTCCTCATTCTGCTGTAGTTTGCACCATAATAGATAAAATGAGATACTGAGATTATTTTATGAAAAAATTAGACAACATCTTCCTTCAAGTCTTTTTTTTTTAACTGACAGGTAATGTACTGTCTCATTTTACTCACAGTTGCTGATTATTACAAATACAAATTGCAGAAGGAATGTGACAAATTAAGAGACACAAAAGTATGATTTTAATTGGATACTAGAACTAAGTAAACATGACATGTAATTTATTAAAAGCATAAGTAAAAACAATGCCAACTTGACTTTTCTTCTAGAATGATATATTTTACCAGAGGGATATTTTAGATTTCCCACCTTGTGCCAAGGTAGGTTTAATATCTCTCTAATCTACAACATATGGGTCTTACGACATTACATGTTATTTGCATCACCAGTAAAACAGCTCATTAATCTAACATGCCACTATAACCTCCAACAGTACAAACTGAAAAAATGTGGTAAAACTTATCTTTTAAGTGGAATTCTCTGCTTGAAACACTCTCTTTTGGTATAATAACCATCAAATATATCAACAATTATTTTATCTTGGTTTAACTTAAGTGTTTACTGGAAGAAAAATTATCTGTATTGGTTTTGTTTATTTTTTTCATCAAAGCAACTACAAGTTTAGAATAGTAACATTGTGAAGTAACTACTTTGTGTAAGTGTATGCTGATATTTTACTCAGGCTCGGTCAGTCTGTAGTAGGGTCTATAAGAACTGAAAATCAAATTTCAATACAAATAATTTTCTTTATAAAATGTCACGTATTATAATGAAGTATTTGTGAGAAGAAAGAAAACACAGGCACTGTTTAGAATTCTCAGTTCAGTCTTTGGCTTGTCACAGTTTCAGAAAACAGGCACAAAAATACTTCAGATACAGAATTTACCAACATTTTAGCATTAAAATTGTCAGTTTGAAACAATAGGAAGGGTTCTTCTCTTAAACAGACAAAGACAAGAGATCTGAACTCTGCTTTACTAGTCACATGAAATGGATACTTAAATAATACTTTTGCCTACACTTACGTTAATCTGTCTGGCAAGTGTCAGTGCCCAGCTGAACATAGCTTTTTTTGGTCTTCATTCAGAAAATAAAACTTATCCCCTTGTCTATAAGATTTCATCCACAGTATTCAAATAGAGGCCGAATAAAAAAGCACGGAAGCATAGTGTTGGCTTTGAGTACATCTGTTAAGTCCTGCTTAAAAACATAAGAAAACAAGACTATGAGCAAGCATTTTCTTACTGGGACTAGTTTGCCAAATCAAAGGGAATCAATTTAAATTTTCATTAGATGTGATGCTATCCAATTATTGTGGAATAATGAAATACACCCAAAGAGTGCTATCATTTTTTTATCTCTGGGTTCTGATGACATGCAAAAGCTGCTAGAGTAATATTGTCACCAGCAAACCTTGATAAAAAATAGTTCTATTTAATACAGTTGGGTGCAGTTCACTCTTTTTCTATTGTAAATATAATGCAAAATATCATACAAGAGTCACTAAATTATATAACTTTTCATGCAAACCTGTACAATACCTCTAACCACCTGTCATAAATCTGAAATGTTTTGCTATTTCTTTGCCTTCTCAAGTATCCAGACTTGGGTGTATATCTTTTCCAATACTTTATTAAGTTGTATAGATCTTTTTGTCCACTGCTATAAGACAAGTTACCATTGGGGTGAAGGTTCAGTACCAATCACTGTTCATAGAAGGAAAGCAAAACTTGCAGACAATACTTATCATCAGCAAGAGGTACAGTTGAGCTGCTTAACAAATACTTCTTAAACCTAAATAAGGAAAAAAGGAGAAACCACAACATTTCAGAGAACCAGTCTTTTTAAACCTAATTTAAAAAGAAAGTGGAAGAGGTCAGCACTCTCAGCTGAAAACGTTTAAAGTTTTGCTATTGTTTCTATATAGCAATAAAACATATAATAAAATCCCCACTATATAGAAAAAATAAATATTTCCCAAAAGTGTTGATGACACTTTCTGATAAAATTAGCTGAATTATTTCCCATCAGAAAATCCCAGTTCATAAAAAAGTTTCCATTAATATACCAAATTCTATGAACTTTGACCAATACACATGGAAGTTTATAATGAGGCAAGGCAACATAAAGGCTACTAACAGCTCCATTTTCTCATTGCAATGAATTATACCATCTGTGTTTTTCTCAAAGAAATATTTTTCTCAGAATTTCTTCTTTTCTGACTGCTCAGGTCCAGATCCACCAGAGAACACCCATTAAGAGCTTGCTTTACCTGATCCTTGAATGGCTCCTTCATGATAAGGACCAGCCAGAGACCTCCTGTGAGAGCTCTTATTTTTTAACCTAAGTCAGCAACTAAGCACCACAGAGGCACTCACTCCCTTCACAGTGGCAGAGGGGGGAGAATAGGAACAGTAAAAGTGAGAAAACTCATGGGTTGAAATGAAGGTAGTTTAGTAGGGAAAGCAAAATCTGTGCACACTAGCATTGCAAAACAAGGGATTAATTCACTGCTTCCCGTTGACAGGCAGGTGTTCAGGCACCTGTAGGAAAACAGGGCTTCATCACAGGTAACAGTTCCTTGAGAAGACTAATGCCATCACTCCAAATGTCTCCCCTTCCTTCTTCTTCCCCACCTTTATAACCCATATCATATAGGCTAGGATACCCCATGGTCAGCTGGGATCAGCTGTCCCAGCCATGTCCCCTGCCAGCTCCTTGTGCACCGACAGCTGGCTGGTGGGGTGGGATGAGAAGCAGGCTTGTCTTGTAAACACTGCTCAGTAGGAACAAAAACACCTCTTTGTTACCAACACTGTTTCTAGCACAGATCTAAAACATAGCTCCATACTAGCTACTGGGAAGAAAATTAACTCTATCCAAGACAAAACTTGCACAGGGCTAAGAGAAAAGCATGGCTTTATTCCTCTGATCTATACAGTTCAGCCTAACAAATGTTTTGAAATGTGAAGTTCATGAAACCATCTAATGTACCCTTCTCAGATGAAGATCGACCATATCTAAACCACCTATCCCCTTTTCTTTGACTTTCTTAAATTCCAGTTGTAAAGATTTCATGTCACCTGAAAAATAAATCAATAAGGAAACTCTAGTTTGTTTTGGGTTTCATTTTTCCCCCTTCCTCTCTCTTACTGTTAAAGAAAAATTCACAGCTGCTTTCACTAAGTACAGGGATATGATACCAGTTTTCTTACTCAGTTTTCTTACTCTTAGATAGCTATGGTAAATTAAGGTGTTTTTCTCAAACTCTCTAGGTGACTGGGTTAAATAGAGTTGAAGTGGCAGTTAAGAAACTGCTTTCTTAAAGACAAAAGAAAGTTGATGCCTTGGAAAGTATCCTGTTTGGCTGAAAATCTTTGCTTATCCAAAGTAATTCTCCCCTTTGCTACTACCTAGAAGAGGGAAGCCTGAATTTAGACTGCATTGTCAGTTTTGACAGCATTCAAAGCCCACTAATACAATAAATTTACAACCTCCATCAATATTTGATCCATTCAAAACCCACTAATACAATAAATTTATCTCACAACCTCCATCAATATTTGATCAACACTTATTCATCCTATCAAGACAGAATGAGTCTGTCTCTCATCATTCTCTCTGTACAAAAAAAAAAAATTATATGTAACCCTGTACAGTTGTACTGTTTCCCCATCCATTTTTGGGATCTATTCCAAACAATAAGAGGCGAAGTTTAGTAACGTGCTGCATGGACTCCTTCCAATCTGAAACATTACCACTCTTTGCTTGCTGCTTCTTATCTCTGTTCCACAGTAATAAAGTCCCCAAATCAAGCAATCTTCACCTTCCTTCATCAAAATTCCCTTCTGTTCTCATCATCACTGTGAAACATTAGTCCTTTGTTTTCAGCCATTACTGTCTGTCTTAATTTTTTATATTTAATTTGTTCAAAATGTTTGTTCAGTAAGGACATATGGATCCCACCTATACACAAGACAATCCTGCCCTTTATCCCACCCACTCTCAACATCCTTCTATCCAGTAACTAGTTATCTGGGATGTTATGAGGAAGCTCCCTAATGGTGAAGAGAGTAGTTATATGGAATCTGAAGATGTTGGTTAGTCTGTTTATATACATTCATTAAAGGAGGTAGTCACATAATATATCAAGTTGCTTATGTATCTCAGCCTAGTCTAGGATCAAGGGAGCGTTTTGGCACCTCAGCCCCAAACCTTACTTCACTTAATACAGTCCACTTAATCCTCTTCATACCTGATGATGGAAATGAGGTAACAATGGCAGACTTACTAGAGACAGACCTGACACAGTGGCAAAAAGCAAGAAAGGGACTTAATTACAAAGTGAAAAATAAAGCAAAATACCCACAAACACCATTTCAGTTACTGAGCAGTACAAGGTCGGTGAGCTGCCAGCTGCAGCTCTGCTCTATGCCTGAATATATATATATATTTCTCTCCTTGTTTGTAATATCTGCTATATTTTTTTTTTGTTTCTGTGCCAGTTCAAGAACATTAAGGCCATATATTTTAGCAATGATGATTTTACAATCAAATATACAATGCATGAATTCATGGTAGCCAAACCCAAATGTGCTCTCAAAATACTAACACCTAGGGAAACTGTCCAGAGGGGGTTTTTGCCATGATATTTATTATAGCAATACTACAGAATCTGTTAGTAGAAGCAGTGCTGTGTCAGCATGTTCTGGAAAAAATAATAAAAGAAATTATAAATAAAATACATAAATTTAATTAAAGGTTAAAGCTTTAGGCAGAAAGCCCTCCTTAAAGGAACTACAAATACAGGTTTTGTTTTCTTATCTTTGTGATGCATTATGTTTTTCTCTGCAATTTTTATTTTATTAATATTGCTACTTACAAACACAGTAATTATTCAAAAGATTAATAGATGGGTTTACAAAATCACTGGATACAAAGGTATTCATCTAATAAGAAACCAAGTCCCTGTTATAATAAATCTATGGAAGCTCCACAGAGACAGTCAAGTCAAAAAAGTGAAACTGCTACATATTTTGGTTGATGTTTCAAAACAGATTTTTTTTAATTTATTTTGGAGGCAAGATAACTTGTTATTCTTGGCATGCACAAAGGGTAACATTTAATAAACAAACCAGAAATATTTAAACATATCTTATTGTTTGAGTAAAAGCACTTATAATTTTGAAATATTCCCTGTTTTCCTGAGCTGCCTTGTTTCAGCATCAGTTTGTGTTATGAGATAATTCTGGGGTTTGCTGCTAATTTCTACAAAAGGTCTGTATTTATGCTTAGGACAGAGACTTGTTAATGTATATGATAAAAGCCATTGTTCCCACAGATATCTTCAAGCAACAACATAGAGCTTTCAGATGCATGGCAGAAACATTTCAGGAAACTGTCATCTGGTTTGAAATGTTTGCTTTTTAGGTGACACCCCACACTGCAGGAAGCTTGTCATAGTGGATGTTTGGTGTAGCTGAGCAGTATCTTCTTTGAAACCAATGTGGCTATAGATTGGGTTTCTTGCTGAAAGCAGGTGACGTGTTGCCCCAGAGATGTCTGTCTATGCACTAAAGGCTGTAGAGGACACAAAAGGAATCATGGGCTGACATAGCCCTGTTTTTCATTTAAAAATAAAAGATAAAAGAAAATACAGAATAGTATATACTCTGATTCTAATATTAAAAAAAAAACCCACAGTAAAAAGCAACCTAAGAGAGAGTTGTATTGTGCATATTTATGACACCAGCCTACCAATGGATGTTGACATCACTGTGGGAAATCTAAACTTGAGATTACCAGCTGAACAATTGTAGGCGTTCAGTGACCTGGATTCACATTTTGATGTCCATGGTTTAGCTAACGAATTGTTCAACATCCTCCAAGCATCTACAGATACCCTAGAGATTTCAGGTGGGCATTGACCCATGGGGCTAGTCAGTACACAGGCACTGGCAACAGCAAGTGAACAAGACCCTTTTTTCATTACTTCCTTTGAAGAAGTTGGTGAAGTAACGTGAGAGGACTGTGAAGTCCTTATCTCCTGTTTCTCTTCACTTGTACCAGTGGCTAGGGCACCCCAGATTGGCACTTTGTAATCAATGTAGAAGCATCGTTCCCTTTTCCAGGGCTTTGATTTAAACACACCAGTGTGAGCTCATCATAGTCCAGACAGAGGTGAACGTAAGAGCTTGGTAGATGACAAGGGCAAGAATTTGGTTTGAGAGATGTCCTACAATGAAACCTGGGCAAGGATTAATACAGCTGTGAGCACAACATCTTTTAAAAAATCTCATGTGTGGAAGAGGACCATTGACTTCAGGGACATTTGAAAACCTGATAGATACAGACAACAAACATGCTAGAGAAATGCCAAATCACTCATGGGAACCTGACTGCATAAAGCAGCCTAAAATATCTAAAATGGGAGATGAATCCCAGCCGTGAAGCTTGGGAACATGAACCCAAATCTTACCATTGCAGCTGAAAGACCAATTAGCTTCTGAAAGGTCTCTTTTGTTAAGAGATTTGCGGGTTTATATAAAGAAATAAATGTAGGACTTTCAAGTAAAAGAGGGTTTATGGTTTGATTAATGGAATAATAAAGCAAGTAATGCGTTAATACGTTACTTTGAAGTATGTACAGACAAAGTAATAAAGATGTTTTAAGTAGTCAATATCCTTAAAAGATACTAGTGCAAACAGAGTTTTTACATCATATGTTTTGAGACAGAAGGTCAAGGTTTTATGCTAAAGCATTATGTTAATTTTAAAATTAAATTTTACCATCTGACAGATAAAATACTTCAAATATATATGGCCTCAATAACCTTTAACAGCTAACAAGCAAGTAATGACCATAGGTTTTTTAGAACTAATAGTGCATGTTTGCAGGAGAGGAAAGGATCTGAGAGCAGTTTTCCCAAAGTATTTTTTTATATCTATCATCTCCGTGTCTTTTGCCAAGTCAAGGAGATTTTAAGTATAAGAAACAGAAAAGTTCAAATTAGTACCTGGTTTTCTCAGCAAACTGGGAAATAAAGTCTGGTTTCTTTCTCTTGTCCAAGTACACAGTACTTGCTCTAATAACTCCAATAATTTAATAACTTCCACTTGAAGGCTTAGAGAAACATAAAGGCATTTAATAGATGTGTCGTCTGTTGTTTTCTGCCTAGCATTCAACTCATCCTGTTCTCATTATTTGAGAGACCATACCCTGCAGTATACATCTTGATGATAGTCAATGCACTCAGGCCACAGCTCAGCTGTATCCAAGCTTGCCTTAAATTAGTCAGCTCAGGAGATGGCAATAGTTTGCCAGCAACACCGTGGAGCTCAGCACTAGCAAATAGCTCAGCCTTTTGCCCTGCAGGGATGTTTTTGAGGTAAGATCCATGCAGTCACAGCTCTTGGCGTTGGAGTTAGCTGAAAATTAATCACTGCAGCTGTACTCTACCACTGTTATTAGGCACCTGTCCTGTTAAGATGACGTCCCTCTGATCCTTTAAAATGTATACAAAATTGTATTAGTCCTGTGAAGAACTTCCAGCTGAGGAAAAAAACACAAACCCAAACAAATACCCCCAACTCGTGCTCTTAGTCTGTTAATTTAGGGGGTATGAGCGGAATATCCTATGTCAAAGGGCACAGCAGAAAGAGTTACAGAGGATGGCCATTTCTCCCTCTGCTATTACATCTCTCTTTAATGGCTTTTCCAGATTGCACTCCCATCAACCCAGCCCTGGCAATCCTTCTGCTGCCCTGTGCCTGCAGTACATAACATGCTCCCCTCCCTCCAGCTCTACAGAAATTGAACAGTATAAGATCTCCTCATGGGTAGGTGTGTGCACACTTTCTCTGCAGATTTAAATGTTGGCAGAGCATACACTGAATATGTTTTTCATGTTCATAGTCATAACCTTGAAAGAAAAAGCTATTGAACATTTTATAGTAATAAAAATTATCACAACTCCTTTCCATTCTTGTTTCTGGTCTAACACACTGTAGATGTGAATGGTTAGAAAAACAAGGAAATAGCAAGTTGAAAATTACATGTTGATGGTGTGATTTAACATGTCTCAAAGCTGGTGATTCTGAGATGTGACCCTGCACCCCCTCTCTCAGGTGAACAGAGTTACAGGAGTGACATGCTGAAAGACTTCTCAACCTGTTACCTGGTCTGCTACCTGAGCCAGGTAGGAGGTGGGGACAGAGAGCTTAAAGAATCATGTAAACTGTATACACCAACCATCTTTTCAGATTCACAGAACAAAGAAACATGTGCTACACCATGCAGAGCCTTGAAGTTGGTGACTGTCTTTCATCTCTTCCATCTCTCTTAAAAAATGTCTCACTCTTGTGTCTTTCTCTCTTTCTCTTTTCCTCTTTCTCCATGTAATAAGTGTGGTTGAGGCAGGCTGTAGCAGGCTTTTTTGGTGTTTTAGTTTTGACTCTGGCAACATCAATCTATTTTTATGCTTTTCTATTTCCACTAAACAGATTGTTACACAGTGTAATTTGTGTTTTCTAAGTTTTGGATTGTTACCATAACATTGGCCATTGGGGTTTCTCGTTGTACTCTATCACATAGGAGTCATCGATTGTTTGGATCTAGTCTTTCAGGGCATGCACCTTTTTTAGTAAAGCATTGTTTACACCCTCCTCCTGAGTGATTTTTGTCACTCAGATCCTGTGCTGGTGATTCCAAAGACCTGTTTAAGTGGGATGCAACAGATACAGTGACTAAAGCCCACAGTTTTCTATTCCTTACAAGGACAAATTAAATTCAGGTAATGTTTGTTAAAGCTAAGAAATACCTCTCTATTAAGATTAAATAGCATGAATCAAGGAAACATCATTTTATCAGAGAGGTGGTATATTCCATACAATACAGTTAAACATTTACTTTTCCCTTTACCCTCATCATCAATATAACTCTGCCATCCTGAAATGGCAAGGTTATAAATACGTAATGATAGAATATCATGAAATGCCTGTATCTATCAAAGAAATAGCGCAGAAGTCAACAGCATAGAGGGGGAGGATCCTGGGAATTCTACAGATTGATGCAGGAAACAAATACACCAACATCCTTGAGTCTGTTATGAAGCACTGATAAAGCATTCCCTTTGTTGCCTTGCCTCTTATAAGTATAATATAAACATATCTCAGGAGACCTTTCACATGTTCTTCTTAAATACTTGGGTTTGTATTGACTGGAAAATATGTTTCCCAGCCACTTGATTTCCAGAACTGAGTAATACCTGTTCTGCAGGAGATATAAACTCTTCTGTCTCAAAGTCATTGGCAGCAATAAAATTCACTGGGGTACACTGGCTATTAATTACTCAGATGGGAAAAAGTACAACATGATTCATCTGAGAAAACAAGCCAAGTAGTTGTGATGTCATTCCAAAAACAAAAGCGAGATTTAAAGACTGAAGCAATGAGAAACTTTTATAACATTTCTGTATAGTCAGAGAGCAATAGGCAGAATTTAGTCCTTAATGTTTCTAAAATGTAAAATAATAAAAATACTTTCTATATTGTTACTGCAATATTGGAAAATCCACACAAATTTTACATGCAGGTTATGTGATAAAATTGCTAAGTTGGATCAAACCAATTAAGACAAGTATAAATTAGAATAATTCTCAAATAAGTATTTTTATTAATTTTCTTTTTTTACATTAACTGAAAACTTCAAAGAGGTGTCATTTTTACCCCAAAAAATTGAACTTCATTTAAAAAATGGGAAAAAAAGAAGCTGGGACTATTTTGGAATTGGTTTTTTGAGGTGAGGACAGTACATGTATGAAAATGTGATTTTCTCAAGAGAAGCTTCAGCTACAGGTAATTGAAGTTTTCCAAAAATAAAAATGATTCTCAGTTATACATATTGCAGATGCATAAGAAGAAGAGAACCAACCCTGAAACTCTGCCAGGCACCCTAAAAGAACTACACAAAGGAATCATGGACAAATGAAGGATCTTAAGTATGACTGACTAAAAACTAAGGGAAGAGACTGGAACAGTAGATGCCAGCCTAGTGAACAAGCAGATGAGTTAGGTTGCCTATTAAAACCACAAAGCAGGCACTACTTGTGTTTTGTAATTGTATTTTACTCCTTTGGTTTGCAAAGAATATTCATCTAAAACATTCATGTATCTCCACTGACTTCAAGTGGACAGTTTTGGAAAAGGATCCACTACTGAACTACAATAAGTATGGGAAAACCTTAGCAGAATTCTTTAAAAAGTGTCAACCACAAGAGAGTAGTAAATATGCTTGTACCAAAAAAGACTGCCATTAATTTTAATGAGATTTTCTTATGTGGAACATTTACAAGATTCAGTCCAATGGCTAAAGCGTAGCATGTTCTGTTGTTGGTAATACTACTAAATTTGTTCCCTGAAGTTGTACTTTAAAGTAGTTATAGGTGCATTTGATGTGGAAGTGATAGCTCTGGTGTTTACTTAATTACTTTATCCAAAGTTTGTTCAGGTACTAGTTGGTCCACTGGGCAGCTTTGGCTATCCACATCATCTCCTAGAGCCGATGGGATGTGTTCAGGATTTTGGCCACATTTGATTCCTTTGCGTGAATGATCTATTTACTGTTGGAGAAACTGAGGATAATGCTGGAAGTTTTACTACTGGATCACTACAGCTATATTCCTTGTAATCACTAACTATTCTTTTCTGTGAACCAATATAATTTCAGATCAATTGTTCAAGGGGGAGGAGTGATGGAAGAGGTTCCATATCATTTATTGAAAAGTTGGAGAACTAACACATTGTTCTCTTGATGCTTTGAAATAGAGCAAACCACTAAAAGCAAAATATTAACTGTCTGCTCTTCACAGAATCACAGAATCACAGAATCACCGGGTTGGAAGAGACCCACTGGATCATCGAGTCCAACCACTCCCACAAAACACTAAACCATGTCCCTCAGGACCTCGTCCACCCATAACTTAAACACCTCCAGGGAAGGCGAATCAACCACCTCCCGGGGCAGCATATTCCAGTGCNGATGAGTAAAATTTCTGTTTCTGTGCATTTTCTCTTTGTTTCCATGTGATAGAAGAAGCATCTTGTGAGAAATTACAGGTTCTAAAAGAGCACTTAACAGCATGTGCAGGCAGGTCCAGAAACAGGTAACAAGCAGGCTTAGGAAGCAATGGGACTGTGCAAAATTTGGAAGTCCAGGGAGACAGAGTCCTATTAAATCCTTTCTTACTCTTCCTATTAGTAACAGAGTGAGCTGATGACTTTGACCACTTCCAAAATGCCAGTTATACAATCAGAGAGTTGTGCTGCATACTAGAGGTAGAAATAGTATATTCTTGTATGTATAATGAACTTTGCTTTTACTAATATTATTTGACCTGTGATACCTGCCCACTAGCATGGAGGATTAAATGAGAAGTTTGGGGTTTTTTCTCAACGGTCTGTTTAAACGTTTGAACAGGCTTAATTTGCCTTTTCACTTGGAAGCAAATTTACAGACATTTCCTATTCACTTGTCCCCTTTATGAAAGGTCCCTCTCAGACTGGCCAACATGAACACAAGCTAAACAAAATAAAAGACCTTTCCATCATGCAATTGTGATTTAAATTTGTAAGTACCCAAATATTTCCTTTGGTAAAGCTTTTCAGAGTCCCCTGTGCAAGGCAGCAATAAGCTGTTAACAGGAGATAAATTAAAGAATGGAAAATTATAATACACATTCCACCTGCATACTGGCTTTAACACAAACATCAATCATTTTCCAAGGTAATTAGTATTGTGCTGGCCTGCAGGGACCAGGAGAATGAAAAGGGTAAGGCTTAATGCTCTATGCAACATAAACACATGCATATCCACACACACACACACATCCATAGCAAAAATCTTTTTCACTGCTAAAAAGCTTGCTGTAAAAGCTCTCCCTGAATTTGACAAATCTCTTGAGACAAAATTAAAAAAAAATGAAACACCCCATACTGATCACATTTCTACAGAGGCAAACCTGGAATAACACCACTAACATCCACATCATTTCTCAAAGTTCACACAGAATTAAATGACATCTGAATCTAGATTAAAGTCCTTGCCAAGTTCTCAGACAATACTTTCTTGATTAAGCAACAAGCTATGAAGAACAAGGAGCTATTGTCAAAGCACCTGGCAGCAGACTGATTAATAATAGCACAAGCGGACATCTGAGACATGCTAAAAGTTGTTGAATTCAGTAAGCTAAATTCTGTTACAACTTCAAATCACTAGGAGTCTTACCACTGATCACTGTTTAGGCCAGCCTGTCATTACTTCCCATATAAAATAGGCAATAAGGCAGCAGCTCAAAAAAAAATTGAAAACCAAAATTGGACAGAACCTTAGGAAAGACACAAGTTGTAAAACCATTTCATTTTACAAGCTGAGGATGAGTAACAACTCTAACAGAAGTAATATTGAAAAGGCTTGTGCTACAGTTCATCAGATACCCTTAACCTCAATATAGTTTCAGCTAGTATAGCAATACCTCATAAAAATGGATTTGTTTTACAAATTATTTTTTTATTTTCAGCACACACAAAAGTCAATGCACAGAAAAGTCAAATGAATAAATCTATGATCATGCAGTCTTATTAATGCATTCTAGTATCCTTTCCGAGACCATTCACATAGGAAAAATAAAAAAACCTTCAGAACTGTAATTAAGCTTAAAATGTGGGAAAAGCATGTGCAACCACTGCTTGGAAGCATGAAAATTATTAAGATGGTGTCAGATAAATATTTTTAAGAGTTCCTACAGTTTTAATTCTTGTTCCCCCTCCTTCTCTTTTTTCTTTTTGTTGTCAGTTCTAACTGGAGTCACAAATGATCCCTGATACCAAAACTGCAAAGCAGCTTGGCAGCTAGATGCAGGGAATATAAAGCACTTGTTATTATTATTGCCATGGCATTGTCATTCAGCTGATGCCATTTGCTAATTCAGAAGATTAATCTGGCTATTGAGAAACTTGCATACAACCAGTATACCCAGTGATATGCTTACAACAGTAAGGTTTAAAGACAAAAGCCTAAGAAGAGGAAGGTTTTCTTGCCTTCCTGAAAATGAGGAAGATTTGCCCTTCATCTCTTTCTCTGGGATGATACAGGTGGGACATCAGAGATTAAACCAAGAAGACTTTCTACTGGTCCACCATAAATGTCCTTTTCAGGTATTGTAGAAAAAAAAATGTCCGGATAGGAAGGCAAAGAGTTTACTTCACAGCCTGAACTAATTAATCCTCTTGTGCAGATACCTGAGTTAGCTCTCAGTACCCCAGCTTAGGTATGGGAAGCAGTATGGCCCCATTCTTCTGTCAGTCATCTGGACTAATGGAGAGTTTAACAAAGCTGGGAAGAAAACTCTGCTGAAGTGATTAAACTGTGTTCAATACTGAAATTATTTGCTCAGGGACAGTTCTATATCTGCACACCACAGGCACTGGCAGAAAAAAAAATCAACAGTGGAGAAAAAAACCAGATTCAAGGAGGTGGTAGAAGATCCTCCTGTTCACTTGCACCATGCATGGCAGACACTCTGGGAATGCTTCTTCACGACTAGTGTTACCAACTCATGGTCCTCATATGTTATTATTCAGCATCCAGTACAGGAACCAGTGAATGGACTAGAGGAGCACAAGGACACTGGGAGAAGATCCTGGAAAACATTGAGTTAGGAGATCAGCATGAGTGATGACAAGAAAGAGAAAATAGAGTTTGGATCTGGATCTTCTGGCATACATTGGCTGACTAACAGCCTCAAAACAAAAAGCTGGTGTAAAGGGATGGGACTGCACAAGGAGGAAGAAGAACAGCAACCGAATGAGGAGGTAGGAGAAAAGAGGGAAAGGCTAAGCATGAGCCTGATTATAGAAAAAGAGATGGAAGAATGTGAGCTACAATCACACGTGTTGCTGCCCTTCCAATATTTCCTCAAATGAGACCAAACAGCTTTGTAATTTATACATTCTTTTAACCCCTTTGGATGTGTAGTGAAAAAGAAATTCTGCACAAATGAGGTCAGCTTTGCCTTTCTTCCAGGGCTCAGACTGTTACTAGTTTATTCCTTCCCCTATGCTGTGGATGACATAGAAGAAATGACACCTATGCGAGAGTGAAGAACAGCGTCTGGCCTTTGCTATTGGGCTTGGTTTTCTTGCAAAGATACTGATGATAAATTCAGAGATTCTAAAAAACATCAGATTCGGAAGTACATCTATTCAGAAGTAGTATTTCTCACTTAAAAATCAGGCACAGGTGATAAGGACACTGTGTGTGGAGGACTTTTGTATTCATCTCTTTTGCTTTTATGTTCCTGTTCTTGAAGAATTCTTTGGAAAATTCCAATTTATTCAGGGCCTGTCACACTGCTGACAGTCTGCTGCTGCTATCAGGAGATACATCTTATTTAGTTTGACAGACAGTTGTAAGGTTTTTCTACTTCATGTCTCAGCTCCAGGAGACATCCTCACAAAAACAGAACATTCTATCTATTCCACTTGTGGCTAACAGATTATTATTATTTGTTTCTTATTCTACACCATCAATACTTGGCAGTCTGTCCTGTGCCACACTCTTTACATTTCTTTCTCCTGTTTGCTAGATGAGCCTTGCCCTGTCTTCTTTTTCCTGCAGATAAAACTGACTGGTGAGGCTCTTTGGGACATTAGTGTCAAAATGATTTTTCAGTAGAAAACACTGTTTCTGCAAAATGGATATTTTTTTCTAGGAAAAATGGAATTAAGCGCCCAGCATTCAACCTGCCTCAAGGGTCAAGGTAAGTCACAGGATATGTCATTCCAGAAATGCAGATTTGCATCCTAGCTCAAGGGTCACTCATCATTACGTGATGCCCTATGATGAGATGGCAGAAAGGAAAACATATAAAACCAAGAAATACCAAGAGAGATGTCTATTAGGTTTCTGTGAGACTCTGGTCATCCTCTTAATATGCAGCCTGAGATGAAATCTTCATTAAGGTGAGATTTCACCACTTTTTGACAGATGTTTTTGGGATAAAGGAAAGAAATCTGTGATCTGACTTCAAGCCATTTGATTATATTTAAATAGTGTCACTGAACCCAGCTATACCCAAGGTGTGATAGCTCAAAATGTGTAGTATGCAAGCATGGCCATGGAGATTTGTCTTGCTTACATATCCTTTGTGAAGCAAAATTAATTTACTATTTTAACCCAGTTTATGATTAAACCAAATCCTGAAGTGTTTTCTGCAGGGCAGAAATTATGATTTTGCATGTCTGACTTGAGCCTGAAACACCTTCCAGACCCCTGTAAGAACTTGTCCTGTCTTACCTGCTTTAGAGGTTCAAATGGGGTCAAGAATAAGACAGGCAAAACTCTTCACTGCAGCCTCACCTCTACTGAATTTCCATTGAGAGCACTGAAAGTCACAGCAGGAAAGAGAATTGCAGTCAGCCTCCAGGAGGTCAGTGCTCTTGTAATCAAGTCTTACGTTTCTACAGGTTTAACAAGTGACCTCTTTAAGAAGCCTCAGTCCACACACATGAAGACAGGCAGACAAGAGATCATCTGCAAAGCCAGCCAAGCTTCATGAGAATGGCATGTTATTTTGCCCACAGCAGATAGAGTTAATCAAAGAAGAACATCCTACTTATTCTCATCTCCTCATTTACACTGAGAGCTCTTCCTAGCAGGGAGGCATTTGGTTCATCCTGCATAAACATAGGCTATATTCAAGTCACTTTTCTTGTGTTACACCAATCCTTTTCTCCTGTAAGTTTTCATCTCCGAAGGTGGTCCTGTAAAACTCAGGGACAAAACACTGTATCAAGGAAGTTTGAACAACTGCTTCTCTTTTCATCTCCTGGGCTGTTGCTGCATTTAACTCATAGGCACAGTTTAAATAAATGATTAAAAAAAATTGCAATTCTGTTTCCAAAGAATTAAAGAGAGTTAAAAGTGGCTTTGGGACTTCTGTTCATCTGCTTTTGATAAAGCATGGAAACTTAGCTGATAATGTCCTTACGGGTATTTTCTAAGACTGAGATACCGGAATATTCCCCTGACACAGTCAGAGGAAGGGAAAAGAGAACAAAAACCTGTCTGGTGCTGTATGGCAGAGCTGTAGATCAAAACCACTCCCTCAGCATTACAGTGTCAGCTTCTTGATTCTTCTCGGCTTGCCCCGCAGTCTCAAGCAGCCAGTCACATGCAGCTTCTAGTCTTAGGAAGTGCGTGACAGTAACAATGCAATCATGTTCACTGAAGTCAGGTTTACAGAGAGGTCAGCTATTAGTGCAGCCGCCCCTCCACTCTGCCTCTGCACAGACAGGGACAGACACAGACAGACGCGCACACACACATGTGCGCTCACGCACACACACATGTTCGCTCACACACACATGCTCTTTTGCATTCCCAGTGGGTCACATGAGGTAGTGACCACATCCACTATTGCACCCAATCTAGGCTAAATGTAACAACTAACCTAACTACAAGAAAAAATAGAATTAGCTCTAAGGAAAAACTTACCCAAAGCTACAATACTTGGACTGCTAATGCTGCTGAATCTACATTTTCCCAGAATTTAGCATTTGCA
Organism: Piaya cayana; assembly: GCA_013389865.1. Classification (NCBI taxonomy): domain Eukaryota; kingdom Metazoa; phylum Chordata; class Aves; order Cuculiformes; family Coccyzidae; genus Piaya; species Piaya cayana. Next base: position 30,854 of record WAAB01011027.1, read on the forward strand.
GCAGTAGAAAGAATGAGAAATCTTGGTTACAATATTGTGTTACACCCTTTGCTCCCCAGCTACTATGCTTATGCCAAACAAAAGCCATTTTTTTGCTTTTTGGACCTTTAGAAATTAATTTGTAATTTCTGTTGATATTACTATTGCCTTTCATGCGGTGGATTTTTATCTACAGGACTGTATTTTTCTCATTTATTTCTCAAAAGCAAATTCTAGACATGACTAAGATAACCAAGACCTCTGTGAGATGTGGTGTATAAGAAGTCTTGTCAAACTTGTGCCAGAAGCTGAAAGTGATGTCAGACAGGGAATGCTGGAAGACTTATTACGTGGTCTCCTTGCTTGAGGCTGTTTAAATTAAGCCTTTTCTGGCAGTACTTCTCTGTCTTGCCATGGATTTCCCACCCAACCTTATGACAGGAGATGAGGCACACTGGCCAACAGCTGGTCACTCACAATAGTCTCACCTTCTGTCCCTGAAAAAATCAGGCCTTGGGTTTCTCATATACCACACACATAGTAAAACTAATTTGATCATAGTCTCACTGTAGGTCTCCTTCACTGTGAACCACTCCATCTGTGAAAATGAGATAACAGTAAGACTTCACATTAAGAAATATTAGAAATAAATTAATAATCATCCATTAAATGTATAGTCAATCTAAAGATGAGTTGCATTTTAAAAAACATGAAAAATTAGTTAGTCCACTGCTAAAGCAGGATTTGAAGGGGTTTCAGGATTATACAGAAATTTATACATAATTCTAAATGATAAACAAGAAAATAAAATACTGAAAAGTACTCAGCATCACTCTGTGAACAAGCAGAGGTCCCACAGGGAAAGATATACACTTACATACATTCAAAAAACATATTGTACTCCTCATACATAAAGGTGGCCTCTTTCCAACTGCATCATTTTAAATCAGTAGTTATATATGAGAAATCTCTATAGCTTGCCAAAAAGCAAAAAAAAAGAGAGAACTGTTTCTAGTAGATTAAGAATTTATACATGGAGCAAAGAAAAGCATTTTTTGTGGTATTACAAAATGGAACAGGACCTGGAGTTTGTGAAGAAGATGGGCCTAAGGAAAAGCTCACAAACAGCTTCACAAAAAAAAAACAGTCTTCTTTTTATAATGAAAATCTTTCAGCACATACCATACTGAGACTTAACCCATTATCATCAACAGGATACGTTGCATTGAATTCAGGAGACCAGCCCTGAAAGCAGTATAATAAGTAGAAACAGAGAAACACTTATTTTAAGTGAAGAAAACTTCCTGACAATACAATCTACCAAGATAGATTAAAATTGTAGTGCTCCTTTACTGAGGTCCTTGCACAAGAGTCATCCAATTCTTATTCCACAGATCCATCATTGCCCTGTAATTTTAAAGTGAATGAAAATCAGCACTAATCAGATCAGTATGTGTTATACAGAAGTCATTCACAGTAAGCCAACAATATCTTATAAATCCATTTAATAGAGCACCCTTCAGGATAAGATTTCTGCTCAATTCCATGGAATACTGTGCCAACAAGAACCTTAAAAGTACAACTTACAGCTCAATAACATAATACAGATTTTCAGCTAGAGTTATCAGAAATATCACTTGAATATACGTCATACTAGTGCATTATTGACACAATGCCCTGGCTACAATAGTTCCCTCAGATAGCCATTGTCATTAATAGAACTGCTCTGACATTCTTTGTTTCAACTTTCAAGTATAGTTATCTTCTAATTCAGTAGCTTTTAGATACATGCCTCTTATGAGGGGTGAGAAGGAAGAAGGAGAAAATCCTTCTCTCCTGCTTCAGTAGCTTCATCACTATGGTAACACATAGATATACACCTTGCTTGGAGAATTTCTGTAAAGTGGGGAAGGTAGGTTTACCTCTACAAACTGTGGGTAGGTATGATTTTATTAACATCATTTATTAGCAGCATGAGCTTCAGTATAAGCCCAAGGAGGCTTCTGTTTGCTTTACTCTTTCACTCATATTGTATAGTCTATGTTGTCTGCACAGAATAGGGCAGTAGTCCAAAGGAAAGCAATTTTGCAGGAGCTGAATAGATTCCCACAGCTATCTAAATGTAAATAGGTAGAAGGGAGATGACAAGATGTTTGTACCTTCTATATAAGAAAGGAAATAGCCTTTTGTGGTTCTAAAGGAAAGGACCATGTCAAGAAGACCATATCACCATGTTGTAGATCAGGTTATGAGAGGTACAGATCCCCTCACAAATTCTTTGCACAGCTACAACATCCTAATTGCTTGTGTTTCACTCTCTGAAAGGGTCCACATCAGTGTTTGAGGAGCAATCATTTCTGACTGGACTTAAAAATTGTGAGTCTGCTTCTTACCTTCACTCATGTAAAAAACACTGTCCCTGAAAGCACAGGACTTTTACTTATGACAAAATAGGTGTTACAATCGATAGCGGAATTAGGTCCTAAATCTGGAATTCAGCTAATCAACATGCATACCATGTGTCTAGGAATCTCCAAACAGGTGGAAAAAAAAAATTGAGGTTTCAAAATTATAACCCATACTATCATGACCATACAAGTCAGATCTACTGCAGTAAAACACAGTGAGAGGGGTGGAAAGGCCTTATATATGTAACACAGACATCAAACCCATACGTAGCATTTGAACCATGCAAAGATGTTTCCCAAATTAAATAATGAAATAATGAAGTTCTTACTTAAGTCTCTGAATGCCTAGTAAACTATCTCTTCTAAACTGAGCAACCTGGTTCATTTTCACAAATGGAAGGTGAGAATTTTACATCAATTATAACCAGGAGGTTCCAAACATTCTTACTGTCACGTAATGATAATAGTGAACTTCCTTGGTGGCTTCCTAGCTGCTGCATTTATTTGTCATCCTGTCTGTCAAAGCACAGGTTCGTCCTACCAGGAAATAAAGAAGAAAGAAAAATAAAAAAATGATAGGAGAGTTGTTTGTGCATAATACTGCAGAAGTAAAAAGCAGGAGGAAATATTTCCTTCTCCTTCCCAGCCTGACATATATAATAGAGTGTTTTGACGCAGTTCTCTATGTGTGGCTGTGTTCAATAGAGTGAAGCTCAATCACTGAGAAAGGAACTGCTGCAGATCACAGTTGAAGTGGCTGGCATGTGAAGATCCATAACATCAGGGAGAAGCCAATAGTCAGTCATCAAAAGTAAGTAAAAAACTCATAGCTTGAATTACATTTTACCCAGTAAGGCTTTGTGTGAATTAGGTGAGATTTTTGGATAAAACCTTGTCTTCTCAAGGCAGTCTCACAATCACCACCTGAATTGGATTTAGATAACATGGTGTTGTAAACACAAACACCTTCAAAATGGGTCAACAGTAGGTCAGCTATCTTACCAAAACTATTATTGTCCACAGGGAGACACAGTATTAACTCTTAAAGGAAAAGGTTTGTATAAACAAACTTCAGCATCCAATTCACTCTAAATTCACTGAATTTCTGATAAATAGCTGTTCTAGAAAGGTTTACTCTTTAGTTAGACCTTCAACACTTTTTGACTCACCATTCTTAAGCTCCGCCAGGGGAGGTTTAGGTTAGAGATTAAGAGGAAGTTTTTTATGGAAAGGGTCATTAGGCACTGGAATATGCTGCCCAGGGAGGTGGTTGATTCGCCTTCCTTGGAGGTGTTTAAGTTACGAGTAGACGAGGTCCTGAGGGACATGGTTTAGTGTTTGGTGGGAGTGGTTGGACTCGATGATCCAGTGGGTCTCTTCCAACCTGGTGATTCTGTGATTCTGTGATTCTTGGTGCATTCATATGTGCAAATGCACAAGCCCTGCAACTAAGTGTTAGTTAAGTTTTAGCTCAAGAAAACAAAAATTGGAGCCCAGGCTTGGTTTGCAGCAATGTGTGGTAAAAGTGAGTCCACACACACATATAAACATATTCCATGCATAAATCAGGATAATGACTGCTAACCCAAGAGACCTTCTACCACTGGCTAAATCAGTCTTGATCCATCAAGTCACATTGTTGTTAACAGAGTTTCTTCAACTGTGGTACTGAAATAGCTTGTCAAAGACTGCATCTGTATCTCGTTACTTGGTTGCTTTAAATCAAGATTTCCTGTATGAAAGGGAAAGAAAAAGCACACTAGTTTAAATGCAGGTATCTGTCTTAAGACAGAAATTGCTGGATAAATTTTTATAATCTTCTATAGGTCAGATTAGATTATCATAGTGATCCCTTCTGGCCTTAAAAATCTAGGATTTTTTAATAAAAAATGAACTACAATAAAACTTTGTCCTATCTCTTTTATGCTGTTGCATTAAGATGAATTATCATAATCTGTTATGCAAAATATTTCAACAAAAGCTTACAGAAAAACTCTTGAAGAAAATACATCTGTGAACAATCCTATAAGTGCCTTTCATTTTTTAAATTTTATATACCTAATAAAATCTCTCTCTCTAAATGTAAACTTCAGTATTCATAACTCAATATCTCTAATATTGCATTGTATACTTGAAGGAGTAAATGAAAACATAATCTGCTAAGTGAAATTTCCCAGACCATTGTTGCTATCAGATGTTTGCATTTTATCGGGCAACATATATTATTGATTCCTACTTGATAATATCATAAGCACAAAAGGGACACTTCCTTGACTCCGAAGCCATGCAAATCTCTTATCTATGAAGTCAAAACCAGCACATTTCTTAATTTAACACAAAGGCTAAGTTCTATGTCAGAGAAGAATAAGCCCAAAGAATTCGCAGGAACATTTTATAGAGGATAGTAAAAATATCTCTTAGTATTTTGCCCCTTTCCCCATCCATGTTTTTCTATACACCGTTGCATCGTATTCAATGTATCCCACATCCTGTCCTGTCACCAGTTTTCCGTATCATCTGTAGCTCAGCTTTCCCTTCTGCTCTTTCTCACGATAGCTGACCTGGGTTGAAAGAGGAAACCAATAAATTCTGCAGTTCTGGTACACCCACAATACTAAGTGAATTCTAAATTGGTTGACCACAGAATGGACAAAAATCCATTAATGGGTGCATAATCCTTCTGAAAACAATCTAATTACCTCCTTAGCAACTCCAGTAGCACCTCAATGACAGCCATGACAATAGCCACTGTATAGTGAAATAACATTAAAAGCATTTTACATTTACATTTTCTGCTGCAGTAGAGAATTTTTTTTAATTTAATTTCAATTCTCATTACATAAGGTCTAATCAAAAGTAACAAACCTAAAAGGAAAGTGATCTCATTTATTTGTCATGCTTGGTTACACTTCATTTTTAAAGCTTACTTTCACTTTATTTTATGTGTTAGGGTTTTTTTCTTTATGACAAATAGTAAGGGGTTTTCATTTAAAATCCTACTCAGCAACTTGATACGCCTCACTACCAGAAAGTGCAAACAGTGAAGGAATTATGGGCTTCATTCATCTTTCCCTTTTTATCAGCTATGTGTTACATTAAGAAACTCACTTATTCTGAGTGCTGTTGGCTCACCTTCTTCTGGTGTTGGCGTATGTTACATTGCAATGATTGATCATTGTGTACTGCTGCAGTGCTATGACAAGGGGATGAATAGCAAATGAAGAAGTGTGTCTGGGAAAGGAAGGCCAAATTATGCCCAGTTTAAGACTAATTACAATAACACTTATCACTGAATACTCGTGAAATATAGACCAAGAGCATACAGCCAAGCAGCCCAGTTGTTACACATCACACAGCACTGTCATTAACAAAAAAGACATAAACCTCAACAACCATATAAACTGGGTAAAATTATCCTCATCTTGTAGACAATTTAAGACATCAAGATTAAATAACTCTGGTAATGTGAAGTAGCAAAGCAATGGCAGAGTCAGGAATACAACACTAGGGTTCTGACTCTACACCAATTGCTCTTGTCACTGGGATGTTGGCCTCAGATAACAAGAGGGCTCCAACCTGACAGGAATAAAGACATCCCACAGCAGCTTGCAAGCAGGGTTTGAAGCCGCTTGGTATGTGCATTCCAGTGCAAGAGGTGGTTCATATCAATCCCTGCTCCTGCTCCACAGCTAATGCAGAGGTCACAACCACTTTATTTTTTCATTATTCAGCTTGATAGTTATCTCTTCAGGGATTATTAAATATGTTTGTACTGTACATTTCAAAAGGCAGAAAGCTCATTTTTTTCCACTGAGAGCACATTGCACAGTCAGACAACAAATATAAGATTTCTGTATATTACTTCATGAACACAATGCTACTGTTATACATCCACTAAATCTCATCCAGCATTCCTATCTCATAAGGCAGAATCATGTGAAAAGGAGAATTATACTAGTGATCTACTTTTGGGAAGGGAGAAGAACAGGCAGAAAATAGATTAAAAAGCCTAAATTCAATCCTTTGTGAGAATTGAGGTGTAAATATATGAACCATAATGCACAACTGAACAGATGGGTTATCATCTTCATTAAAACACAGTATTTCCTCGGGTGAAGAGATCAAGATTGGTACATTGCTCTCAACAGTGGCCATTACTGGATGTTCAAAATATTAAAAAAAAAAAAGATGTAGTGCACATAGTCATTGAGAATGTTCACTGGCATGTAATGATAGTTCGTATTATTGAGACAAGCAAGGCACACAGTCTTGAAATTTTTCTACTGCATTTTGGTTTGAAAACATGACACTAAACATAGTTAATTTTAAGCCCAGATTCAGATTAGATAGACTGAGATGTTGATGTAAAGAGGAGATTTTGATGTAAACAAAACACTAAAATCCAAGCAGAATAAGTGGGGAGAAAATCGCTGAGGATGTTGGTCCTTCACCAGTAATTCTGGAGGAAGATATTTACCCATTGTTCCCATATATCCATATCATGAGACTTCCAGAAGGATCATCTGAAAGAAAGGTATTTCCAGAGAGCTCCAGTTTTTCCTCTTGCCAGCATAGATGAGAGATATACAAAGTCAGGCTGTGGAAAATGGAGGCCAGGAAGCAAAAATAATTTTGATTAAAAAGAAATTCTTTTCTGAGCATTATTTCACTCCTAGAAACTAGCTGATTGAGCTGGATGTACTTACTATAAGATTTTTCAAGAGTTTGGACGTGGATTGAAATTCTGTGCTATGGTTTGTTTGGTTTTCTAACCTGACCAATGAGCTATTTCAATCATTTCCTATTCCTCCACATTGCAAAAACCTTCAATAACAATGTTTAGACCAGTTTTATCCCCTTAACAATGTTTATACTGTAACAGCATCCCAGGGTCAAACTATCACTTCCCACTGATTTATCAAAGGTGGAGGGGAGTGTGGGTAATGTTTCATCAAGACACCATGTGTAACGTAACTATTGTTTTCTATTTATGTACCGAGAAAGAGTCACATTATGGAGCTGTTAAACTGGATTTTAAATGCTTTGATGGGTACTATATTTTAAATGGGATTAACCTCTCCCTTCAACCTCCAAAGTCAGAACAAATTATTGAATATATCCTACAATGATACCAACAGAAAACAGGTAGAATCTACCATGTGAAAACTTCATTGCTGTAGCCTTAAGCAATGCACAGCTAGACAGAGAACACAGAGGAAAATGGTGTGGATAAGTATGAAATAGAAGACTCAGACAGGAACAGAATTGCCATGCTGCACTAAGAAGATTCAAAGGCACGTGGCATCAAGGTGTAGCATGGGAAAACCAGAGAGTGGTATTTCTTCAAGATCAGAAGCCTTAGGGAAGAAATCACCTCTTCTCCCATAAACTTATATCAGACTACTAGACAATCTGCTGTGAAATTTATCTTTCCTACCCACCTAACTTTATTCTCTTGCCTCTGTGGAGGCAGCTTGTATTTAAAGTTGATCAGAAAACAATATTTATCCTCTGTCAAACAGCCAAGGTTTTAAAAGGATTTTTGATTGTACATCAAGAAAACATGTGGATTTTTAATTATTTTAGATAGGGTGAGTGGTGCTACTGTGTACTTCCCCAGAACATCCAGTGATTCAGGGGATAGGTCAGCTGTATGGATTTGTGAGAACTTTAGGGTTTAGGACAATGTCTTAAGAACCAAGCTACTGGCCACATTGCCAAGGGTTGGTGGTTCACTCTTTCATTGTAGGCTGACCCAAATTCCACATCAGAAATTTTCTTGAGAACTCATGTAGTTCTATGAAGAAATTCAATTTTATATTGAGCTGTCCATCAAATGTAATTTTGCTGAAAATGTACTGCTCAGTCTTCTCATGGACCAAAAATATCTTCATTTTCAATAGCCACCAGGTAAATCTCTGCCCTCACCAACATCCATGTCTCTGACATAGTCATTTAGAGACAAATCAGGACAAAGCAGGGCAAAGGCTATCACTGCCTTGAAAATCCTTTCCATTCCTTTCCTTCTTTCTTCCTGCTGCTACTGCTAGAGACAAACAACTTCAAGAGTTGTATTTCTTCAAAGGAGGTTGAAAGTTTCTTCTTAAAAACAACAAACCAGAAAAACATTTCAGAGAAATAAATCCAGAATGTGACACCTATATCACCGCATTAGCATTCTCTTTTTAATTTCTTTGAGCTTCTCAAGCTTTTTCCCCTCTTGCCTCCATGGGTGGGTGAAAACAAGGTGAGAGGCATCAACATACCACAACTGAAGATCTAGGGCTCTGTGCTTGCAAAGCACCAGCCAAGAATCTGCTTCATATATTTTTATAGCATATAGAAAGCAAAATAACTTGTTACTGGTGATAAGATGTGGTTACTCCACTAGCTAAATGTGGCAGGAATTAAGCCATGCCTATAATCTATGGTCAGACAGTTACCTAGGTTTTATAGAAATCAGGCAATATCAAATATTAACTGTTCAACAAAGGTAGTGAAAAATGAAAACCGTTATTTCACATTGTTTTCAGAACTTGTCATTAGAAATTCATCCAATGATGTGCACATTCCTGTAAGCAAGCTACCACATGATAGATATTATGTGGATTTAAAAAAGAGAATTTTTGACTTCATAATTCATTTAATTGCAAAACTGAATTTGTTTCATGTTCAGGTTTGACAGTAGTGTCTTCTGTGAAGAGTGTAGCATTAGCTTTTAAAATGTTAGGCTTTGAAAATATTGCAGTTGATATAGATAGGGATGAAAGAAAATTTTCAGATGCAAGAAGTTGTTCAGGTCATTTAATCAAAAAAAAATACATATCATAGTGTAGATGACTGACTACCCAATTTTAAGATTCAGTTCCAGTGTGGAAATAAAAATTCCCCATGAAGTCTTATGTTATTCAGGAGTAGATATTTGTTTTTATAACAGATTTAACAAATACTAATAGTCAATTTAATTAAAAGCAGCAGTCCCCTAGAAAAAAAATCCATAGGAGAAATGTCTTCATTTGTAAAATAAATTCTTCAGTGTGAAGTGTTTCTCCAGAAGAAATTTCTATTTTGACTAACATTTCATTCTTTCTCACTCTCCCATGTTCTTTCTTTCTGCTGGAAAAAAAAAAAANCTTTTTATACAAGAAAATACATAAAGTCAGGACAGTTTATTACCTGACATAGCCATTCGCAAAGAAAACAAAGGAATGTATTTTTAAAACAATAAATTTCTAGTATGTTTACCCCTTGCATAAACAAACAGAGCTAACAGAGCTGGAGTTTGCCAGAAATATTAAAGTTAATTTAAATTGCAAATCTGACCTTATTAAAATGGCTTTTCAGAGAGCTATAAACAAACAGTGTGTGAGCTGGTAATGGAGCCAAAGTAACAGAACATATTCTCAACTACCATTATAATTAAAGTTAAAAAAGTATTATTTTCACACTTCTGAAAGAAGGAGTGGGGAAAATGTTTTATGGAAATTTCAGCGTTGGAGGGGGGGAAGTGTTCCAGTTGGATATCTCCTTTAAGAATTCTCAGGACATTTACTTTTCAAACTCAAAATAAATTCTGACAAAGAGCTTGAAAATGTTATTAAGCACTTACAAATTTAATGTGTTTTGAATACTTTTTTCCTACAGCTACTATGTTGCCTCTTAAATGTTTAAAGCACAACCATTAAGATTTACTGCATTTTCTGTGAGAATAAAAATGGAGCAATTAAGACTGCGCCTGTATTCACAATGAAAGTAGAGAGCTAATAAATTTCAGAATTAAAAGCCAACAGATAAGCTGGGCTGGTGTCTTGGTTTATGGAAAATCTATATCAGAAGGTCTGTTCAAACAAAAGTATTGTTTGCAAGCAAATTGTTTCCTTTTACTTAGAAAAATAATAGAGGCTGCAGAAGACCAGTAAAATCAGATGGAGCAGAGGAAATGCTTCTACTTTCCCCAAAAGCCTTGCATGACTGTTGCTCTTTGGTATATGATGCATGGCTTTCAGCCAGTGTAAAGGAGTACCAGCTCTCCGTGTGTAGGTATTCTCTGATTACAAATGGTTTTTACTCAGGCCTGTTTTTAGTCATGCCCATGTTTGGATGGTTGGTTTGTGCATTTATGTCATTGAAGTTGGTTTAAAATAAATTTATTTTAATATAATTTAGTTGTTTAACTGTATTTTCAGGAGTACACTCTCATTTGGACTCAGTGCATCCAAACAGAAAATGGAAAGTGACTATTTTACTAATAGAAAATGAATAAATCAAATACTAAAATGGACAACGATCCTCTAAGGTTACTTTAAGTGGGGTTGCAAAGCGGAGTTCTCTTCTTTGAGTGTTTACCTTCTAAAACTCTCCAACAACCAGAGTCACACATTTCTTCAATATCTAGAGCTACGTCTTAAAAGCATCACCTAGCCTAAGACAAAAACTTCGGTCCTTCCTACTGTAGTAAAAGCAGCACAGCAATTCTTTGCAGGGACTTTTTTCATGTCAGGGTGGTGCCTAATGCAAGGCTACTCATGCCCATCTCTGGGCTTTGAGGCAGTTTCTGGATCTCCAGGGAAGAGGACATGCATGACATCTCTTTCACTACCTCTGCTCAGGATAGAAATATCAGAATCCCCTTCATTTGCAGGAGTTCAGTGCTTTCCACATGAACTAAGTGCCAACAAAAAAACCAGGAAAAGGTGAAACAGAAAAAGATAATAAAAACTATCGTAAATCTTGAAAAAAAGTTATAAGACCCCACACAAATTCTGGGTTAAGTTTGTGGCAGGTCTGTCTCTCTGTAGAGGAATAACTAAAATTACTTTCTTTATGTGCTACAGGAGTCTAAACAATAGTAAACAAAGTTTTTTGTGTGGGTCATTCCATTCATGGGTTTACTTATTTTGGCTAAACACATGCCATCTTCAGTCACCAGCTCTATTTACCACTGAACTAAAAAGTTAACCTTTCCCACTAGAACAAAGAGGCAGGATAAAGTGGGAAGGCATATCTTCTAGAAGTTACAGAGTTGCAAAGGTATGTTTTTTGTATAAATAAGGTGTTTCTGTTCCCAGAATCTTTCTGGTTTTAGGCTCCAAATCCTCCATCACACACAAAAGAAACCTGGGTTTATAGAATTGTATGGATTTGATGAATGCGTATTTGCATTCTCTAGTTCCTGCATACCGAACTTGGATCTACTTCAGTCGAGACTGGAGCCTGACCTCTCAGTGTGAGGCTCCAGCTGAATAGCAAGCTGCAAAGCACAGGTCTGTAATCAGTGCTACCCTGCAGTTCCTCCGAGCTGCTTTTCAGGTCCCTTCATCTACACCCTCTTCTATGTCACCCATAATAGTGCTGTGAAGCGTTCACCTACAGACTGGGGGCTATCAGGTTGCACCAAGCTTTCGGTTACTTCCCACATAAAATCAACAGGGCTCACAGTTTAGTGAGATGCATCATCCGTATAACAGTGTAACAAGATCAAAGAAAGTTACTGAGCACTAACAATGAATTACAAAATTCAACTACTCGTAGTCTGACAAAGAATGCAGATTCCTGCCTAGCTCCTTATGCTATAAAGTCCGCCTGAGTATTCCTCCCCCTCTGGAAAGAGTCTTCAGTTCCTGTTGGCATCTGAACAAATACAGTCTCCTTTTTAGATCAAGGACGAAGCAAAAGAAATGCTAATTCAGAACAGATACCCCCTTCCCCCAGCCCTTTAGCTGCAAAGGAGTAGTAGACACACACCAGTGCCAGACATGCAGGAATGTGAGCCATGCAGGGATAGATCCAGGGACTGGGATCGAGAGGAAACATAATGGGAGCTGAAGCCTCAGCCAAGAAATTACTACCTCCTTCAGTATCATTATGTGGGAAATGGAGCCTAAGAATATTTCCCTTACTACAGGAGATGCAATGATTGTTATGGAAGATACTGTTTTTCAGAGGATAACATTACTATCATATATCTTCAGTTTCCTCTCCTTCACAATTCTTTTCTGCCATGTATTATCAGATGAATGTCAAGTAGCCCAAGTAGAACCATTAAATACACACCCAACATTAATTCTATCTTCTTACATAGATAAAAGATGATATTAAAAATTAGGGCTGCATGTATGGCAAATGTGACTACATGAACTAACATGTGCTCTGTCATACTTAGAAGGTTCACAGAGGCTTAAACTAGTATAACTACTACCCAAACAGTTCTGATTACAAGTCTTGGAAGCTGTATGAAGCAGAAGTGCCTTAGTGACAGCAATATTAAGCTTCAGCATTCATGATGCACTGTAAACATGATGGGACCTAAGAGGAAAGACCATCTTAGTAGTGCAGACGTCTGAATTCTAGTTCAGGTGGTCTCAATTTCGGCTTGGGAAATTTTCACGTGGGANTGTCTGAATTCTAGTTCAGCTTCCCAATCAAGGTGGTCTCAATTTAGGCTTGGGAAATTTTCACGTGGGAAAAAGTGAAGATAGATGTTCCTGGGTTGGTAGCTTCCATTGATTGTTTCCGTTTCTCCATATGAAAATCAATCAAACAGCAACAAAAGATTTCCTTTTCATGATTTTCCTGCAGCTGAAAAATTACTACTCTTTCCAAGCAGGATGTCCAGCAGATTAAAAACACCATAAAGTTTCCCTCAGTCACAGATAACATTTTATTGCTATCAGCACAGATAGCCCAGCAGAAGATGGAATGGGGGTACACACCTCATGATTATGGTCATGTGACTTAAAACATATGATGGTTATCAGTGAGGTCATGAGGAAAGAAAGAGGCAGATGCTGAAGTTGGGCTATCAGAGGCAAGAAACTCCTGAACAGTGATTTTATTTGCAGCCTCACATTTGGCCCTCTCCTGTGTCAGCCTTTTGCCTGATTTGCCTGATTTGCCTCATCCTTCCCCAGCCCTGCTGCCAGGCTCCCTGTCCAACCTGCACCAAATCTTTGCCCCAGCTGCATTTAGATCAGAATGTTACTCCACAGAACCACTGTCAGGAGAGTCACAGAGGGCTCACATGTGAAATCAAGTAGCATAGCTCTGACTGAGGCATATTTTATGAGAACAGCAAATAAGTGAGTAATCAGTCACTTGAAAGAAATACAAGGCAATGGAGAACACTCAGAGATATGCAGAATTGCAGCTTAAAACCATAACTACTTGTGCCTTCAGCATGGAAAATGAATTATTGCCTTCCTCTGTGAAGCAGTCTTATATATATTAAAAGATCAGAGAGCCACACATTCTTTTTTATTTCCTCACAATCCATGTTTCTCTAGGACACTGATTATTCCCATTGCTCTTCTCTTCAATTACATCCATATATTTCTTTACAAACATACTATTTACACCCATAATAGTCAGTAGATGGGATGGGCAAGCCCTCCAACCCCAGGAAGAGAACAGCCCTCAAAAGAGACTGAATTTACTACTTGGACTCCAAGTTTTGAGAAGGAACCATTTCTACCATTAATAGGTAGAACAATTCATAACAAATCCCTCTGGATTTGTTTCTAGAATTATTCTATAGAACGATTAATCTGAAGCAGAAAGATGTGAGAACTCTGAAAAGAAGGAAAAATGTAAAATATTTAATTTAGAGCCAAGTTAGAACAGAATAGAACAGAGTACATTAGAACAGAATAGAATAAAATATTTCAGTTGGAAATCTCTTACAACCGTCATCTAGTCCAACTACCTGACTACAACAGGGCACACCAAAAGTTAGAGCAAGTTATTAAGGGCATTGTCCAAGTGCCTCTTAAACACTCATAGGCACAGAGCAGCGACCACATGAAATACAGAATGAATAGTAACCACAGTTTAGATGGATGATGCAAGAACTGTCTGCAAGAAGAAACAAGCCCCTAAAACAGATGGTGTCTGTGCAGACCTGTATTCGGTCTCACTGCTCTGGAAATAAGGGACACCATTGTCTGAACCCAAAGCGGCACAAGCCTAGCATATAGATGTCCCTGAAGATAAATTTAAATCCTCTTCAACTTACAAGGCTGTTACCACCTCCCCTATTTAAAATCATTCCCCATAAGTTACTGACTGGCTCAGAGGTGAGATGAGTGAAACAAGATATATTGTTTGCCCTGCATACTAATGCTGCTTCTGAGACAAAATTACTATAAGCACTACAACAATGAAAACAGACATCTTTGGACATCTCTCTTCCTTAAATGTAGTTATAACAGTAATTCACTGTAAGAGTAGGCAAGCATACAGTTTAGAAAATTTCTGCATGTTATTCCCTGCAGAGAAGGGTTTTTTGTTTGATATTGTAAACTGAACTGTATTCTTTATTCTTGTTAAGTTACAAATCATCTACAAACTTGCTTCTTTCTTGATCTCCCACCTCATTTATGCTACTTCTATACCAGACTGACTAATACTGTAAGTGAAGGGCAAGACTAAAGGCAAGTACATTGCATTGCTGCAAAGCACATTTTGCAAAGACTACTGAAACTTATTACAAGCACAGGCAAAAAAAAAGAAAAATCCTAAATCATGGGAGTGAAATGCAAATATCTATTTTCATGAAGTTATATATATGACATACCAAAAAGGAACTGAAAAATTATGCTCACGAGCAGCCACATGTAACAGCTCTGTTTCTCTGTTACTGCATTAAATAGTGATCAGACTAGGAAAAGCATCAGGTGACACATGAAGGAGCTGTTGCAATGCTTAGATCTCTTTGTTTCTTCATGTGATTGTCTGAATACAGTCAGTTAACCAGTTAAAAGACTACAGTTAAAGACTAAAGGATGATATTTAGCAAGTCTACAGCCCACAATAGGTGAAAATATCATCATGAAGAAAATACACCTTGACTATGAAATAAACTATCAGTTTCCAACAGAACTGGAAATATTTTGAAGGCACAGGACACATATGCTGTACAGCAGGTAACGTGTCATGCAGGTTGTTATAGAAACACATTGCCATTGTCATTTGGGTGGAAACTCAGAAAAATCAAGGGACCAGTTGCAAGAAACAACAGTCATATCCTTACATCTCAAGAGCTGAATCAAATATGAACCCTCCAAAACAACATTTTGATACCAATGAAAGGACACTATCTTGTCAAAGGAAGAGAGGCACAGACCATTAGAATCATAGAATCATAGAATCACCAGCTTGGGAGAGACCCACTGGATCATCGAGTCCAACCATTCCTATCAAACACTAAACCATGTCCCTCAGGACCTCGTCTACCTGTGCCTTAAACACCTCCAGGGAAGGTGAATCAACCACCTCTCTGGGCAGTCTGTTCCAGTGCCCAGTGACCCTTTCTGTGAAAAACTTCCTCCTAATGTAATCTCCCCTGGCGGACCTTGAGGCCATTCCCTCTTGTCCTGTCCCCTGTCACATGGGAGAAGAGGACAGCTCCCTCCTCTCTACAACATCCTTTCAGGTAGTTGTAGAGAGTAATGAGGTCTCCTCTCAGCCTCCTCTTCTCCAGGCTAAACAACCCCAGCTCTCTCAGCCACTCCTCATAAGGCCTGTTCTCCAGCCCCTTCACCAGTTTCGTTACTCTTCTCTGGACTCGCTCCAGAGCCTCAACATCCTTCTTGTGGTGAGGGGCCCAGAACTGCACACAGTATTCAAGGAGCGGTCTCACCAGTGCTGAGTACAGAGTGAAAGTAAAAGTAAAGAGACTTAATGTTTGAGTTCCCCAAGTATCAGAACAAGAAGAAAAATCATAGAATCAAGGAGTGGTTTGGGTTGGAAGGGACCTTAAGGAACTTTCTCAGCCTGTCTTCATAGAAGGGGTACTCCAACCCTCTGAACATCTTCATGGAAGCCCTCTGGACTCACTCCAACAGGTCCATGTCCTTCTTATGCTGGGGGACTCAAACCTGAATGCTCCAGTACTCTAGGTGGAATCATGTGAGAGTGGAATAGAGAGGAAAAATCACCTCCCTTATCCTGCTAGTAACATTTCTTTTTGATCCAGCCCAGGATATTGTTGGTTTTTTGGACTGTAAGTGCACATTGCCAGTTGTGTTGAGCTTCTCGTCAATCAACATGTCCACATCCTTCTCTTCAGGACTGCTCTCAACCAATTCTCTGCCCAGCCAGTATTTGTTCTTGGGATTGTCCTGACCCAGATTCAGGACCTTGCACTTGGCCTTTTTGAACTTCATGAGGTTCACATGGGCCCAACTTCCAAGTCTGTCGACGTCCCTCTGGATGCCACCCCTTCCCTCCAGCACGTGTACCACACCACACAGCCTGGTGCCAATGGCAAAGCTACCGAGGGTGACCTCAGTCCCACTGCACATGTCACCGACAAAGATGTTAAGTTGTAATGGTCCCTGAGAAACACCACTCAGCACAGTTCTCCACTTGGATATCAAACCATTCATCACAACACTTTGAGTGCAACATTCCAGACAATTCTTTACACAGCAGGTGGTCCATCCATCAAATCCATGTGTCTCCAGTTTAGAGACAAGAATGTGATGTGGGACAGTGTCAAATGCTTTGCACAAGTCCAGTTAGATCCGTCAGTTTCTCTTCCCTACAATGCTGTAACCTCATTGTAGAAGGCCACCAAAGTTGTCAGGCCATCAAATGTGACAGTTCAAAGATGGTTTAGAGATAAAAAGAGTGCTGGGAGACTGATGGAGATAGACTTAGACAAGTGATAAATATAAGGCAAATAGGGTTACTCTTTGATTAATAAAGCAATAAAAAGGCCCTGAAGTAAAGCCAAGCTGCCTCATGCTCATTTTGTGGAGAAAAACTGATTCAGATAATAGACTCTGGTGGCTAGAGAGCTCAGCGAGGACTACAACACTAGGACAGACTGATCTGGAGGGCTATCTAGAAATGAACCTACAGAGTCAACTCAGCTTTGATGGTCAGCAGGAAAGGGAGTAGGACATGATGTTTCTCTTCACAAGGGCTAGGAAAAAAAGGTTGGTTATAAGCATTATTTTAATTTTTTAGCTAACAGGTGAGGATTTGACATTTCTGAGTATAAAGCCAGGCAGATAAGCTTCCTTTGGCAGAACCAGTGGGAATTTCAGGCAGCGAGAGCTAAACTTCTCACAATCCCATCAGGCAAATATTTGAAAGAATAATGACACACTAAATGTGGCATTTTATAGCCTCAGCTAATGAGCAGGCTTTGGCACCTACAGCTCTAACATAATTGAAAAGCAGAGCATTACTTAACCTATTTCTTATCAGTGTAGGTGTTTCATCCTCAAGGCTCAATTCAATCTCCTTCTCTCACTTATTCCACCAGTGATCTGCCAAGAGTGTTTCCTCCTTTGCTAGGCTTACTAATTCTGCCTTCTGTAAAAAGCAGGACTATTAATTGGAATAATTCCCTCTGGTATTTACTTCTGTTCTTTGTTTTGTTGGGTAAACACCAGGTCCCACTGCTTTTTTTCAACTCTTTTCTGTGGTGATATCAAACGTATTCTGTGCTTCTACAAAATCTATTATTTTCATGCAGTTTTTGCAATAGTTTTCTTTAGAATATAAAGAGATAAAGAGATAAATAGGTTAAAGAAGATGAATAAAGCATCACTCTAATGCTCTAAGATTACAACAGCTTGATATGTACCAGTTCTGAGATGCTGTTCACCCCAAAACTCTTCCTCAAATCCATTTGAGATGCAGAAGCTTTATCTGTCCTTTTGATTAATCCTTTTGACTTTGTAAATATGTACTTCTTGTATTTTATATGTCTTAGACATTACCTAGGTGCAAGGATGTGTGCACCTGAGCAGCCTTTATGCATGTTTGGTTAGCAATGGGAAACAAGAGAGGGGAGAGATGGGGTAGTAGGCACTACCCATCCCCTCCTTGCAAACACATGTGAGTCAGATCCAGACAGAACTGTCCTGAATGATCTGCACAGAGGAGAGGGGAGATGGGGGAGCAGGCAGTGCTCCACCACCACCATCCCCCCTAGGGTTCCAGACCCAATTCAAGAACTTCCCTGAAGATACTTCTACACTGCTCCAAGAACATTCACACAAAGAAATGATGCACGCACTGCAAGACAACTACTCGCATGCTAATAAGGCACAGACATGGCACTATAAATAACCCCTGCCAAGAATCACACATGCATACACTCATCACACCATGGACCACATTTCTTGAGGAACTGCTGTGGCTCCACCGGTGTGGTGATTATTTTTCTTTTTCCCCGCTACTTCTTTCTCTTGCTCTCTCTCTCTGCTTTATTCTTTTGTTATTCTCTCCCCTTATTCTACCACATCATTTTTTCCCCTTTTGGCAATTCCAGGTGTATCAGATCAAGTCCAAGTTTTGTTGTAAATAGTCTGGCAACTTTGACTGTATTCAAAGTACAGATTGAGATCTGCTTTGCAACTTTGAGATGTCACAATCAGAGTGCATCCAGTTCTTGTTGTACTAAACTGCAGATTGAGATCTCTTTTGTGATTTTGACAGTGTCCAAAATAAATATTAGATTTGAATATACCATGGGGGACAGCTGTTGTTCTCTCTAGACTGCTGCACCTTGACTCCTCTTTTCAACTGAGCAGGTCAGTCATGTTTGGGTCATAACAGACCTAATTTTCTGAAGCACTCACAATTTCCCTATCACTCTGATATCACAGAGTAGAACAGCAGCTGCTGGCTACTCCATTCGTGTAATAGAGGAGTCAACAACACTCTTGAGAAAACATCTTTGAAATCAAAATCCTGAAAATGAAGAACTCATTAGAGAACCAGGCCTTACCTCTTCAATTAGGATTGTTCTAGGACTATTTAAGCCCTGCTTATCCCTTCCTTAACACTCCAAGGAAATCTGCAGCCAAACCAGAACAATTAATATTCCTAGCACTGACAGAGTGGAAAAGAAATGTAGGGGAAAATCTATTTTGTTATTGATAACAAACTTTTGGGATATAAAAACTTGGAGAAAATGGATTCTACTGCTCACCCTTACAGTCCTGTCTAAACAGTAGACTCAAGGGTGTCAGTGATCCTCATATAAATCTGCTGACCTGCTTAGAGCAAGTTGCACCTGCGCAGACTTGGTCCTACTGACACATTTACTGCTTTAAGACCATTACAAAGGCTGAAGTGGTTTACATGAAGGAAGAAAGGAATAGATGTTCTCTGGGATTTGTCTCTACAGGGGGGCGATAGTTTGAAGAATCCTATGGTAAACAGAAGTCAAATACTAATCCTCTTTAATTTCTTGTCTCTGTAGCAGAAGTAGAAGGCTCCACAGGCAGAAGTAGTGCTTAGTTGGAAGAGGCAGGCAATGAGGCTGAAAGCCCTCAGCTGTACTTGTACTTCCCAAGCACGGAGCTGGAGCATTCACATGGGAGAGTCAAGGCAATGACTAACAAATCTGCTGCTCTGGGCTGGAAAGACCTAGTCCTTTTCTGCAGAAACCTTGCTTGTAGCTGCTATGGCAACAGGATAAAAAGTATGCAAGGTGACACTTTTTTTTTCCACCCTCTGTGCTGAGTCACCTGCTCTGCCATGATGAGCAAGTGAGATTGTTTCTTCATGAAGCTGTTGTGTTGCTTCGGTAGTTCAGAGCAAAGTGTCACAAAACAGTTAGTACATATCACAGCCGCAATCGCAGTACTCTCTGTGAAATAGGTATTGCTTACTACACCCATCAGTGAAACGCAGCTACACCACAGAGGGACCATGATGCAGAACTGGTGTACCAGTTATCAAGAACAAATGCAGGTAGGCAGAGCACAGCACACATTATTACAGGTTACATGGCTCATAGCCTTTAGTGTGGCAAAGCCTGACACTGCCTAATTAACTTATATCACATCCAAAAGGCAGTTACTGAGGAGGCACCATGCATCCTAACATCATTGTGTACCTTTGACTGATGGAGGGACCAGAGAGAGAAAT
This sequence comes from Piaya cayana, assembly GCA_013389865.1. Lineage (NCBI taxonomy): Eukaryota > Metazoa > Chordata > Aves > Cuculiformes > Coccyzidae > Piaya > Piaya cayana. Next base: position 51,133 of record WAAB01011027.1, read on the forward strand.
CTCCAGTTCAGTGTCCAAAAACATCCTGGATTTTCTTTGGAGGTTTCCTGTCAAAGTTCTGGCCAGCTTAAGAAAACTGATGAGCTCAAGGCCCCCAAGTGTTGATGCGCTGGGCATATGGTGAGATAATCAAAGACACTTGGTTCCACTTCAGCTGACCCCATTATCTGTCACAGAAGGAACTATGGTTGTGCTTTTCTACACAGAGAAAGCCTTACTATCATGCCTAGGGGAAAATGATACTCTTGTAAATACACATTGTTCTTTTGGGAGGATTGTTTTGCTAATTAACGCAGTGGTCCAAAGAACCCCGCCACCTTCACTGAGCAATGCAGGCTCCAGAAAATTTATTGTCACAAAGAACCACCTCGTAAAAATTCCAAGACAAAGCCTAGGAGCAGGACATACAGCCATATCTGCAGAACTGAGGCAAAAGTGATTTACTAGTGGTCATGCGGGAAGTCTGGGACCAAATCAGTTGCTGTCAGTCTCGCACGAGAAGTGTGAGAGATTCAATCTTTGTAAGCCCAGTCCTGAGAAATTGCAGCTTGATTTTGGACCTTTCATAGAATAATTGAATGGTTTCAGTTGGAAGGGACCGCCTAGTTCAATGCCCCTGACAGGGCAGGGACACCTCCCACCAGACCAGACTACTCAAGGCCCCATTCAACCTGGCCTTGAACACTTCCAGGGATGGGGCAGCCACAGCTTCCCTGGGCAACCTGTGCCAGTGTCTCACCACCCTCACTGTGACGAATTTCCTATTAATGTTTAGTTTAAGTCTTCCCCTCTCCAATTTATAGTGATGCCCTCTTGTCCTGTCACTACATGCCTTTGTGAAAAATCCTCCCTTGCTCTCTTGTACCCCCACTTCATGTACTGGAAGGTCTCCTTGAAGCCTTCTCTTCTCCAGGCTGAAGAACTCCAACTTACTCAGCGTGTCCTCATAGCAAAGGTGCTCTAGCCCTCTGATCATCTTTGTAGCCCTCTGGACCCATTCCAAGAGCTCCATATACTTATTATGTTAAGGATTCCAGAACTGGACACAATACTACAGGTAGGGTCTCACAAGAGTGGAGTAGAGGGCAGAATCACCTCCCTTAACCTGCTGGCCACACTTCTTTAGATGCAACACAGGTTACAGTTGGCTTTCTTGGCTGTGAGCATGCATTGCCGACACTTCAAGCATTTCATTAGCATCCCAAAGTCCTTCTCTGCAGGGCAGTTCTCAATCGCATCATCCCCCATCCTGTATTGATACTCTAGATTGCCCAGACCCAGGTGTAGATCCTTGTATTTGGCCTTGTTGAATCTCATGAGATTCACACAGACCCACTTCTTCAGCATGTCCAGGTCCCTCAGGATGACATCCTGTCCTTCTGGTGTGGCAACTGCACCACTCAGCTTGGTGTCATCAGAAAACTTGCTGAGATTGCACTCAATCTTGCTGTCTATATCATTGATGAAGATAGTAAACAACACTGGTCCCAGTACAGACCCCTGAGGGACACCACACTTGTCATGGATCTCCATCTGGACATTGAGCTGTTTCCCTGCTCTCTAAAAACATCATCCAATCAACACCTTATCCACTGAAAAATCCACCCATCAAATCCATACTTCTTCATTTCAATTCACTTTCACTGCTAAAATTAATACTGATTATCCCAAGAGGAGAATATTTCTTTGCCTCTCTGAGGTGCCATGGCAATTAACATGGGTATAACATTTTAGGAAGCTACAGAAATGGAAAGCACTGTAGAAGTTCAAAGCAATATTATTATATGGTTCAGAAAATGATACAATATGCTGATGGAAGTTATGCAGTATAGTGCTTAATAAACTTACAGCCAGCATAATAAAAATTCCATCAGTAATAAACTCCTTTCCCAATTTACTGCAGACCTCTGTCGCCAAAAATTATCACCCCCTTTGCAGATCCTATAGCACTCCACCTTCACACTCAGTGAAATGGTACCCCAGTGACATTGGCAGCCATTTTATTTATTATCTAAAGTAATGAAAACTACAAATAATTGCCCTTAGAATTCTTGGGCTTAGTCCTAAATTGACACATTAAAAAAGTAATAAGACTTTATGCACACTCAGGTGATTGTGTTTTCATCCAAGTGAGTAAGCCATCAAGTTGTGGACCTACCTGAATCTAATATCTTAGACCCAATTTTATTTCCCTTTACAGTTCTCTTCCTTAGTACCCCAGATGTTACTTACACTATGTCATATTGCAGAATCATCTGGGCAATCTGTTCATATGTCCCTGCCTGGCCTGTGTTTTCCTATTACTTTAACATATAGCCACAAGCGATGTATTCTCACACACGAGTGATTGTGGAGAATAAACACATCACTCCAGATATCAACGGCCAGTAGTGTCCATAGGACCATTCTGAAAGGCCTTTGATTTACTTCCTGTTAGGCAGGAATTATTTGGTCTTTGACTATCTGATCAAAAGCAACATGTTGTCTGCTGAGCTGTCAACATTTCGCAAAAGGAGAGTAACATACTCAAAAAATAATTTGTAAATAACAGCCGTTCATGTAAAGAGATCAATGGACAAACACATAAAAAACAGGGCCCATTGATAGATTAGTCATAAAAAGAAGTTATTAGAATTCATTAAATGAGTATTACCAGTTCACCAGCTTTATCTATCACACTGCAGCAGACAGCAGATTTTGGAAGATGTCCCTCAGTCATCTGAGCATGTGTTTAAAATATTTGAATGCCCATGAACCACCACTCAGAATCTAGGCATCAGCACAGCTTCTTTGTCCTGTTATGTATGATGGGGTCATGTATTGGGATGTTTACTGAATGCAGCTAAAACTTAAAAAGCAGTGTGTCCTACCAGGATAATAATCATCAACTATTAGCTTTTCATTAAAGGAACAGTTAGTCAACAGAGTCCTTGGCCAATCTTCTTAAGTCCAGCAGGAGCATGCCATGCCTGACATTTATTTCTGTTTGCAGTAAAGCCATGGATGGTGACTTTTTATTTTATGCATATCACATATTTCTGTTTCTGCACAATCCCTTGCCTTGTCACACTGATCTGAAAAGTTTAGTGTAAACCATGAAAGCTACATTTTCTGTCATTCTATTTCATTTACCAAACTAGATCATAACAAGCATAACTAACAGAGAAAGCGTTAGCCTGTCTTTCCCATGTGAACTGAAAGACAACCCATGAGCCAAATTCAGCTGAAGTCTAAAATAAAACCCACAGTCAAAACAAGGGGCACAAAGAAGTTGTGGGGATCAGGGAGAGGGGAGCCCGTAGGGCCCCTGATACAAGGGCTAGGCTCTCTCTTCTCTACTAATAACTTGTATTTCTAAGGCTGTTGAAGCTATGAGACTGCCAGAGATATCACAGCAGGGCATGACAGTGTAGTGCTTGTCATATCTGTGGGTCGGACATTGAGATTTAACAGAAAGCTTCTGTCTGCACCATTTGATTCAAGCACACTGGGGTAGATGGTGCTAACACTACCTGTAATTAGCCAAAGTTGAGTGACAGAGTATGCCAGCATCAGATGGAAGTGCAATTCATTACAGGATACAAACTGTGCAGCTAGAAAGATGCTACCAACAATGCTACAGCCATAAATCTTTACTCAAATCTTACCAAAGAGCTTAAACACCATCCTTATGAGATTCTTCTCTTTGCATATGTTATTAGAGCACGCTCACAACTTGGAACTGACTCAGAGAAAAATTATTGTGTGAAATTTGCAAAGTCTAGGACCAGCTTGGTTCTTCCTTATACTAAACATCTGTTTATGGATCCTTAAAAAGGCACAAAGAAAAACTAAAATAGGGAGCTGATTGAGTCATTTAGCAAAGAAAGTGATGAAGAGGGAAGTGCTTTTGCAAAACAATAAGGTCTCAAGAATGATACAGACTTATACCCACTTATGTGGGACACATCAAATTCTCTATCCATGGCAGGGGGGTTGGAACTAGGTGATCTCTAAGGTCATTTCCAACCTAAACCATTCTACGATTCATGTTCTGAAGCCAGAGATAATATCAATGCCTCATTCTGAGAGCGTCATCAGTAAAAACTCATCTGTCAGAGTGAACTGGGATTGGTGTTTAACGCTCAGAATCCATAAAAGAAACTGGGATTTAGGATTAACACAGTTCAAGAAGACTTTTCATGTCACAGTACCTTTGCTGAGATTTGTTCCTTGTCCAATCTATTGAGATATGGACACTGCAAGAATCATTCAGTGCAGAATCATGAAAAAGATGTTTTCTCCCCTACTATTTTGCTACACACACCCCTGTCAGACAGTGTGTTACATGGGGAACAGTTTTGTCATTATTCAGCTATTCAGTCTTTTTACAAGATGCTTCAAAATATGGCTTATGAGGACACTCAGTCTGGACAAGAAGGAATATCCTGAGGAAGATTTCATGAAGCAAAACTAGCATTATTGGTAATATCTGATCTAATGATGTGAAGATCCCAACTTCTGTGCTGTTTTCTTAAAAAGTATTGCAGCTGTAAGCAACACACTGAATTGCAAAACTATAAATGTGAATAGTTTATAAATCTGTAGGGGTACATATCAGGAAAGAAGCTGAATGTAAAGACAATTAAATAGCTGAATTGGAGTTTGAGCTATCATACTTGCAAAGCTTGATTTATTGTTTTTAATAGGATGTTCTCTCTATGCTGGAGCTGTCTTAGGCACCATTAAGTTACTAAAATTTGTTGCAAGCTAGGAACATACATATGTTTTTATAACCTTCAGCTCAAATACCGTAACTCATCTGACAGCAATTGTAGACTGCTTTAAGATGAGGTTAGGTCCGAAGTGTCACTGCCTTGATAGCCTTTCCGCTCTCATTTCAACAACGGGTACAAGTGACAGATACCCTGAATTATGCTCAAGAGGATGGTGCAGCAATGAAATGGCTTTGAATGTTGAGCATTGGTGGGTCTTTCTCTGCTCTTGCAGAAGCAATTTTGAAAAAGTCACAAGGAACACACTGTTATCCTCTTGCTACCCCAACAGGCACTTGTTAAACACCATCATTTATTTGCAAGAAGCTTATTCTGGGTTTCTCAGCTTCGTCTTTTTTTTCTAAAGTTCTGGCTGCCTTGACAGAAGCTAGGAAGAAATAGGAACCATGTTGTCATTGTTCTCTCCAACTGGAATTATTCAAGATTAATTTTTTCCCACACCAAAGACATCTTTTATCACAGGATAGAAATTCCATTTTTCCATGACAGTTATGAAAAGATAAAGAAATAAAATATGAAAAATCAGCCTTGTCATTGCAATCATAATAATGGAATTAACTATGCAGACATACTTTACAGATGAATACCTCACAAGTCTTGGCCACAATTCTCTGTCTGAACCAAATCCCAGCACCTAGAGTTCACCTTAAACCATAATTGTGTGCATAGCCACATAATTTCCCAGTTTCTTGTCTCCATTATTAGAACTCTACAAATGGACTGACAACACTTCTGTGCTTGGCCTACCATTCTACAGGAGTATCAGCAGTACTAAAAGCCATTAGCAGATTAAGATGGTACCATTCTGTCTCCCTGATCTGAAGGTGACATCCTACCTCCTAAACTTCCTTAATCATCTGAGCAGCCTTTCTGTCTTTTTATCAAGTGAGTTGTAAGGACAGACTGCACAAATGAAGCCTAACCAGAAAATTTCATGGATCTGAACTGCTAAAGACCTACTCACAGCTCTAGCTGAACATCACCAAGTTTTACATCTTCACTTCCTCTGAGAGTTAAGTCCATTCTCTCACTTAAAATATCTTTTATCTAACAGAATATTACTCCATAGCCAGTCATACCCAGGTACCCCATCTTACTACCTTGCTCTAGAGACTGGCATGAGCTCTGCATTAGATGTGGCTTTTCCACATTACAGCCCTCAAACTAATGTGTTCTGCTCAGCATTATGTATGGCTCTCTGAGGCATCAGGTTATAGCTCAGCTCTGTTACTGGAACTCCTTCTTATTAACTTTATGCTCTGTGCTATGCATTACAGCACAATGCAGCACAAGCGCCCACCGGCGCTGCAGCACTGGGGCCAAACAGGTGGTTTGTCATTACAGACAGGGAAGCCAGAAACAGAAGCTCTTGCCAGTGACTGGTGGAAAGCACAGATTTACAACAGCAGCTTGTCGAAGCTCTTTCGTCTCTCTCAGGAGGTAAAGGCTCTGTCTTAAGTAAATTCACTCACTAAATAATCTACAAGGAACATTTCAAAATTACTCAAAACACTACTAACGGCCTGCCAAGCTGCATCCCTGTGCTGACTACACAAAACACTGTTGCCCTGGTGTTATCTTGCTGGCCAACACAGCCAAATAACTCACCTGCTCCAAAGATACTTGTAAATAACCAGTGTCCTCTACAGGCCATACGATATGTTGGAATTCTTCTTCCAGTTGCCTGTATGTCCTTCATTTATCTAAGCAAAGGTTTTTATAAGCAATTTGCCATGAAAGTACTGTGAGTACCTATCAAGATTTAATGATCACATTTTGGTCCCTTAGCACTTCATGAAATTGTTTCTTTCTCACTTTTGAACAAGAAGCTAAAGTTATATCAAGCAAATGCAAAATGAAAACCTGAGATATCCCTGAAGATCACATTCTGTCAGCAAAAGTTACAAGGAAAGAGCCACATCATAGATAGCACAGAGCACCTAAGGACCTGTAAAGACATCCAACACCACATGGAGGAATTTCATCAAGAAAATGGACAAAAAATACACAGACAGCATTAAGGTTATTAACAATACGCAATATTTCTGTAGTTCTTTGAAGAAAACTTTCCTTCTTATTAGACAAAGGGGCATGACATTACCACAGAAAATGTTATCTCTTACCTCTGCAGGAGCCCATACAAAATGCTGGTCATATGAGCAACTTAAAACAAATAACCACCAAGTTCCCTGCCTTGTACCTTCCTCCTGCCACACAAATGACATGTCCACCCCTTAGGAAAGCAGTTCTCATGGATGCCTTACCTAAATGCAGGACTGAAGAACAGTGTCTCCATCAATTTCACGTATTCTCTGGACATTGCTATAACCTGAGTCAAAATCAGAAAAATCTCTCACTTTCATATCCAGGATACAAGGCATAGTAGTATGTTTCCACATCAGGATCTTGTATCTTTGTTTAAGTCCACAAAGTCATGCTTCTTCCCAGTTTCTACACACATCTGGGTAGACCCTATTGGTAGTAATGCAGAAGGCAAAGGAAAAACGAAAAAAAAACAAACCTGTGAACCCATAACTTTTGTGAGATGTTGCCAGGGAGGCTGAACTGTGATAGCTCATGCTTATGCCCAGTATTGAGCTGCTTGACATTGGTGGCCTGTGAGAGACAGGGAAGGACATCACCTCAGGAAGTCTGGGGCTTAATCCAGAGTGAAAGCAAATTGCTAGCTATTAACCTACGGCACAAAAAGCTTTTGAAAACCTGGCATGAGGGAGTGAATTGCTTTCCCGGTAATCACTGCTCATTTACCTCTCCCATGTTTCCGATTATGCTGTTCTGAGACACTTGATAACAGCCAAACCCATCCTCCCTTTCTGCTTTCACACTGTTGACCTCTTTGCTTTTATAACCTTCTCCATCACCTCAAAGTCAGCCAGTTACAGTTTCTGACACGCTCTTTGTGTCCTCCCTTCATATGTGTCTACATGGCTGCTGTCTTTCCTTCTCTCCGGACTTCTCTGAGCAAAGGGCTGCCTTATTCAAGGGTAAACTGGATGAAAACTCCTCTATCAGTGCAAAAATGCTGCTTCTTTCTCACAAAGTGTTTCTATCCCTTGTAGCTGCCCAAGCTATCGATTCGATATTTTAAAATTCAATCAGAAAATATGAACCACACACCTCAGAAAATCTCAAAGTGACAGGAAATAATAACCTTGCAACTGTACACTGTAAAAAGCTCTTATAAGCCTTTATCACTTACTGTCACATCTAGTCTGGGGTTTCTTCCTGTGATCATATGTGTGCCCATACACGGCTCTCCAGCAGAGTCTCAGTATAGCACATATAGCACATCCCACACATGCATGCTCACAGGGAGACTTTTCAATATCAGAGCTGTAGTATGTAAAAGACTTTTAGAATATGAGATGTAGCAGCACAATTATCACTGAAGAGCAATTTCATTATGCACTAAAACTAATCATCACAGATCCTTTCATAGCTTGAACACAGTCTCACACAAAAGCTATGCTACTGGCAGCAATCGGACGTTCGGGGCTTTTTCTTGTTTTAAAGACTTTGATCCAGACAAACCACTGTACATAATAGGTGCTTTACAAAACATTTAGATTTTATAGGTTAATCTGCTTAAAGCAGATGCAAAATTATTAAAAGATGAATTAGCATTCCTTGTAAGGGAAGCCTTGGGTTTTGTGCAAAGAAAGCCATCTGTAGTCTCAACTTTATCTTTCTTCTTAAGTGAAGCTGCCTTCATTCCTTGTTTCTATGGCTCAGAGAGGCTGGCCTCAAAACCAGCAAGCCTAGTATTTTTCTTAGTCATTCTTCCACTGCCATCTAGTGCCACCATTGCAGATAGCAACATTCTCTTTCTTTACGAACTTGTCAAAAAAGGTAAAAAGTCCCAAGGTTCATGTCAAACCTCAAGTTTTCATTCAGAAACCAATTTCAGCAATACCCCTATAGATATTTTCTTTTCCTGGCTACAGATCAGGCTTCTTGTAATGAGAGGCTGGTGGGTTTTTTTTTTTCCCATAGCCTGAAGTATGAGCTGCCCCTCCTGACCTTCTGGGCTGAGTGGTAGTTTCAAATACCACGTCAGTTACACTCAGTGAACTGAAACAGCGTTGCTGTTTATCTGGTTTTGGTTAGGACCAACAAAAATTTGACAAGGAATTAGGTCTTCAGAGGAAAAGACGTAGCTATAAGTAAGGAATAATGTGAAGAGTGATCATTAGCTTCAGGAATATAACATTAAAAAAAATATGACTGCAGATACAAGTAGACTTAGCCTTGTTTTCCACTCATACCATTCTGTTCTTTTCCTAGGTATAATAGACTTCAATGAAAAGAGGGGGAGAAGCCTGTACACAAACATTTTGGGGGGACTCAGGCTTTTTATAGATACACAAACACAACTCCTCCCCTGTTAATACAAGATAAGCATCCAGGGACTGATACATCTCCAATTGGACGCTATGTAAGCTTTACATCATTCTCTGACACATTTCTACACCAAAAAGAACAATTGCAACCTATCCTATTCATATCCATTCTAATTGTTCCACTACAAAGGCAGCTCCATGAAGCACAAAATGCTACCTTACCTTCTCCAGAATACTTTCTTGTGGGCAGTGGCAGCTGTTGGAGATAGGCCTATGTTTCATCTCACTGACTCCATGACTCTTGCGCATTTTTTCCCTACTATTGCATATGTTTGAAGTAAAGCAGAACTAATTTTCTAACTTTTCAGCTCAGCTTCATGCAAGTAACTTCATTTTCTGGAAGTTAAATACACATTTTTCAGACAGAGTCTGTCTCTGGAAGTGATAACATTTAAAATTTATGATCATCATCAAAGTAACGGGGCATTGTTATGCAGAAAAGCTACTGTTTATACTTCTTATTTGGGTTGCAAAAGAACTTTAAGATCATCAACTCCAACCATGAACCTAACACTACCAAGTTCAGCACTAAACCATGTCCCTAAGCACCACTTATACACATCTTTAAAACACCTCCGGGAAAGGTCACTCAACCACTTCCCTGACAGCCTGTTACAATGCCTGACAACCCTTTTAGTGAAATAATATTTCCTAATCTCCAGTCTAAATCTCCCCTGATGCAACTCAAGTCTGTTTCCTTTCTTCCTGCCCCTTATTACCTGGGAGACAATACCAACATCTGCCTCACTAAAACCTATTTCAAGAAGGAAAGCAGTGGGATGTGGTCCACGATCTTCTGAAATGAGCGGGCACAGGGAAAACAAGACATTTCAGGTTAGATAATGCAAGACTAAAAACTTCACAGGGCAGAAACTAGTCATCGCTACTCTTATAACCAGCACATTACTTTAGTGGAAGTCAGCAACGTTTTCAGAGAAACTGCCTTCTGAAATGATCTAGTATGGATAACTAGAAGTCTTGAAAGTCATCTGAGGATGCAGTATATGCTCATGAGGGAGGCTGCTCAACATGGAATTGCTGTAGTCAGGTTTTGATGTCATAAAAGCAAACTATCACCCTTTCTGCATCAGGTTTCTTGCTGTGGGGCAGAGGGAGGTCAAATATTAACATTTTGGTGGTAAAAGGAGGAATGATAAATAGAAATACTGTCCAAAATTAAAACCAGAAAATCCTTCAGACTATTTATACTCCAATGCCTGGTTGTATAGAAGAAGCAATCAAAAACTTACCTGCCTCAGGAGACCAACTTCTACAAAGTTACTGAAGATTGGCATCTATCATTCCAAATTCACCACTTAACACAAGCAAAAACTCACCTTCAGTCCTTAATACTGCCATTGAGGATGTTACCCAGGTAGTCAGTGTTCATGGTACTGGGGAGCACGTGGAGCAATAAAGGAAGGGTGATTTGAGGCTTGGCAACTAAAACACTAGAAGAAACTCCAGTTGCCTACAGGGTCCTGCTGATGCTTCCTTGCAAAATCTGGTTTATATGAATTCTATTTATTCCAAAAATCATGTTCCAGTGAAAAAATATTCCATTTCATTAACTGTAGACTTATAGAGGAAAATCTAGTGAAGTGACGATATTCAGGTTCAGCATAAGGAAAAAAATCATTAGCTGTAATAGAAAGCTAAAAAGATTGAATTGAACAAAAGATGAAGACTATTACATTTTAATCTGGGTATCTGGGTGGGAAGGAGGACAGACGTCTGCGAGTATTCACCATTTTAAAAGTGCAGAGAAAGGAGAATGAAACCAAAGGATGTAAAAAAAATATTTAAATTTGAGAAGAGATCACATTTTTGTTGCAGAGACTTACAAGAACTATCATTAGGAAATATTTATTTACATCTTCCTTATTATACCAGCTGAAAGGAACCTCCCTCGTCGATTCAATAACACTGACAGAAATTCCCATTGGCTTGGGAAGTGGTACTCCTAGTCAATGTATCTATAGGGAAGCATGCATCTAATCAAAGCATTTTGTCTCTCAAGGTGAAAATCACAGGTGTTTCATGAAGGATGCAAGCCACTCCACAAGTAAATACTAAAGTTTAATAGACATTAGACACATTCTTCAGTATCAACCTTGCTTTTATCATGAATTGGGAAGAAAAACTGAACTATCTCCTTACACCCCTTACACAGCTCATGACCAAACGCAATGATAGTGTTTGTTTTAAAATCAATAGTAGAATAGCCACTTACAAAAGAGACATGTAAGCCACAAAAAAGTACAACAGAAAAAAAAAATCTTATCTGACAAAGAGATGGGCTGGATGATCACAGGGTATTCTTAGCCTCCTCCTTCTGGTACAAACTTGCTCTGCTGCATCAAGTGAATTTCCTGTAATGCTAGAAAAACATTATCTTAAAAAAGTACCTGCTGAGCACTGAGGGGAAAAAAGAAGTTCAACAATTAAGCAGCAGTCTTAGACTGAACAGGAAATTGGCAGCTTATGCCAGAGACAATGTGCATCTCAACACAGCTTTACAGATGTCTGCACCAAAACATTAGGGTGCACCTCAGCTCAGTACACAACCTGTCTGATCTCCTGTCAGTGAAGACTACCATTTATTGCTACCACTCCAAGAACAATCACATCAGAAGGGAATATGGACATCCTTAGTAGGATCTACTCTTCGTCATTGCTGCACATTCTTTCAAAGCATTCAGTTAACTCTGTATAATCAAGCTAAAAGGCTACAGAGCCCCTCCCACACCAACTCAGATTGGCTGATATCCATAAAGGTTCCCAAAACCTTGGAACAAGCATCAGTAACAGAGAAACATTTTCCTTTTTCTTACAGTTCTGCTGCTGTGCTAGCAGAGAAGATACCTTCTGCAACTAGGAGCAGGGCTAATTCACACCTCACAGGCATGCCTTTCAGTTATATAACCTATTTTCTAACCTTTTCTAATCCTACTGTTCATGGAATATGACAGTGTCTATAATTAGCTAAATAACATTTGCTTTTTAGCAATGATGAAGTCTTGTATGCTCTACAATTTTAATTAAATTATTGTTCACGGCAAGCAGCAAGTAAGATGACTGCATTTTCCAGCAAAGGGAGTCAAGCTAAACCTGGACTGTTCTTTACTTTTCCCCTATATTATTTGGGTACACGGGTGTAGAGTTTGTTTGGGGCTTTTTGTTGTTGGTTGGATTGTTTTGCTTTCTCTTTAAATACAGATTTTGATGTTATCTTCTGTCTTAGACCATCAAAGGTTCCCAGATCATGGCTGTGCAACATTAGTCTAGGGTTTCCCACAGAAACCTTCAAGTAATGCTGCACTGAGCCACCCTTTATTACAGTTCTGCATTTTTAAATACATCCATAAGGACAGTAAAACGACTATTTTCCTGCTTTACATGAAGTTTTAACTCTCAATCAGATACATTCTATAACCAACAGAAAAGATATATTTTTTTAAAATAAATGAAGAAGTCATGAACAGTAACAAATATTTTTAAGTTACTTTCATCTCCACTTTCCAGAGATATGTCTAGGTTTAGCCTGGGGTGTACAAAAGTAAAGGACAGGCTTAACATACTAGTTGCGATGTTACCTGGGGCCCCTGACAGAAGTGAAGTTTGGATTCTGTATCTGTTTCTAACCTTATCCAAATATAATTCCTGGAGGGTAAGAATACTTTTTTATAGAGTTGTCTTAGCCACAATGAAAACCACAGAGTATCTTGGCACGTAATGAAAGCTTGGCAGCACTGCTGCAGTATACATTTTCCCCTGCTCAGTTGCTAGTAGGTGTTTTGGGGTTGGAAGTGTTTCAAAACATAAGTTCTAGAAACAAAACCTTTATTGTTTCAGTGACACAGTGAGCATAAATGGAAGGAACATACCCAACGGCAAGAGGAACTTGCTCTCAACTTCTCAACAAGTATCACAGTATAATATGCTTAATACCTTAAAATAGTTACCCCAACAAGCAAGTCTTTTTTAAAAAAATCAGGGGTTATTTATAACCTTCCCCACAACCCCACTCCCAGCATATCCTAGAGTTTTATGAATGTAGGACTTACAAGGGCCTTTAAAATAAACAAAAAAAACAACAAAACCGTGGAACAAATTAAAAACACAAACACAAAAGATCAACATGAGGATAATAAGTTTCCAAGCACTGTCTCTCTTTGGCCATGCTGTTGAAATAAACGACAGCAATAATTATGGTGGCTATTTTCATAATATGCACACCCTTGCAGAAAATGGACTCTGGATAACACTTCAGGCAAACCAATGAAAAATTATTTGAAAACAACCAAGCTGCTGCTACTATGCAATAAAGCTGATTCACTAAGGCAAGAGCAAACCACTACCACTCTAAATGGAATCCTGAACTAGAAATTAAATTTGATACAGTGAAACCAGGAGGTGACTTCAAAAAGAACTATCATCCATAGCCAAATATAATAGCTTTCTGTAATGTTAAAGCAAAGGATTCCTGGAATTTTGCAGGAATTTGAAAATCCCAAGAACTGCTCACCATGTCCAACCTCAAAGGTGGGGTGGCAGAGAAGGGACAGAATTAATACTGATGCAGTGTTTGCATAGGTGGTACCACATACCTGGTTACTTGCAAGATGGCATTTCCAGCAGAGTAATTCATATCTACTGGCATGGCAACCTGGAAAAGTTGCTAGCTCTAAGGAATTCCCCCTGTTTTAAAGTTGAAGCCTTAAGTTGGGTGGACAAGTTTTAAGCTAGATTCAAAAGGATATTCAAAAGTAAAGATGTCTCATTTAAACTTTAAAAGTACATCTGTAAAGCACTGTTTCCATACCTAGAAACAGACTTTCAGCTAAATCTCACAAGACGATAGTACTCGGCAGTTTTGCATGACCAAACCTCAAATACAATTTAATTCCCTTAACTAAATGCAAACAAAAAGCCCTGAAAGAAGCAAAATTTATATTAAGCATTATAAAAAAAAGTGGTTTAGAAACAGCACAAGTCCTAATGCATATGGATTTTGAGATATTTGTTAATGAGGACTGTTTGGCAATTCAGAGTGCCAGGAAAACTCTTCCAATGCAATTAAGCTAATGCCAAGCATATTTATCAGAAGTCACAATGGCAAAAGTGCCAGCTTTCTTACTGGAGGAAACCAAGACCCATTTATAGAAGCATTCTGCACAAATAAAGGGGTTTTAAGTGTTTTATTTGTCTGTTTAGGATGATTAGTATTTATAATCAACAACATAAATCCACCCCTCAGTGAAAAACCTGACAGCTTGTTATTGCCAAACACATTACAGCCTGCTGAAGGGTGAAGAATTACAGAGATATAAAGATGAATAACATTATATCAACATTACATCACCATTAAATCACTTAGTCTGCTCATAACAGTTTATTCCTCTAGCACTATAAATTAAGATTCGGAAAAAAAAACAAACCCAAAACAAACAACAACAGTTCCAGTGATAAAATACATTGTGTTTAGTACACGACAGTACAGTTTATTACACCTGTGCATTAAAAGGTAAAAAAAACAAACCAGACAGCTCCTTTGGAATAACTGCATTAACTGCATTATTGCTGATCTCTTACACAAACACTGCTCTGTGTCACAAGCTACCAGGAAGTCTCGAAGAGGTATCCTACTAGGAAAATCCATCACAGCCATATAAGTGTACTCTGAGAACTACTTCTATACTCATATTACTTGTATATGAAGACCTGAAATTAGACTCCTTCATATCTGGAGTTACCAGTGACATCCCTTCTGAAATCAAGCAAGCAATGAACAGATTTGCATCCATACTTCAATCATCAAATCAAAGCAAATGGCTTTGGGAAAATGGCTTGCACCCAGCTAAGTAAATAGTTACTTAATATTTGGAAGACTTCACCAAGTCTTAAAGTTTAGTGGTTTGGACCATTTTTCAAGGTTACTAGCGTGTATGAAACTTGCACATATAAATGATTCATAACCAATCAATAGCATAACCAACCAATAATAGATAAAAGAGAAGACATTTACTTATTAGACATGGAATTTTGAGATTTCTTCTCTAAAAGCTAATCAGAAAGATAACCTTTATAAAAAATTTCCAGTAATGATTCATACATTAACTCTATATTAAATGACAACTTTGAAAACTGGAATCAGTCCTCAAAATAAAACATATCAGAATAATAATTTGTATAAATTGAAGTATACTGCAAATCTGTTTCTCAAGATAAGATATTGCCTGCTACAGACAGCCACATACAGATATTAGTGCCCTACTAAGTCTGTGGAAATATTTGCTCATCAATTTAGCAGGATGTGAATGTGAAAAGTAGATGGACACAGGAGGCATGTTTCATTATGGCAACAGACACCTTCATTCAAACTGATCAACAGCAAAGAAGAAAAAACAGCCAACTGAATTTGGAATGTGTGTGATGAAAATCCCATTCAGTACCTCATCTTTTTCTCAAAGCCTTTTTTTTTGTAGCACAGTCACTTGGAAAAAAAAATGAAACCGCAAGAGAGAATCCTGAATCCTTCCTTTTCCAGGGATTTTAATTTCCCTCTGAATTTTATTCCCTGATGCCCAAGAAGAGTTTTTAAAAAAGATATTACCGTGTCAATACCACTGCCTGCCACACTAAGCAATTCTGTATGCATACATCTGCTGTCATTTATACCATGACTAGACTGCAAGCTCTTCAGGGCAAAACCTTTTTTTTTTTTATTTTCCTTTATGTCAGAATGTGATGGGTATCTCCTCTGTGCTACAGTAACAATAATATTAAACTTCAATTATTTTCTGCTCTAAGCTTTAGATCCATCAGAAGTAAGAGATGGTTGCTCAAGTTTCTAGGAACAAAAGTCAAGTTTTCCACATGTGACCCAACATGAAAGTAAGCACTCTGTTTGCCAGCACCCATGACGCAGTTTTTATTCTTTGCAACATGTAAAAAACCCACAAAACTATCAATAATGAACTGCAAGTTATGGTATCTTTTCATCCATTTCAACTCTCTCATTGGAAAGAGGAGGTAGTTTAGAAGTAACGCATGTCCTTCACATCCTGATTAGCCGCAAGTTACATACCCATTCCAGTGTAAATATGATCTATTAATATTTTAAGGCTAGCAATCAAAGTTGGAAGAGGTAATCAAATGCACTTGGAGTACTGTAATGTCTAGCCTCTAACTGTAGCAGAAAACCACACAAAGCATCTTTCTTTTACTAAAAGAAAAACTGAAACAAAACCAAATTGCTTCATCCAAATGAAATTTGAGAATGACAGACCCCCAAATGTATGAGGCCACTGGCTCATAAGGCATACTGGCATTTAATTCTTCCCTTTGGAGTGAAAGGAATGGACACAATCATGTAAGTGTTAAACATGCAGCTTGAGATGCTTCTGTCTTCTGTTAACTTCTAAGGTTATCTTAAAAAGTGAGACGGAAAGTTAAAGTTATTATTAAGAGATTTAAACCCATTATTTTGTTTTCATTATTACCTTGAATTAAAATTTACAAAAATCAAAGGGCAAAAATCTCATAGCAACCAAGGGATAAAGTTACAGTCATGTTGATACCTACTCAAGTAAACCCTTAATAAAAAATAAAGACAGAATAAAGATTCCTTGCCAACAGATCAATCTCAGCATAGCATCAAGCTGTCCTTAAAGTTTGAACTGGCTCTTATTCAAAGTAATATGAGAACTGGGTTCTCCACATGTAAAAGCCTCCTCAGCTGGCTTCAACATGAAAATTGTCAAACTGTGCAAACTCAAACGAGCGAGTTCCAATAGCAGCCCAGCCGTTATTTGGTTTCGAAACGGTGACATTCTCCCAGAGTGGATAACCATTTAACTGTCCCGAGGCAGATGTTCCCTGTAAAAAAAAAAAGGAAAAGTTAGCTTTGTAAAATCCAGTGATTGTGACGACTGTAAGCCTATTCATATGGGAGAACAGACAAGGCAAAAAGATGTCAAACCAATTTTCAACTACATTTCACACATTTTCCATGCAGAGACACTTGGAAATCTTGCATAGAATCCTCCAGAGCCTATCAGCTCTATAACAGTGTAGAATCTGAAAAGTAAACAGGCTTTCCTTTCCCACTTGTGTCAGATTCCCTCAAACAGTTCAACTGCCTCAGAAAGGATGTTATACAGCTGGCACTGATTCTGCAGAATAAGGCCAAAGTCAAAAGGACAGATATTTTAATCGTACAGCTGAAAGGGAGAGAGGACAGCATAACTTTTGAGTATCAAGCTACCCTTAAAATTAAAATCAGTCTCTGTTTATCTTGACAGTGTTGCACTAAACAGTACTTAGGAAAAAAAGTACTTCAGTTTACTTGTATATCTTAATCTGAGAGATAGTTACAGACACAGGTAAAAGCAAAGACTGCCTTTCAAGGAGGAGTCAGTGTGAGAATTCTTTAAAGAAGGCTCTGCATTTCTGTCATTACATCAAAGGCATATTTGGAACAAGACTTCAACAACATAGATGGAAGTTCGTAGCATCATCATTTTAAAATTGAAACTACTCTTTGATGGTTTAAGCAATTAATCTTTAGTACTCCCATTCAAATGTCTCAGTCCATTTTACTGATATCTATCACTGTTATTAAGTGTGGCTGTACAAAAGCTAAAACTAAACTACACCCGCTCCAGTGAATGCCTCAGGTACAAGTGACACTTTAGCTCTCAATGTGAAAGCACAAAACAAAAAACAGTTTTTAAGACTCACTGACATATTAGGATGAGGGAAAGATTCTATGCATAATTTTAGAAAAGAGTTTGCTTCAACAGAAAATTTCCCCAGCTACGACTGAGGCTTCCTCATTTTCCAAGCCCCTACACTGCAGTTGCAAAGGTTATATTAGGCAAAGGGATTAGGCATTCAGGAGAAGACCTTAAAATATTTTAGTTACTTGCATCAATGTCACATCCAGCTAAGAGCACAGGTATATTTAAAGTAGAGCTTGGGACTACTTTCCTCATTAAGTGACTATGGTCAGAAGAGGTGCATTGCAGGGAAGGGAAAAAAAATGTGAAGAGGCTCCTCATTACATGTGGTCCATTTTTACAACAATGCTATGCCCATACTTCAGTATAGAAAAGTAGGATTGCAGCTCACCTGACTTCCCCAGTTCTTAACTAGCTCCATATACAAGGCCTTAACATGCAAAAGGAATTAGCAGGAGTAAGATTCATAAAACAGACTAGTAGATTACTGGGAAGTCTTCAGAACAGGAAGACGTTATCTTTTCATTAGACTAAACAAAAGATTTGCCTCTATAACCCTCCTATCTCTAGCTTTAAACTCATCTTTCCAGTTATTTTCTATACTCTATCTAGTTTCTCAAGACCTCTTTAAAAATACCGACAGTAGAACTTCATATGGTATTTTAATCTTACTTTAAAATAACAGAAGTATCATTTATATTTTAAACAGGGCAAACTAATGCAAGCAGACAGTCAGATGTATAGCGTAGTTTTGTCTAAACCAGTTAGGATTGGAAGTTTCATAACTGGTTTGCTAGCTTTTTGCCTGTGTCCTTACCTGAATGTTGAGAGTAAGCGTGTGCCATGTGTTATCCCGGACACCTGCAAGTCCTTTCATTAATATTTCTTCTCCAGCTGCAAAACATGCTTAAGGTTAGCAAGCGTTACTTGAACCCTTTGCCGAGACTGATAATTCCAAGACAGAAAAAAGAAATTAGTAACTATTTTACAGAAGTGTTCAGGACTGACATCTTACCAATTTCAAGTACAGCATGGAAGGCTTAACAGGCAAACCTAGACTCTACAACATCAGTGCATTCTGTTTTGCCAGGATTGTTTTTCCACAGAAATCTGCAATACTCCTGGGAATCTGGCCTGTGATAACAATTTCTTCTATTGAGAGTCTGGGTTCTTGTAGTGTGACAGTAGCAATTGCTCTGCTTGTTCTCTGTGTTTATGCATTGGAACTTGTTTAAATCAGGAGGTCTGAGTTGCTACACCACCATTCTGCTTAGTTCTAGTCACAATATAAGCAAAAATTGAGCGTGACAGACAACAAAAAGAGTCTTCAAGTACTCAAGAGACAATTTTAGCTGCAAACTAATGCAACATTCAGGCTTCCTTCTAGAAAAATAATAAAAATTAAAAAATCACTGAAAATAGCTGCACAGAAAAAAATTACCATATTTTCTTACAAGCATCTCAATCTGAAATAATGAGGTGGTTAATCAAGTCTCTTGTTTCATCTAGAAAAAACTATCTGACAGCTTGAGAAACTAATTGGGTAATGTTATTATATCTTATTAAAAATAAATCTTGAATTTGATTCTAATCATTAATATATTTTTACATGCACCTGAAACTTAAATTCTTATGGAGTTCAACATTGCAAAGTTTCACTAGGAAGCACCTGTAAGTTAACAGAAACTAAAGTAAAGCCTTCTTCATACTACCCATTCCTGGTAGAAAAGGAAAGGGAAGCAATAAAAAAACAAACTCACCACTCACCACAAAAAAACCCATCTATCAAACAGAACATAAAACTGTATTTAAGGTCCAGTACAGTGTGAAAGGATTATGATAGGCTGTCTTCATATCACACATACTGTAAATCTAGAATTTGCATTTGACATATCAGAAACTATTGAAAATGTTAATTCATACTCATGAATACAGAGAAGCGTCACTATCACAAGCAAAACATGCTCTTCCTCCACTGAGCTAGACTATCAGGAGAATACATAACTTGTGGAAACAGTAGGCCACTCATCATCATCATCTAAGCCAGATGAATGTAGATTGGCTTGCACTGAACTACACGACAGGCCATTGCATTTCAAGCAGGATTTTCTTTTTAGGTGTAGTATAAGAATACAGATCAAACCATTCTGTAATTAATATTGTATCAGAGTATTTCTGAAAAGCAAATGGACTTGCATTTGCTGGTATAATATCATTTTGTCAGCAGAAAATAACAAGCAGAAAGCCGAGACTGAGACATGAACCACCCAGTAGCCTTTAGATGCCCTACACATACAAAATGCAGCACAAAATGTAGCTATCACTGGAGCACAATGGCTTAAATTCCTAGCGCTGACAACTGAATTACAAAATCTGAATGTTAGATATTTTTATCAAGGCTATCAACATGACACATCCATATGTTACCATCCACTTCAGCAAAAAGCCACATACCCAGGTCAGTAGTGACTCTGTAGGTGCCATCAGCAAAAACCCAGAAGAAAACTCCTTTGGTACGTCGAACATATATTCCACCATTGTCGACTCTTCCTGCAATAAACACACCTCCATCACGTGGTTTTTCTATGAAGATATCACAGGTGACTGTAAAGTTCACCCTAAAAGAGAAGTTTGGTGTTTTAACAAGCAAGGAATCTATTTTTTAGCAGGCAATAAAGTAGAAGAGTATTCTCTATGTAGTACAGCAACATTCTTGAGGGAAGATTTTGGATTGCTAATTGTAACTTACAGGTGCAAGATATACATGACTGGTCTAGACTGCTTGTTCCCCCCCCACATTTTCTTAGGGAAAGCAGTTCTTCTCAGAAACCAACAAAGTGCATTGTCAGCAACTTTCAATTATTTTTTTTTAAAGAAAAAAACCAAACAAAACCCAGAAAAAAATACAACTAGGAATTCTGCATCTCCACAGAAAAGCAGTCAGGTCTACAAAATGAAAAGTTGCTTTTACATAATTAAATCAAATCCAATATTCAAGGTCATAGCACCACATCCACTAAAATGTGATCTTTATTTCTCCAGGATTTTTAATAAAGGCCAAGCCTTAAATAATCCAGATCTCTTGCCCAAAAGTCAAAACAAACTTTATTTTTTAAATAAAATGTTCAAATATATTGAAATTATTTGATTTTCCTGAGGTAATACTTAAACTCAACAGAGAAGCACCATATTACACACATTCTCCTTCACTGCTGTAAAGGAGAATAAAGCAGAGTACCAGAATAATCAGTTAGCACCTATGAAACTTACACAACTTTCTTCCCTCCTGAAGTTGCACTACAAGACTCTTAACAACAAAAATTAAGAGCATTCTTTGCCTTTATTAATATACATTCAAAATAAAAATTTATATCCCATGTCTTAAAAGACTTGCAATATGGATATGGCCACAAGATTTAGTATTTAGGAAGTTTCTAATTACCTACAATTATTTACAGAACGTGAAGGGAATCTCTATTACATCAGCTCAGCTGATAACTAGATCATAAAGAATATTTATTTTAGCAACTCTTCTCACTACCTCCTACATAACAATAAGAATAACCTGAGATTTCATTCTAATGTAATACAATTAGAAGTATCAGATTCTTGGATACATATTCATTACACAAACAAGACTACTTTCTTGCATCCTTAAATATTAAAAAAATGACCTCCAGATCTTGTTTAAGCTATAATGAAAAGATTGGAAGCAGTGCAGAATGAGTTAAATAGTAATATTTTCAAGATCTAGCTAGGTTTAATGAAACAATCAAAACAAAGCAAACAAATTCAGAAGTAGAAACAAAAAGATTTCACAAGCATAAGATTAAAATTCAAAATAAAATCAACTATATAATCCTGAAATTTAATCATAATACATTGCCACTGATGATTGAAGTCAATATCATTCCATAGAGAAATTCAGTACAATATCGCTTCAGTATTTAGACTGCATGCACTAATGGTTGAAAACATCTGCCTATGACAAAAGGAGCCTTAAACTGAGAATGAAACAAATTAGAGGGCCTGAAACTGAAGACTATCACCATGAGAAGTTATAGATCTGTAAAACCCGAATAACCAGCTGAACATTCAGGAAGCAAGCTTGGTTCTGAAAAAAAGATGAAAATTCTGAAAGAAATTGAGCCAAGTTATTAGGAATCTCAGTACAGTAATTTAAGAATACAACCTGGGTAGCTGTTATAGGGATCACTGAATACGATCTACCCAGTGAGGGAAGTTGATTACAGAGTGAATACAAGGTTTTTCTTAACAAAGTGCCGCAAGAAAAAACAGCAGGTAACACAAGCAGGTAACAGGTAGCAGGTAACTCCAGCTACAAGATCAGAGTACTCTTCCACAAGATCACAGTACTCTTCTAGGCTTTAAGGGCAAAGCAATTCAATCACTTTTCCAAGCCAAAAATTAGAACCGCACAGAGTGTGTTCTGAAAAACCATTTAGGGATCAACAATCCAATCAAAGCAAAGAAAACCTGACAGAATGGCTATTTTAAAGTACATATCAAAAGAACTTAAGCTAGACTTCTAAACAGAAGAAAATATTTAAAGCATAAACTTTATTACTACTTACTATTATTTTTAATTTTAAATAAACTTGCTAAAATATGCTGCTTGATTCCAAATTAACATCATTATAGCTCCTAGAAAGAATTCTAATCATAACCCTACTCTTGTCAAACCTTTAAATGTCAGTTACTTTTAGAAAATAAAACTTGTTTAGGTAACAGCTGAATCAAATCCACACAATTCTAGGAACTGCTCAGAAGGTGGCACCCTGAAACAAATAAGTGCACAAACTCCCACGCTATTTCATTGATATGAAATTGACCAGATCACTAACAATCAAGCAAAACAGCTCAAAATTAAGTAAGTTAAACTGAAAAAGATGTTTTCAAGACTCATTTAAACAAAGACACAGTTGATTTCTCAGTAGAAAATAGTATTTACATACCACTTGAAATTTCCTATGAGACTGATGGTCTGGTCTGCATCAGAAACCCAAGTGATGGGTCGCTGAACCACCACCTGGCGGAGTGTGAACACATGATCTCCTGGGTCAGAAGTATTTATGAAGTATTCAAATACACCCGTCTGATCTGCAAAATTTGGGGCTTCACTGAATGGTGGATTACCTGTTCAGAAAATAAAGCACACATCAACACCAAAACATTATTCTTCTGCGTAGTCTTGTTTTCAGAAATTTCCTCAAAAAATATACTCCAGAATTTTTACTTACTCTATCACAGCACAGGCTCCAAAACTGAATTTAGCAGCTGAAAGATGATTTTAGTTTTTGTTTTGTTTTCAAACAGACCCCAGTTTTAGTAAACACAAAGTAAATTGCCTTTCCTTAAAGAAACTAGCTCACTATAGCTGAGCTATAATATTTGCATCAAGAATTTAAAACCTGCTAGCAACCACCCAGTTAAGACCAAAAATTAAATATACCTCATTACAGGTGAAGTACTGAATATGGTGAAGCGGCAGGAGAACAGGCCTTAGGAGGAACAGCTGAGAGAGCTGGGGTTGTTTAGCCTGGAGAAGAGGAGGCTGAGGGGAGACCTCACTGCTCTCTATAACTACCTGAAAGGAGGTTGTAGAGAGGAGGGAGCTGGCCTCTTCTCCCAAGTGACGGGGACAGGACAAGAGGGAATGGCCTCAAGCTCCGCAAGGGGAGATTTAGGCTAGACATTACGAAAAAGATTTTCACATAAAGGGTCATTGGGCACTGGAACAGGCTGCCCAGGGAGGTGGTTGATTCACCTTCCCTGGAGGTGTTTAAGGCACAGGTAGACGAGGTCCTGAGGAACATGGTTTAGTGTTTTGATAGGAATGGTTGGACTCGATGATCCGGTGGGTCTCTTCCAACCTGGTTATTCTATGATTCTATAGGTTATATAGGTGTCATTTGTTAAAGAAGCACGTATAAATAAGCAAAAATAAAACATGCTTAGAGACTACCTCATGTCACTTGTATTACAAGACTGAAATAATCTGTTATTGCCTTCCAACATTAAGACTATATCTTATATAAGAGAATTCTGACTTACGAATATTGAAATCATCTTTGTAATTTGAAGGAAAGGGCTGAGATGGTGGAGGCTCTGGACAACCACATTTCTGCCCTGTCTTGAGTGTGGTTAGAGTGTAGACTTCATCCACATTTAGATCTAAAGAAAAACTTCCCTTCCACACCTGGAATTAAAGAAAGCTCAAGCTGCAAAAATCAAACAACTAAGTAACATAATACCCAAGTTTCTGAATTCAGGGAGATGCTCTAAATTCCTGATTCAAGGCAAAAGTCTCATATACTTATGTCAGCATTTAATATATCTGAGCTATTTTAAAAACCCCTTTCCTGCCAAATTCTTTATTACCTCCAGGTAAGCTAGGAAAATTGTAGTCAAATTGAGCTAATAAAATATGCTTTAATTAGTCAGTTTAGGCATGTAAGTCCAGGAATTCCAGCAAAGGGGGAAGAGACTCCTGAAACTGCAGAAAGACTTCAGCTTACCTTTACAGGATGAAGTTGCTGGAAAAGACTAGAGTTTCCAGATTCAAAACCGAGCCTCGAGTGCCACACTTGAAGGGTTTCCACCATATACTACAATGAAACATAATATAAAATTAAAAAAGAACCCAATTAAATACATGAATATTCACCCTGAAAATCTCAATAACTTGTTATTTTAGAGCTGTTGACAACATTAGAGGCCATCACAGCTAACCATTACATACGACTTATCTTTTTATAGACTATACATCAATAAGCCATTGTCCCTAACATGCAGTAATGATGCTTACAAACAGAAAGCACTGCAACTACATATACTATCTTTAGCTTCTCTGTTGCCAAAAATGGTATCCCTTGGATACACTCTCTTTTCCTAAAAGCAACCAGACTGAAAGTCTCCTGTTAATTGAGCAATGTAATTTTCTTACAGATCTTCAAACTCATGTCATAGATTGCAGATCAACTACATTTGTTACAGATTTTAATCATATCCAAATCTTATGATTTTTTTTTCAGTTACCTGGATGAACTACAAAGCAGGTAAACTAGACTTTGGTTTGGATAAGCTGTTGGATACTTCCCACAAAGAGAGCTGTAAATCAGAAGTGATGCTCAACTACTTTTCAGAAGCAAACCATTTTATTGCCAGAAGTGTTGTTCAAACCTGGAACACTGTGTTCCAGGAGCCCTAAACACAGGAGGGGCATAATCTGCTGGAACAGGTCCACAGAAGGGCCACAAAAATGATCAAAGGTCTGGAACACCTCTCCTAGGAAAAGAGGCTTAAAGAATTTGAGTTGTTCAGCTTGGAGAAGAAAAGACTCCAAGAAGACCTTGTTGTGGCCCTTCAATACTTAAAGATGGCTTATAAGAAAGATGAGGAAAAACTTTTTAGCAAAGCCTCTAGTAACAGGACATGGGGTAATGGTTTTGAACTAAAAGAACTTGTCTAGATATTAGGAAGAAATCTTTCAAGCTGAGGGTGGTGAAACACTGGAAGAGGTGGCAGATGGCTCCAAGCAATCTGATCTAATTGAAGATCTGCATGGGGCTTGGGTGAGATGACCTGTAAAAGTCTCTTCTAACCATTCAATGATCCTATTTCTCTTCATAGGATAGAACAACCTAATCTACAGTATAAAATCAATTGCAGTTACACCCCTGGAGCTGATGATAACTAGAAAGGTCACGGCCATGCTGGCTGGTCAAACTATGCAACACCTCAGAGCACAGCCTTGGAATAATCCTGAGGAAAAATCCAATTGCATTTCTGTTCTGGGATATTTCTTCAATATCCAGATGACCAGGCTGGGAGGTAGTAAATCTACAAATTCATTTATGACATTACATCTCACGGTAGAAGCAGAACTAGAATACTTAAAATTTTGCCAGGCAAGTAACAGCCTCTGGTATTGGACGTAAAGAACTTGCTAATTTCTTGCTAATCTGTGATATTGTCTTGCATGTATGATTATGTATAGCAATTCATTTTACAAGACTGATCAAATGCATTCAAGGTCTACTTACAAATGACCCTTTGAGGTGGAAAGTCGCTCTTTGAGGTTTTACACTGTAGTAAGGCAGTGGAGGCCTGATACATTTAGAGTGGTTATGAGTCTGAGGAAGAAAAATAAATGTAACAGAAGCAACATACATTACTAGAATGCATCACATGGCAATGTTCATTAAAAGCATATAGCATAAATAGAATTTAAAAAGCAAGATAGGAACAATTTGTGACCATTTCTTTCACTGCTGTCTTACTAATATCTGCAATTATAATAGCCTAGTAATTTTATTTCAAAAACTGCTTTAAAAAAGCACAATTTCATTTCCTCCCAGAGTGTGTCATCAAATTAAAACTAATCCGTGATAGAAAGATGACACATACATTGGGCTCCTGGAAGATTCAACAAGCTACTGAAAATTCACACAGAAAAAGGGACTTCTACTGGTCTCACTAGCAAAGCTACAAGCATGAAGGAATATAGTTCACATATATTTTTTGATAAATCAAAACAAACTTTCCACAAAAAGTAACATTTTCTTCGTGGTTTCTGGCTCATTGTAGATGCTGATGCACATACCATAGTTTCAATGATGATGGTAAGATTTCCTAGGCCATCTGTCAGAGCTACAAAACTGCCACCTTTTTCTAAGTGTCCATCCACTTGCAAGTACGACCAGCCTGGCTGAGTAAATTGTGTTGTGTGTGCTGAGACAAAACAGAACAGAAATCAGAAGAAAATAATTAAGCTTTTTTAAAACATAATACTATTTTTTGTCTGAATTAGATTTCTTTCATATGTTCTTACACAACAAGAACTTGATTTTTGGCAAGAAAGTAATGGAACTTCCAAAACAAGGTCTACCTACATAAGAAGAAAGATTGGAGAATTATAATAAGGTACAATTAAAAATACCAGCTCTGTGACAGGTGAATAACAATGACTAATTAGACAGGAAGAAAAAAAATATTGCACCACTATATAAGTCAATCACGTACACTGAATATGAGCATCCATCCCAGTTTAGATTTTCCCACATCTCTTTTTTTTTTGTTTGTTTGTTTTTAATAAATAGTTGAGCCAGAGAAAGCCCAGATAGGCATCTCCATAAGAAACAGCTAAGTAAGCAAGGTTTTCAGCATGTAAGAGCACACCAAAGAAGAATATGAACTAGATCACAAAAAATCTTGAGTACTATGGAAGGAGGAACAACTGCTCAGTTGTTTCGAACTGTTCACATGAAAGCAGCGCCATTTTTTAAAATGCTTTTACATATACAGGCAACACACAGAAAAATAAAAATCAAAGCATTTGCACTATTCCTTCTTTATTTACAGCAGTGCATATGCTACTTGCTCTACTGAACTGTGGCAAAGACAGTAAACTATTACAGGACAGAGTAGCAAGTGAATCCATGTGCCCACAGACACAATGTGAACACTCTCCCTTCTCCAAGCACAAGGAAATGCTCCCTTACACAAGCCAAGAATATCTGAGTTTATGTTCCATTTTCTCAGAGACATAACATCTACCTTAAGGGTTAAAAAAAAAAAAAAAGAGGAAGAGTAACTAGGAAAGTACTTTTACGGGCATTTCACATCAAAGTATTTCAATAGTAACAGCTATATAAAAGGCAGTACTTCATTCATTTCAGCTGTATCTAACAGTCATTCAGGTATTAAGACTCCCATTGTTACTAGATCCTTTTTTTCCTATTGAAAGGAGGTGGGCTTTCTTTCTTCTTTATTTAAAGCATCCACAAAACTTTCCACAACACTGAACAGTCTCAGAACATTCAGTTATGCTCTGTGGTAGATCATAAAGCTTTTGCCTACAAACTCCTTACCTGTAATCCAGATAGGAGCTTCTACTTTGTAGTGGCCACTCCATGGCTCTTGTGCCGTCATTAATCCACATCGACCAAAGGGCAACTCTTCATAATAACTAGCCACCAAGTTCCATGCAATGGTTCTGGAAGAACAACAGGTTCATTTATTCTGTTCATAAGGACAGTATTACATTAATGTAGTACAAGAATTTAATCTTCTTTTTTTCCAGCATGAAAAGAAGTTTTAAGGGCCACCCTCAATATATAAAAAAATAAATCTTCTCAGCTAAAGGAGAAAGGGAAAAAAAACACATACATCAACTTCCAATGTTGAGAATTTCTTACAAAACTGATGACACGTTCTCTTGCTATATCACTATAAATGTTGCACATTAAAGGAAATACGTACTGAGGGTTAGTGACTCCATTCATATTTGCTTTTCTTCCTGCTTTTAAGGGGAAAAATTAGTTATCAAGCTTTACAGCTTTTTGTTGGGGTGATTTGGGTTTTTTTGTCAACTGATTGTTGCTGGGAGAGGGGAGCATGGTTAAGTATCACTGGAAAAAAATAATCCTTCTTTTATCCATATAAATAACAAACAGAAAGCAATGCTAACCAGCCATCCTCCAGGAGTTGTTGCCATTTCAAAAAGTCGTCAGGACACTAAAAAGAGTAATTATTTCAGGTCTTTTGATTTGACCTTCAATGAAAATATTTTACCAGGACTTTAAACTTAAGACCTGCGCACCATAAGCATAGAAATACAGCTTAATAAAGCAATCATGTAGAAAGCAGAAGCTGGCATGTTGTTCTACTATAGCACACAGATGAGTGCAAAGGTCTCATATTCTAAAGTCACTGCCATAGGTTTATCACACTATAAAAGCCAAGACAACTTCAATATTGGATACATGATCTTCGCACTATTCCACAGTAATTTCTAAATTTAATACAAAGGTCTGGCTCTCAGGTTGTTAAACAAATGGAACACATAATTACAGAGGGCTTGGAAAAAAACCCGAACAACTGGGAAAAGAAAGACTACAGAGAAAGACATTAAAGCATGAGAGTCAAGAGGCAAATGGAATGGTTAGGAATTCACAGAGGAAATATTCATCTATTAGAAAACTTCAGCTTGCAGAGGAGGAGACAAAACATTGATAGAAACCAAGAGACTCAAGAAACTTGCCTTTACGAGTATCCAATTGCTTTCTGTTGTGCTCCATTTCAAGCATGTCAGACAAAAACTTTTTATAGTTTCAAAATTAAACAACATAAAAACGAAAAGCTTTGCACAATTTGGTCACATCTTAATGCCTACATTATCTTCAATTAGATTTTTTTTTCTTTCAGATATTAGTAGTTGCACTGGAAGCAAATTATGTTTTCTATTTTCTTCTACAATTGCAAGTTACGTAATTTCCCAATAAACAGAAAGCTTTCATTCCAGATTTCAGTCTGGAAAGAAAACGTACAAGAAACAGTAAAGGGATCAAAAAAACTACAAGTTTTAGAACAGACTCTGAGAAAGTAGCTCAATGGAAAAACTATGCAGTGACATTCCTACTTACTGTTTTAAGTGTAAACAAACAAACTGACAAAAAAATCAGGGAAATATACAGATAATTTAGCTTTATTGTTACTTTCTTTAGCTTTATTGTTACATGTTCTCTGAAACAACTCTTACATATGAAGTTGAGAAAACAACGCACAACACTTACGAGGTCATGTTTCCATTCACGTAGTTTTGGTTCAGGATTCGAGCCCAGCACCCTGCACCTACTTCATCATTGAAAGTACTGTAATCTTCTGAAGACCACAGTTTCTTCTTAGTTAATAAGGCATTTGGGACTGTTTTTGTTCCAGGATAGTGAGCCCTACAAAATATTTTAAAAGGAAGGAGCAAAGAAGGGATAATTTTTGTTTCCACATGCATATTCTGAAAAACTGTTTCTTAAATACTGACACACACACACACACACATATATTAAAAAAACCACAAACACTACTTTATAAAAAGCAGGAAAAAAGAAGGAAGGAGAGTTAGACAGCTTTAAATAACATTACACAGGGAAAAAAACAGAATTCTAATTTCTTGCACTAGGACAGAGTTGCCTTTACTTGCATAAGAGGCAAGAGAAATAATTAAATGCAAAGACAGTAAAGCTATGAGAATAAATTGGAAATAATAGGGATGATGAACAGGATTAAAGTTACAGAGAAAATAAATCAGTTCTAAAGGCAGAGTCCTTCTGTGTATCTTTATTGACAGCTTTGCTCCATGTAAAGCCTGCACACTTATAACATTCTCATTTTGTCTCAATGGTATAAAATCATGTAAAACAGTTTCAACACCAGTTGAGAAAAGAACTGGTTTTTTCTCTGCTCCTGGAAGCAATTTACTGTTAAAGAAAAAAAATAAATCGTACTTGCTCTTCACTTAACACTGCTGTTAACCAAGGGGTTTTGTTTTACTTTCATTTATATCTAAATTAGTCCTTAAAAAGGAGGAGATAACCAAGGAGTGTGTAACTTCTATTCCATATGAAAACTAAGTTTTTTTAAAAATAAGTACACTATTTTTTTAAATAACATTCTAATAGCCCTGTAGAGTGTATATTTTAAAAAGATCCTCCCAAATGCACAAAATAAATATTTGCTGTTGGATTACAGCAATAGGTTTCACATTCAGTTTGTGCTGGATTTGTTGAACTCTGTGATTTATATTTAAAGCCAAAAACTACTGCCCTCTTTTCAAATACCTTCTGCAACCCTACCACCTCAACAACTAACACAAGGCATGCAGTAAACAACAGAAGATTAGCCGTGTCTGGAACAGTGTGCTGTTGATCCTTCAACAGTGAAAACAATCTTTTTAATTCACTGTAAATGAAAACTAATTAAAAAGTGTGACTCCAGTTCAATTACTCTCAGGAAATAATTGGTCCATGGTCCACTCAAGGACCATTATCATTTGGAGAAAACCTGAGTATTCTGATTAATGTTTCAGCAAAACCAGAGACTCCGAATCACCTGCCTTTTCTGCTACCTGAAAAGATAAACTGGAGTAGTTTATGCGTTGTTCCTACAGAAGCGATGCTTCAGCAGAAGCAGTGGGATTTTGAATTCTCTATTCAAAAGAGCAATCATACACACTATAACAGGAAAACATTTCCAAGAGAATGGAAAGTGATGTATATCATAAGGGGGGGAAAGAACAGATCCTAGTGGAAAAAATTTAGTTAAATTAATAGTAGGAACAGAACTACAACAGAAGTGACACATAAGTTTAAACCTCTTAACAACACGAGAAAAGATTTTACCATCAGCTATTACTATCCATGTTTGCATTTCTTAAATCACTGTCATTTACTAAAAAAAGACTTGAATTGTTTCCTCCTCCTTTAAGTCGCTCTGGAACCAGAAGATAGGGGGTTCGTCATCAGGGCCTCTAGCTGCTATGGTTTAACAAAGTATTTTCCTAAAATATTAACTATTATGCGATTAAGTGTGTTTTATACAGCAGATGGTGAAGCAATATAACTCCAATGGGGAAAAAATGCACAGTAACCCATGTAAAGTGCCTAAACTAGATCAGATATATTAAGACAGCAATACCAATTAAGAAAATGTCTTCTACTTATGGATTGCAAATGCTGCTTCAGATGACTACCCACAATTACTTAATTTGTATAACTTCATTAAAAAAACTTTGTTATTGTTTGGTTTGCATATAGTAATGACCCGAAGAGCAGGAAAGGGGAAAATCAGGATAGAAATAGCAGGTGTTTTAAACCATTTCTCTCTCACACAGTATAAAGCTGTAGAAATGAAAGAAATCATTAAAATGATCAGCCTATATAACACCACCATTGCAAAAATTTTGCATAAAAGCTCTACTTATAAAAACCTCAAAATCTGGTTTTCAAAAACATCTCTAAAAAACAGAAATCATCAGCTAACAAGACTGTCTTTCCTACTTCTCATTCAGTATCAGTACACAGGACTGGGAGGGAGATGGGATAGTCCGAATTCCCACTATGACTGTCACCACATCATGACTTCACAATGCAGTAATGTCACATCATCTTTTTTTGCAGTAATGTCACATCATCTTTTCTTCTTAGGCTGTTAACTTGGATCTAATTTGGACTAACAAATTTCTTTAAAAAGCTTGGTTCACTACGACCCTTACATCCAACCAAACGCATGTTTGGAACAGATCAGGTTAAGAACAAATTCCACTCATGACATACTAAATTTATATTAGGAAAACATGAAAGCTGTTACTCCTAAACTCACTGACACTTTCTAAATATTTCCTATTTTCATTCAATTTACAACAGAAGGAGGGGGGAGGGATTTTCAACATTTAGAGTCAGAATAGCTTGGTCTCTACCTGTACAGCATGCAGAAATCTAACTGGTTTAACTGTGTTAAATAACTACATCTAAACGTCTCTTATGAGAAAAGATGGAATTTGCAAGTACATCCTTGAAAAACATTCATTTTAAGAGCTACAATGTAAATCAAAGATAATGATTTCAGCAGTAAAACTGGGGCAACCATAATTGCTCTGAAAAGCTGTTTGGAAATATCATAAAAAACACCCATGACCTGGGGCATTCCTATGTGGGTAAACATTTATTAATAGTTTTTAAGTGTATCTTCAGGGCTCCCTCCAATTTCTAGCCAGCATAATATCTTACAGATGAAGCCTGAATGCAAAGCGAGCAAACTAAAACAAAAGCAACAGCTTTAACTAATCTCCCACCTATAGCTTGTCTGATGACAGACCTCGCAGATCACAAATTAAGTTATCAAGTTCAAAATTGATTTTATCTGTAGTCAAGTAATCCTGGATATCCAGAATACCTTTTATAGTTTCAATTTTAAAAACTTAATTAAAAAATTGTATGCTGTCTTTTTTTTTAAAGATACCATGATTAGACATGTACCACTAAACATCCAGGTACCAACCGATTATCCATTACAGAAGAAAGTACTTCATCCACCTCTTAAGACTGAATCACAGTTGGGATGTAAAACTTAGACTTGCAATGAGTTAAGCAACTACAGCTTACTGAGATAGCGTAAATACAGCTGAGCATCAGCAACCGACTCTGGTTGCATACCTGCAGCTGCCAAAAACCAGAAAAGAAGCATGCTCACTCTCTAGGTTGGCTTCACCATAACTACATCAGATTTTCATCTGGCCAGAGTGAGTTCTCAATTGCTAATATACACATGATCCAAGACTACTTGCAAAAACCAATAAGGATACTGTCTATTGTTTATAATGGGGGGAAGGTTTGATTAGGCACTGGGCAGTGACTGTCTACATGTAACTGGCGGGAAAGCCTGTATTATTTCTACATTTCCTATGAGTCAGATGAATGGAAAAGACTCAAGCTGAAGCAAGGAACAGCCACATCTGAAGCACGTGATTGGGTCAAGCAAGTTTATGGAACCTAATAATCAAAATTTAGAGCTACTGTAAAAAGAAAAGTTAATGAGCAAGTTTTACACACGTTTCTGTTCAACAGAGAAGTCAGTAATCCATCTCAAATTTAGTCTACTGCTTTTGCAAAATATTAGCATCACTATGATGAAAACCAGAAAACCAAGTCATCTAGTTGCACACAGGAACTAAAAATCAAGATATTATCATTACTAAAAAAAAAGAATTATATGCCCAGTTTATTTCTGATTCATACCCATTTCTGTAACAAACCAGTGAAAGTCAGTAATACAAATCTGTTACCAAAGTAGTAAAGCTAAAACACCTCTTGGATACCAAATACAGGAAACAAAACAACCCTCATAATGAACATGATTGTCAAAAAAACCCTTCAATTCATCAGAACTGCAACTACAGCCGACAGGAATCTTCCACATGGTAGGAGACATGATTCAATTATAGGGTTGAGGCTGTTACTGGGACAATAGCCTACGTGACTTGATGTGGGTTAGTAAGATCATGGTATCAATCCTTTTATTGCAGGGAAGAGTATAGAGAAGTAAAGCTTCAGCTACACTAGTTATAAATAAGCAAGATAAAGACAAACTATGAACAAATCACCAAGAAAGAAAAAAAGAGAGAACCCCCTACCCAATCACATCGACCACTCCGTGTAGCTCAGAGTCAATCAGCAAGACAAAGGAAATGGGTTCCCACAGTCTATCGCTGGCTATGATCCTCACCTGCTGCAGGCCATGCTTATCCAATGTGTATCTCAACAGCTTTGAAAAAAGAAAAAACAAAAATGGAGAGCAAAGAACAGAGAGAAGGGACAAACAAGAACATGTTTTTCCAGTTGTCAAAATTTCATAATAGGAAAGGCAGCATCTTCTTCAGCACTACTTGAACGTATATCAAAAAACAAATCATGTTCCAATTCCTTGTTTTTACAACGTGGACAGTAACTGTTACACCAAACAAGATGTAATAGATTGTCAAGTACAAAGTGACTTCTTCCTCTGCCATGCCAAACTCCGAGCACATGACAAAAGGAAACATGAAAAACATTCAGTTCTTATTTTCTTACACACACAAACCTGCAGATAAAGACAATGTGTATCGCTTTTCATGCAAGATACTTTATTTGCAGATAGGCGGCTTATATATTACAATGCTGGGGGTTAGAGTACAAGAACCACACGGAGGGCAAGGACAACTGAACTATAGCTTATAAACCTTGTGAAAGCACAGTGAACTTTCAATTGAGAAAAAGGAATTGATTCCCCCTATTCTTCCTGCTAATCAAATGCTTAACAGCAAAGTAACACAAATAAGATCAGCTCTTCCTAAACTCAATCCATACAAGAAACAAAGAAAAAAACTTAGATACCTATACACCTTACTACTCAACTGTGGTTTATTTCAAGTTCTAAAACTACGCACTTCCCTAGAGACTTTTTAAGGCCTTGAAAGTCAACGGAACAAATCTAAAATGTCATATAAGATCAAGTCTACTGATGTAGTTTCGGGAAGTCCCCTAAACAGCATTTGTTTACCTGTAAATTCAGGTAATATCAAACACCTAACTACCTTCAAATGATTCTGAATATTTCTACCACGTATACTCTTCCTTTAACAGAGCAGGAAACAACGCTGCCACAGATCAGAATCTGAACTAGCTTATGCACAGTCTGACAGTAGCCTGAAACATCAGGATTTCCTGTCTGTAAGTAGCAAGAACTCTGTCTGAACACAATGTTAGTATTACTTCTGCACTGTATTTTCCTGTTACACCTTGCATTAGAATAAGGCAACACTTGGTTTGCAGACTGAACATACACACAAAGACTAAACTATTTAGTGACTGGGGAGGTTTGTAATCACTACAGAAAGAGCGTTAATGACCACCTTTAAGAAGGAAGTTCTGAGAAACTACAGGTCCATGATCTAGCCTCAGTCCCAGCAAGGTTACAGAGCAAGTCTTCCTGGAAGCCATTTCCAAGCACAAGAAAGACAGGAGCATGAGGGAATGGCCTCAAGCTCCACCAGGGGAGGTTCAGGTTTGACATATGGAAAAAATTCTTCACAGAAAGGGTCATTAGGTAATGGAATGGTCTGCCCAGTGAGGCGGTTGACTCGCCTTCCCTGGAGGTTTAAGGTGCGGGTAGATGAGGTACTGAGGGGCATGGTTTAGAGACTGGTAGGAATGGTTGGACTCGATGATCCGGTGGGTCTCTTCCAACCTGGTGTTTCTATGATTCTATGACTGGGAAGCACCTTGGATTACCCTCGGATACCAAGGGCAAAATTATGCCTGACAAACATGACAGCTTTCTACGCTAAGATGAATACCTGTGCAGGTGAGACAAAATCAGTGGATGTCACACACCTTGACTTCAGCAAAGCCTCCCACCAAGGCAGATAAAGTCCAGTCAGAGTGCAGATTGCTAGTAATGCCTCTATAGACTGATACTAGGGTAAATACTGTTTGAGGTCTTTAACAAAACTCAGGAAATCCACATTTTGCTTTGTTGCATGCACAGTTTTTTCTTTCACTATTAGACTGTCTTTCTTGCAACCCATAAATGTTTTCACTTTCATTCTTCTGATGGGAAGTGAGCAAGTGGCTGTGTGGGGCAGAGCTGCCTACTGGAATTAACCCACAACAAACAAAGGTTACAAGCCGAGAAGGAGGGGTATTATTTAGAGAGGACTAACGGAATGGAAAAAACAGGTTGATAGGAACCTCATCAATTTCAACAAATGCAAACACAAAGTTCTACACTTGGGACAGAATAAACCCTTGCAATGATACAGGCTGTGGACTGATGACAAATTCAGTTAGGTGTAAGAACTTAAAAGGGAAAAAAAAAGATAAAAAAGATAAAAAAGCATGAGTATGGTCAACCACGTGCATTAAGTGGCCATGAAGATACTAAAGCTGAATAAGCTTAAGCACCATGATCTAATTGCATCTGCTTCATGCAGGAGGTTTAGACAGTTGACCTCGAGGTCCTGTGCAAACTAGGTTAGTCAATAATCCTACCTAATTACAGGTAACATCTTCAGATTAAAAAAAAAAAAAGACATACTCTTCTACCAGTAAAATCTGTTGTTTTAAATCAAGACAAACATTAAGTCTTCAGACCAGCTACATAAAACCAAACTTAAGTTTCTAGCTTGTGCTTTAAATTATGTAATACACAAATCTCATTTAAAATTATGGCAGAAGCAGCATGGTGCAAACTCTGAAATAAATCCAGAAGACAGTATTTTCTATAATTATTATTCTTTCATCAGCCTAACACAATCTTAGACAAGTCAATTCATCTTTCTCTCTTACATTTTATACCTCAGAGAGAGCAAATAACAGTGAACTGACTTGTTCTTCCTATTGAACTGAGAAAGCATTCCTGAATCATAAGATTAATGGTTCCTCTAAAGTTGTAGCTATAATAACTATGAAAATCAACAGAACAAGAACCCCTTATATAAAAGCCATAGCTCTTAAATACATCACTGATCTTTGTCCATTAAGACTTACCCTGATTTTTATATATCTTTTTTCAATTACAGACACCAGGAGATGGGAGGGAGGGGAAGGGAAGAAACTGAAACAACAGCAATAGTTTCTGCTATTGGATTGCTGTATTAGAAAAGATTCATGCTACATCAAATACAAATAAAATATGATTTGTTCTGTCTGGTAAATAAGAACTAATGAATATATAGCTAATGTCCACTCATAATGACTTACAAGTCAAAGATGACTGAAATAATTGAGAACTATGGAAAAATATTTTCTCTTTGCCTAATTCTAGATAAACATCAGAAAAAAAATATTGTGGAATATATGCACGTCTAATTGCATATTGGCATATATGATTTTAAGAATGGAAATCCCTCATAGAACGATGGGTTCTATAGTTTTTGTTAAAAACAGCAAACAAAATCCATGCCTAACAAAAGATGCTGTACCAAGCCATAATACATCCTCAGATATACGCTACAGAAACACAGAAACAGTACCCATGAAAACAACATAAGAGTAATGAAGATGGTCTTACAAACAAAATAAGGCAGCACGACATAACAGTTTAAGACTGAAGCTATACTATGACATTTTTAATCTTCAAGCACTTTATGAATATCTGGTATGTATTTTGATTTAGTTGCAGACAAAGGTTTTTTTTCTTTTCCTCTATCAAAATGCCTGCCTTTAGTGCTGCCAACTCATTAGTATGAAATGATGGCAAGCAACATGTTCATAAGGAAATATGAAGTCCTTCATTTTTGAAACCACAACCTAGCAGACAGCAAGTATGGAAGGGCAAAGCCAGACACAGAAACTTTACCTTAAATCTAAATTAGATGTCCTTCAGATTGCAAATGGTATTTTAGGCAGGGATAAAGCTCCACAGGGAGCAATAGTATTGAGGTAAAGATTACCTGATGTGAAAAAGAAAGAAAAGGAAAAAAGAAAATTAAAGGAAACACAAAGGAAGGGAAAGGTCAGTTACTTATTGTGGATGTGTGTCAAAAGCAAACTTTTCAACTCTCTTGATAATTTCAAAATACAACAACATAAATTTTATCACAGGTTTCCATTCCAGAATAGAAGAACTAAGAACAAGTCACAGAGAGGGTTATACTTGCAAATAACTAGACATGTTTATCTGACACAGAGATATGGTGTACTTAAGCAACTGTCTGAACCTGAACCTTTGAAGGACAGACACTACATACAATTATCTTTTTCTAGGTCAGCAAGAATCTGTTTGGTAGCCAATGCCTTAGATTCAGCATTGGCCAAGAAAAATGGTGTTTTCATTTTGTACTAACCTTAATTTCTTGATAGATAACACTACTGCACGAGAAATATTCTCCTAACTCTCCGCAATCAGCAGGGATGGGGGAGTTGAGGAAAAAGCTTTATGACACTCAGGAACAACCTCTGACAAAAAGAACTTTCATCTTAAAGAAAAACTAACATACGTCCACTGTAAAAAAGAAGTACTGCTAGCCTTGATTCTATCAAGTTCTTAAATAAATAAGAACTGTACAAATTCATTGCACTCATACTGCAAGTTTCACTGACACATAAATCATAACTACAACATTTTCTAATGCACTATAAGTCTTGTATAACTTACGGAAGCAACAAGCTTTTAAAACAAAGTAGTTAATGCTGGCATTACAATCGGTATTTCTCAGGCAGCCACTTCCAGGTGATCAGTGTTTACAAGCTCAATACACATGAAAGCAGTTTCTTTATAAACCCTGCCTAACTGACCTTTGAACCATGCCTAAGTTTAAACAATTATGAGCATATCACACTCCCTTATGTAAAGGTGAGGCTAAATGGTACACTAGTGACTACAAGCATGTTCTTACCACAGTAGGGTTAACAGAGGTAAGCAAGTTAACAAATGTGATCCAAGTAGACAATTTATACAAATATAGGACATTTTCAATAGGGAAGTGCTATAATTTTTTAAAACCTGTTTATAGTTCTGAGAAGTCAGAGAAAACCAAGAAAGTAAGAGCACTAGAATAAGTATCAAGCCTGTTGACATAAGCAAGGTAATAAAAAAGTTTATTATGAAGAATGTAGGTAAATAATCAAGTTGCCATTTGCTAGAATTACAACAGGGGACATTCCCAGCTGCTAAAATTGAGGCTGTTGTATTAATTTAAAAACAAACCTTGGATGCTTGTTTTGACTCCTACTTTACTGTGTGTGTATGCTTCCAGTACTCTCTTATCAGATACAGGCAACAAAAAAACTTCTAGCTTTAGGGCATGACCAGAAAAATCTCAAGCAAAGGACACATAACACGGAATGCTGCAAGCTGAGAAGCCTCAGAGTGATGAGTTACAGTTCACCTAAAATTAAAACTTATTACAGACCAAGAATCCACTCCTAGGGTTTTTCTGACTTTGAAGATGCACATGCAGATTAGCTAGAAGTCTCCAGTCATTCAATATTGCTGAGATATGAAGACTAAAACAGCTTCTTTTTTTGACAGGAATGGTTGGACTCGATGATCCGGTGGGTCTCTTCCAACCTGGTGATTCTATGATTCTATGATTCTATCTGAACCCTTGAAAGGAATATGGAAGGGTGAGAAGTTTCCCTTATATATGCACTAAACTGAAAGAAGAGGAAGATGGGAAAGAGTAATCAGTCACTACTGTACATGATGAAAAAACTGAGAATGGCTAGGAAGTGTTAAATAAGAATGTGACTTCTTAAAATGGAGATGAAGACTTACAGAAATAAAGTAATAAGTGATGCATAAAACTTCTCTCTTCTACCACACTTACCCGACTACCTCAACAGCATCATTAAGATATGGATCAGATATCATCTCCTTTGAAATATTCCAATCTCCATCCGCAGCGATGATGCCAACGTTCCTTAGACTCAGTCTGTCCAAAGATTGTCGAAGTACCTTAGTAACAGATAACACCACTTAAAGTACAGCCTTCATCAACCAGGCAACATGAAAATTTCAGACTGAAAAAACTTTAAGAACCATAAGAGTCATTGGTGAAAGCACTTGTCTTCAGACCAAGATGTGTAAGAAAAGTTCTCACTTCTCAAAGGAGAGCCATAATGAAAACTAAGAAAGTTAACAGTATTTTAAGCACTGAAGCACTATGACATTTAGACAGCCATTACACAAAAATGGTCTTCTCATCACCTGCATTACTTTGACATCCCATATGGATGAGGGTACTCCACTTGGACACAATTAAGACTCTGACTCCATCCATTGCATGTACATAATTTATTACGTACAAGTAACAGATTTATCATAAACTCAGTCACATTAAGTGGATCCAAAAACAATGACTGGCTGAAAAGTGGAAGCGGACGTATCTCCACAAGTGATCATAAGTGAAAGTTAACCTGATCCAAAAAAAGTATATTGAAAAAACTAGAACTGAAGATTTAAAATAGAAAAGACCTTATCACAATGTAGATCTCTACAAGAACAGAATCTTTGCCAAACATCTGTCCTTTGCAAGTGAAGAGAACCTAAGCATTTTTTTTCACATGCTATTTTACTGAACAACAAAAAAAATCCTTGATGTTTTAAGTATCTGATGTTTAAGTTTACCCACTATCTGGTTCTCAGACATCTCACTAGTTTTCCAGAACTTAACGCATAAACCATATTTACAACAAAACTTAGGACAGTCAACTTGGAATTCAAACATGCCAGCTTAAGAAAATTCCTATTCTGTCTCCCCACTTTCTCCTTACTATTTCACTGCCAAAGATTATAAACCTCTCATCTCTACCTGTGGAACTTCTCAGACAAAATATACCCAGGCAACATATATCCAGCTCGAGCAGTTAAGAATGAACCAGGCTCATACAGGCTGTATTGTACAAGCATGTTTTATCAACATTTACTCAATTTAAAAAAAAAAGTATTTTAGCAGCTTCCACATACAGTTCCATCTGAAAAAGGACATTATTTCACAGTCTAAAATCCTTTTTTCAATCTTGGCTATAGAAGAATGATGTACTGTGCGTTGTATGCATGTGTGCAAGAGAAAGGCTTTCCCAACCATTTGAAGATCAGTAGGCATGAATCCTTAAATAATTTCTTATAATAGCCCTCCAGCAATGTGAAGGAGAACAGGCAGCATTTCTATTTTGATCTGTAGTCAAACAAGGACAAAGCAAAGTCCAAGTGTTGATGACAATGAAAGTCTAGCTCTAAAGGACAGGATATGTATTAAGAAAAGTAGCAACAAAATTCTGTTCAGCTGTTTGAAGTCTTTGAAGCATGAAGTTCACCAGAAGAAATATTCTCAATGGTAGGAATGTCTACATTAAAGTTCCTGCAATTTAAAGCTTTCTAGCTAGCTAGACATTCAGAAAAAATGCCAAACCATAGAGAGAGGTCAGAAGAACAGAATGACTTGAAATAATGCAGAATTCCTATGTTGAAAGATAAGTACCAAGGACACACCAAGAACTGTAGACACTCAATGTACTCCATAAAAACATACACAGAATGGTTCCCCCACACCCAGTATTCATGCTTACATACAGATACTCCTTGAAATTCAGGGTTATTCAAGGATACTCCTTGAAATTCAGT
Organism: Piaya cayana; assembly: GCA_013389865.1. Classification (NCBI taxonomy): domain Eukaryota; kingdom Metazoa; phylum Chordata; class Aves; order Cuculiformes; family Coccyzidae; genus Piaya; species Piaya cayana. The sequence continues at coordinate 92,533 of WAAB01011027.1, forward strand.
ATCTAAAAATGTAACTGGAAGAACAAGATCTTCTTGAACAAGAATTTATAAGCATTGGAATCATCATTTCTTTTTTCATTTTGTGTACTTCATAAGAAACATAACTAGCATGTTAGTGGATGAAGTAACTAAAATAACTTCGTAAAAGCAAAAATTTAGGAAGACAACTAAGGACTTATTTATGTCATGAATCTGTCAGACATTACAGAACATTTGCAACTGCACACTTCAAAATGGCAGACTACAAATAGAATTATAATGCTGATAAGAGAATAGGTGCCACATGACACTGCGAAGTGTGAGAACAAATGGTTAAACTGGTCTTAAAAAAGGGGCCTGACATCAATTACCATACAGCAGTGGGAAGGCTGACACTTCGCAGCAAATGTTTGAGTGATTTTAAGATGAAATTTTAAACTAAACCTTTAACTCCAAAAGCCAAGAGCTTAGTCCAAATTCAACAACATTGCATAAGCTAACAAGTAGAACGCCACATCTACACTCAACAGTTTGTTCTCCACATTCATTCTCCCACTAGGAAACCAAGACAAACAGATGAGAAAGCACAGTATTTCTATTTCTTATCAGAAAGCCATAAAATCAGTTTTTTAAAAAAGAGTCAATCAGTGATACAGTGAAATAGAAACATGCATTTTACTTATAGTAAGACCTGCCTTCTCTCTGATGATTCTTTTCTACAAAGGGTTTGGTCTCATAGGCATTTTAAGCAACATATATACTGAACACAAATTTCCCCCTTCACCCTTCCCAGCACAAATTACCTATGATAAGGACAATCCTGTAGAAGATCACTAGTATCCTTGGTGATTTCTCCATTAATTTATACTCAATTAGCGAATCAACTTTCTTTTAGATAAAGAATAGCCTGGAACCCATATTGCCTCAGAATTTGGTCTAAGATGTGATAATATTTGGAAACTAAGTACTGTGATGGCAGTGGTCCTGAAAAACAGTTTAAAATACATGGTTGATACTGCACATAAGGAACAGCTGTAAGGGTATTCAACTAACTGACTAATTAAGGCAGATGGAATTCAAGCCCTGCCAAGTTCTGTGAATAAAAAACCAAAACAACAAAAAAAAAAAAACATCAGAAGTTTTCCTACACACTCTAATTAACTCTTATTTTCTTTTAAGAAGAGGTAATGCTATTGCTTCTTAGCTTCAAAGCAGCAACAAGAAAATGAACAAAAGCAGAATCTTGTACTTAAGATTCCACTATAACATAACACAGAAGCAAGTTTCCAAAGAAGGGCAGAGGGGCAGGCAACAGTGGGAGAGATTAGTGATATCTCAAGGTAGTTATGTGAAATACCGTGTTCCTCCAACTTCTTAGAACAAGAAATACTGAATTTTGCACAGTTAATAACAGAAAGCCTCAATTATGTTTTCCATAAAATAAGAACCTGTTTTATAGCAATAATTTAAGGGTACTGTATCCACTGGAACTTTGCTACAGAATTTTAGGTAACTCTAGATCTTGGTCTTAAAACTATATCAAGCGAGTACAGAGATGACGAATATGAATTATTTCAGTAGCATTAACTGGAGCTTCTATTAAAATGCTGACATCCTAAACTTTTAGAATGCACCAACACACTTGAAGTTCAAAGTAACAGTTTCAGACATACAAAAAACAAGATCTACAAAGCTGATCCTATTAGCTTTCCATGTCTTCACTACATGAAACAGCCTTCAGTAAGTGAAGTAGTCACAGGATTAAGATCCCTTTTCTAGGCAGATTCAGACAAATTAATTGTTTACATACAATAACAAAGATAAACATTTCCCCTTAGAGAAATAAGAAAAAATACATACCTTTATATATTTGCTATTAAATGCCCTTTCATTCCATATCTATAAAGGAAAAGTAAAAAGCCATTTAGAAAAATCAGGATACGTCAATGCATATCGAAAGATTTTATGCATGTCTAAGATTATACAATCTATCAATAAACTTCCTGGTCTCATTTTGCTACAAGAAATGCTCTGGTTGGTTTTGCTATCAGTTCTTCAGAGGAAAACTCTGCACAAAAGTTAAAAAAAGATGCTTGTTTATCAGTCTGTAAGGTCTACTGATTAACTTTTTGCTGAAAAGAACTCTAGAGCTGCTTGAGCTCCACAACAGTAGCAGTGTAACTAGTGACATTACTAATGGGTCTACAGTTTGTAAGATATGATTGAGAAATACATTGTGGCTTCAAGGTGTGGTCCATTTACAGTTCTTTCTAATCTACACAAGACTAAATCCATACCTGAGAGATCCAAGCATAATTTAAGTAAACATTCACAAAATTATCTGATTTCTGTTGCTCTGAATTTTCTATGGTTTAGAGAAACAGTGTTTAAGCTAAGCACAGCTCAAAATTCAAAAGTGGGAATGTCAGTCTTCATTTCTAACAAATAGCCTGCCAGTAAATGCATAGTCAGAAAACATCTTTCTTGTTTTCTAACTGCAACATAAACACTATAACTCACACTCACCAAGTGTGAAAACATCCCCCTGTAGATGTAGATCACCCAACCTTGTACAAACTGTCAGTTTCTTGCAGATGAGATATGTCCATTTGATTTTGATATTTCTAGATGTTTTCATAAGTGCTAATATGGAACTTCAGAAATGAGCCAATCAAAAATTAGCTTACTGAAAGGCTCATTTCATCATAAAGGAAAGCGATACACAACACATGCCATAAACCAAAAGGGCAGTAAAGAGTAACCATGTAGAATCAGAACAGCATTAAAATTGTTTTGACAGTTCCTGAGCCTTCACAGACATCACTGCTTTCCTGTATTTCAGATTATACCCACAAAGATATCAAAACAACACACTGTCATCACACTTGAGCAGAAGCAAAAATTCCGTTTTCTTAGAAGCATTGAATTCACAAGACCAATCACTGAAGCAGCAACACAGAAGCCAGACATTACTCAACTACGTAAAGCACAATTTACTTCCTACTCAAAGAGGATAGCAAGGAGCAAATTTAACAGCAGTTGCCCTCCCGTCAAATTGCTGAAGCACCACTGTTACCCAAAGTACAAGACTGACACAGCTGAAATAAGTCAGCAACTTCAAGGGGGATGATGCATTCCAAAGAAGATTCACATCAGAAATACCTTCCTACATTGCAGCAGAAAGATCAAACTTCCTTTAAGGGATGGGAACCATAGGTTCAGAACCTTTGCCCTGGACTAATGAAGTGATTTTCAGCTTCTCTGCAGCTAGGTAACTGTTTCATATGAAAACATTTTAACATTCAACTGAGTATTTCAGTGAGTACAGAACTGATTTTTAGACTAATCCTAGCTGAACAATTTATCAAAAGAAAAAATAAAAAGTTGAATCTGGGTCAAATAATGAACTTGAAAAGTTTTTCCAGATGGTCTGTTTCTTACTGTCATCTCCAAACTAAGACA
>WAAB01011030.1:0-23719 GCA_013389865.1 Piaya cayana
TTTTTGCAAGGACTCCAAGCAGGCAGTGCTAGGGAGGCTTTACCGACAGGAGGCAGCATGCTCATGTTGTTTAGTCTTTTACCTGGTACTTTTTCACGGTTCTGGCACTGAAAGTGACTGAATTCTGAAATGCATGTGAATCACAGAATAAATAGAGGAAGTATACTTTTGGAGGATTTAAATTAAAATGTATCTGTTATGTCTTATGCAAAATGTGTGTTTTAGGTTGATTTAGAAGTGCAGATGATTTTTGTCTTTATAAAGTATTTTCTTTACCTTCTTTAAACTTTGAAATATTTCAGCACTTTTGTCATCCGTACTTCACATGTATTTAAATCTGAATGTACATGCTAAGAAGACACAAAGTGGTTTTGGTTGGGGGTTTTTGTTCCACTGAAAAGACTCTTTTTTCCCCCATGTCTGTAATGTGAAGGTTACAGTAATAGGTTTTTATTTGTACAGTGCTGCTTCAAACTGATGTTCATCTCAGCTTACCAAAACTCATTTTCACCTAGCTTGAAGCAATGGTTTTGAAGTAAGAATGTTGTCTTACCATTTCCTGTCAGCTTCCAATCACCTTTCTCTGGTTTTCTTCCCCTCAAAGATGACCAACCAAGCCCCATATTAATAGAGTGACATTGGTTTAGGTTACTGCTGGAGGTGTAAAAAAGAATTTTTAAGGGCTTGGTTTTCAAAATATGCTGAAAGTGCCCAGAGGTCTGTACAGCCCTCCTTTGCTTTGGTAATCATAAATGTTACATGTATATTAAAAGTTACCAGGAATGGTAACTGTCAAGAGTGTTTGGAATGTATACAGGATTTTCCAGTGGTACGTAGAACTGGCATATAATGCATATTGTTGTATGAAAGGGTATTTGTTGAGAAGCTGACAAAAATTTGAATACATAGCAGGTGAGCTAATATAAGTTCTTCCATCTAATTATAGCAGCATACTTCTATAGTTAATATGCAGGGGAGTTTTCTTGCTTAGTTTCTTCTTCATCTGGATTAGTGCACAAGTATATGAGGTGCCTGCTCTGTTGTTTGAAGTCAGTAAATAACCTCTGGGGTATGACTAGTGTTTTCTGTTAAACTCTAAATAAAACTCCTAGCAAATGTCAGCTTTGTTCTATTTCTGAAACTTAATTTTTCTTGATAAAGGTTCTGTGATCAGTTTGAGGTCGACTTTTCCTTCCTGTGGACTGTCATTGATGTCTAGGTACTTGTGTAGACCCTCTTGAAAGTCAGTGTGGTGTTAGTGATTACTCTTAGGTGATGTGGTAGGTGACTCTTTGTATGTCTAGTCTGCTGAGGTTATGGATTTTACTGAGGCTGTCTTCATACAGCAGATGACGTAACAGAATATGTGTTGTTCTTCATACTTGCATGTGTCAGTGAGAACAAATCCTGACCTTTTGTAGTATTTTCTAATCAGTGATGCTGACACATCCGATGAACACATTTTAAGCCTTAATATTATTTTATTTCTCCCAGTTCTTTTAAATTTTCGTTCCAATTACAGCTTTTTATTTGATTTCACAAACAGGTGTAAATCTCATTCATAGTATACAGTTTTCTTTTCCTAAGCTTTGCTTTTGAAAGGTAATCATTAATTACTGGTGATTCAAAACTGTGATTTCTTTAATGTTTTGTTGCTGTTGTTTGACTTTTACAGGAAATAAATGCTTCTTTGTCCAGTATAATAAACAACAAATATGGAAAAAAGGTCTTGTTGTACTTGCTAAGTCCTAGAGATCCTGCACATTTTGTTCCAGAAATCATCACACTTTTGCAACAGGGAGATGGAAATGCCCACAGGTAACTAACTCAAAATGTGAAGGTTTAGTTGTTTTCCATGTAGTCTAGAAGATTTCATTCAGCTTTCTGTCATGATCAATTTAATTTTAGCTTCTCTTTATTAAGTATCCCTGTAGTGTAAATATATAAGTAATACATTATTAGGTATGTTTATCTGTAGTCCTTATTTTTACATTTTTTAGTTTGAAGTTTGTATGTCATGATTGATGACCAGCAATGTATTGGTGATCAGCACTTTACCTTCCTTGTAAAGGACAAAAACTGTTATGTGTTCTTTGTTTAAACTCGTATCTCAAATTTGGTGTAGCAGAAAAATTTTAGTATTCATTATTGGTGTTTTGAGTTGCATGAAATATATCAAAATCTAACTATTGAAGTTGTTAATTTTAATCCAGTCTCTGCTATTGACATTGATGCTCGTGGGCATAATGAAGAAGAAGCAATTTTAGACTGTTATTGAGCTACTTAAGGAATAAATCTTGGTAGTTCAGATGACAGAGTGAGCAAAACATAAACAGGTTAAATTATCAATGTTCACAAAGAACTTTATGAGGTTTGCCAACAGTCAGCCTTAAGTACTACACTTCCTCATTCCATGTGTTCTTAGGATTTATATGTAATGTGTGTTTAATTGTATGTTAAACAGAAGGAAGAATACTTTTATTTCGGTCTTGTAATAATTTGTAGCTGTCTCAGCATATATCTTCTGAATTTCTTGTTGCTTGATGTGCATACGAAGCAAGTCTTTTAACAGTCATGTACTGTTTTTTTCATCAGTAAGAAGAATACCGAACTGCGTCGCCATGAACTCCTGGAAGCCGTATCCTTGCCTTTGCTGGAATATTTGCAAGCACATACCCAAGAAGTAGTGATAGATAAAGCTACCTTTGTCTTGGTTGCTGACATCTTAAGAACAGCTAATGGTAACATTCAGCCTGCACTAGATGCAATTGCTAACTTAGCAGCAGAAGAACTGGTTCCAGGTGGCCGTGATGGGCAGGTAATGTACCAAAGGGTGGCATGCTGAGGTCTTGCACATTACTTTCATATTACTAAAATCAAGTCTGCACACTTTTTCATTACATAAGATGACAACATACTGCCCTGATAGCACTTGTACATTAGACAGGGTCTCTGTTCTCTGACATTGTTTCGTAGTTTTTTATTGCATCAGGAGAGAGGAAGGCTTGAGCCAGCATTCCATCTGTGTTTTAGAGCAAGGTAGTTCATGGTATTGCATCTTCAGAACTGCTTTAAACATTTTGTGGGAAGGAACCTGACAATCGTGTTACACAATCTCTTTTTTTAGTGTTAACATTATGCAGTCAGGCAGATAGTGAATTTTTATAGTTCATTTAACCGTTCACCCTGGAAATGCTAAGGTCTGTTAGCTTTCAGGTATGCATATCTCCATGCAAGAAAAAATCTTAGATAATAGCTGTTTGTCTTTATAGTGTGACCTATTGAAAGTGTGCCTCTCTCCTGTTTTGTTAAGCTCAGTCAGATATGTGTCTGTAGACTAGAAAACAAAAAATGCTGTGAGTGCTATTAAGATACATGCCCTCCATTTTTTTATAGTTTTGCTGAGTTTGCTCTGTCTTTTCCCTCCTTATAAGATATACATTTGACAGAATTTTACATTAACTACTCAAGTTTTCAGTGATTTTTTCTGTGATCCATACTGTATTGAATTTTCAAGCCTGTGAAAATATGGAAAGTTTGGAGAGACAGCTAGGATCCTGCACAGTAAGCATGAAGTCCTTGGAGGGATGAAATATTGGTTGATACGGTTTATATTACTGAAAGTCAGATGTTACAGAGAAGGTGGTAAAAATTAAACTGGTCAATTTAAATAATTATTGGTATACTTGCATCAAACTCATTGATATTTGCATAGTTGATGACTACTAAATGAATCAGTGTCATGTGATGTCTGAGGGTAGAGCGGGTAAATCAAATGGGAATATTTATAAATACACAGTGATGTAACTGTGTTTTGAAACATCATCATTAAATAATTTCATTTGTTTTTCCCATTAAAGCTTCACATTGCAGAGCATCCAGCAGGCCATCTAGTTTTGAAATGGTTAATAGAGCAAGATGAAAAGATGAAAGGGAGTGGAAAAGAAGGTATGGTGGAAATTCAGCTTTATTTGATCAAATTATTACTTCAGCGTAATCATTTATCCGATCTAAAATAAGACTGCTGAATTTATTTATTTGAATAAAATAATATACAGAAAAATTAGCATATCCTTTAAGGTTATTAGTACTGTCTTTTTGCCTTTGTGAGCTGTTATATGACCAGAATGCTAAGGATACTTTTGCTTTTTCTGCAAAGCGAAGACTAGCCTATTTTTTTCTCAGGAGTTTACTGTATTTGGGACAAGTCTCATTTCTATGCTTAATATGTATTGACAGCTTTGCTAAATTACATAGCAGTTTAAAGGATAGTAATAGAAAAAGTGAAGTCTCTGTAACAGGAAGACTTGTTTCATTAGTGCTGGTGAGCCAAACTGTAATCTTTACTGTGTTCGTTAGTACTGCTAGGTTAATGCTTTATAACTGTTATTACAAGAATTTATGCACAAAATTAGGACATCTTTGCTATATTATACCCAGAAGGCAGAGATTGGTCAGAGGCAGTCTCATCTTACTTCAGCTTTTAAACTTATATTATTACATAACAGTAAAATCTTGTTGTGTGAATCACCATATCCTAATAGATTGCTTTTTCCTGATACAAAAGCCTCAAAAAAAAGAAAGGAGGTAGTACCTGAATGGAGCTTCTCTGTGCATATGGCACTTTCTTCTTTGTGGAATTATTGGACCTTCCTAAACTTTTTTCTTTTCTTGTCTAGGTATTCACCATTTCCTTTAAAAATAGTAGTTGGACTTTATTAAATGTTTCTGAAAGGAGGCTGTTTTGCTACTTCTCAAGTACATGACTAAAAATGTGCAAAGGGGAAGTTTTATCTGAGTGTCTTGCAGAGACTAGCCTAACTGACATGATGGACTTATTTCTAACATTGTGCAATTTCTGTTTTAAACACAAACTGTTCATTTTGATGTCTTTGGATTCTTCATAAGAATGCACCTTACAGAATTGTTTTACTGAGTTTATAGAATTGACATTAAAAAACAACCATGTTGAGTAAAAACTGACCTGTACTTCAGATGGAATTCTGATCTGAAGTGACAATGAAAAAATAGCTTCAGTGTTTGCTTGGATGTTGGAGTTTGTTGGTTTTGGGTGGGATTCTTGGGATCGCTTAATGTTAAACTGCTTTTATAACTTGTATGCTGAGTAAATTTTCTTGAAGTTTAGTTACATAAATTCAGCTGAGGACTTGAAGTCAGCCTCTATTTTTTTTTTTTTATTTTGCACATGCTGTTAGTGTAATGAATCTGCAAATCAACTTAAGCTTTCAAAACTACAGAAGAAATTGAGCCATGTAGCATTAGTACAGTTGGAAAAAAATGAAGTTCTAGTGGTTTTCATGCATTAATTAAGGATTAGCTCTAAAGTTTTCAGTGACTTCTTTTTTGCTGTTTTTTCAGTAAAGTCAGATACTTAGAACTGGCATGTTTCAGCAGGGTATATGTAAAGGTAGTCATTGCATTGAGTAGTAAATTATTTTTGAAGAGGAAAACTTTATGAATACTTGGTGACTAAACCTATTTGATTAAATCACAACTACAGAGAACTTTTAACAGACTCGTTTGTACAAAAATACTGTCGTGAATTTTTTCTTCTCCATATCTCTTTCTCACATTTTACAGTGTGCTTTGCAAGAACATTGGTGGAACGTGTTGGCATTGAGAATATGAAAACCTGGGCAGAAGTAAATCGAGGTGCCATTATTCTTTGTTGGTATGTAAGGCACATAGCTATTTCTGATTAATTTCCAGTGTTATGTTCCTAAACAGCTAATATCAGTTGAAATTTCTGCTGACAAAATGCCATTTTTTGCTTACTCTGTACTGTCTTTCATGCCACTGATAAGAATGCAGTGGTACAGGGTACTGGAAAAATCCAGACCAGAGTTTTGCACAGGTTGTTTCTTGAGCACATACTTTTACAGTACTAGGAAGTAACTCAATGTTGGATAATGTTAATATTAAAAATCAAATTTATTTTTAAAGTCATGTCTACCATGCCTTTATCTACAAGTGCAAAATTCTCAAAAGAGTACTCCATAAATAGCTGCATTCAAATAATTAACTGTGAAATACATGTGACTGACAGCAGGATACAAGAATCCAGATGTTTGGAATTTTTTGGTAACTTATTGCTTTGTGTTGATACCTTAATTATGGAGCTTAATTATGTATGTCTTGTACATAAGTAGAAAAGTGTTTGGAATAGACTGTACAAAAGAATAGACCATACAAAAGGTTATGATGAACTAACTGGCTCAAAACTATAAAACAGTGAACCATGTCACTAGTGGGATCAAAGAGACCTCTCAGGAATCAGACTTAACGTATTGTTTTATTAAATGGGAATAGCAGTGTTAGTCACAGCTGTTTTCACTTTGTAACTACTTGTCAGCATCAGGTCACAGAAACCTAAATTTTTGTCTTTAACCCAAGGTGTGTGGTCTGTGTTCTGGAACTGCTGGGTCAGTATAACACTGCTGGCTCCTCATAAAGACTTGCACTGAGCCAAAATCAGCAAACAATTCAAGCACACAATATGATTTTAAAAAATAAAGACCTGCCCTTTTTCCACCCCCATTATACCTCTTCTAAAGTTACTTCAGGCACCTTGCTGTTTGCTTTCCATCTTGGCTCTTCAGAAATTTATAGCTAGACTACTTTGACATTTGTGCTCTCTTGCAAGGTGAATCAGAAGCTGTTTTCTCTAACAGGACTTCTGCTAGGTAACCTGAGTTTAATTCTAGCTTTGTTTAGTCATTTGCACTCAGAGCACAGTTGAAAAGAGTTGGTAGTAGAAGAGTAGTTGCAATCCAGATACAAAACCAGTTTATGTGACATCATAGCAGTCATATGGGTCTGGCTGTTAAGACTGTTCAGCTGCTAAAATGATAACTTTTTCTTTGCCTCTCTTAGCAGGTCTTTAGAATTCAATAAAAGCATCTAATGCCTTTAAGTTGCCTGAGTCTGCACACAGATGTTCAGTAGAGATTTGTTATAACAACTTGTTCTCTGAGAGTGTGTTAGTGCCAGGACTTTTTTCCACTAACTCAAGGCTGAGGAGGTTAATTTAACATGTGTTGTTGCTGGTTTATGTACTAAGCTATTTTGATTGTCCAAATAAAGTTTCTAAGTAAAATAGTGGATTTTTTTTCCACATGTAACTGTTTGACTACTACCCTAACAACAGTCTCTTAATAGATTTTGAAGTCTTACAGGTAACTAGTCATCACTTATGAGCGAAAACCAGCACAGAAGCATTGTATTTTATGGAAATGTTTGTGAGGAATGTCAGTCTTTCCTCTCTCTGCTATTACTCAGAGCACTGCAGTGTGGGGCTTTGACAAGTGTGCGTTGTTACCAGGCAGGGGGGAGCTTATCACCAGATTATCCTTTTTCACCAATACTGAAAGTGGGCTAATGGGAAAGAGAGAGAGAGAGAAGAATGGAGGAGGAGTGTTTGTTGGTTTGCTGGAATTTTGTTTTAGAGTTTCTGTTCATTTTAATGTAATCAGAATCCTTTGTAGTTTGAACTTCTCTTGATTGCTCTCTAGGCATGACATCCTTTAATTTAGGCACCTGAGAACATGTGAATATAACCAGCTGCTTTAGTTCTGTTTCATGTGACACCTGCATACCTCACTAACATAGTAATTACTCATCTTTGTTTAACTGCATATATTGAAGTAGAGAGGTTACCAAAAATCATACAGGAGTGATAAATTTAATTTAGTCTAGAACAGAAAACAGCAATATTTTTTTTATATTAAAAAAATCGAGTTTTGAAAACCTTGTCATTTAAAAAAAGAATTGGATAATTCTTCAGTCATAAAGGAGCCCAGATCCTTCAGACAGAGGTAATTTTCAGATGCTACCAGCTCTCCCGGGAGCTATGATTTATTTTTGTTTTGTTGTTAGCTTTTGGAAGCCATCTGTCACTTATGTGCAGATCTAACACTCAGAATTACTCTGTCAGTCCATTTGAATATTTTCAGTTTGCTAGTCACATAAGCTTATTCACCAGTTACGATTAGTTCATTGCATGTGCTTTATTGTAATGACGTGATTGATTGTACTTGATGCTGCTGCTTATTCCAGGGGAGTGGTCCCTTCCAACCCAAACCATTCTATGATTCTGTGATTGCTTAGTTACATGGTATGCTTTGGACCCTCTCCTTTCCTTGGCCGACTCACTTTTAGTTTGATTTTTATAAAAAACATCTGAGGCCTGGTTCTGACCTAGTACAAGTGTGAAGAGTCCTAAGGTAACGAGAGGGCTCTCTTAAAACATTACAATCCAGCTTTGTATAAACAAACTTTTCTAAATGCTTGAATGTTATGGGCACTGATCTGCTAACATTTTTACATCTGACCTTAGTGTTTTTGAATTTGTCAATGGTATGTTACATCAGGGTAGAAAACTGATTAAAACATAACTTCACTGAATGACTTTCTGCTTTCCATGTGCCATTTCTGTAACCTGCAGATGTTTATTTTATATCCACAAAATATATCTGGGCCTGCTTACCAGATCATAGGAGAATTTTCAGAGTAGTAATAAAAAAACCTCCCAAACCTATGTTGATCTTCTGGCTATGTTATCAGACATTTAGGTGCTTTATATTAAAAATATGGTGTCTTGAAATATCTGTATACACCAAAGCTTTGAAAACAACTTCACAAGTATACCTTTTGGCAGATGAAATTAATTTTTAGAAATATATAAAGTGCAGTCCAGAGTGGCTTGTTACTTTGTATGCTCATTGTCTGGAGGTGAACACGTGCATCTTTCCATGATAAGTACCAATGTGTTCAGTATGTCCTTTGTACTCTTGTACTCTTGACATTCTTGCTGCTGTCAGAAGTACATGACTCACAGAAAAGCTGGAAAAGTGTCACCTTCACCTGCACTGAATTCAGTTTTAAAGGTCTCTTGATTAAATAGTACAGTCATAGCCAAAAGGGTAATAGAAGTTGTTAGTCATAGTCATAGAAATAAATCTAGGATTAAGTAGCTAAAAATAGTGGTGCTGTCAGACAGGCTTACCATGGTTTACTGCCTATAGTGTTGCCATCCTGCACAGGATTTAGAGTCCTAAGAAGACAAAATTTAAATCTCACCCTAAGCTACATTAATTTCTTTTCTGTGTTACCCAGTTCAACTTTCTATGTCTATTCCTTGTTTAAAAGTAGGCAAGAAACAAGGTTTTAGATAGCTGACAATTTGGGAGCTGTTTGGAAGAGTCTTCAGGATTGTAAGGGCTGGTAGTAGTACCATGCAGTGTACTTGGTACGAGTTCATGGATGTTGTAGTTTGTTTTTATTCTTAGTTTATTAGTATGCCAATGCACCTTGCAGTTCTGTTCTGGACTGCACACGTGGGGTGTGGAAGACAGTAAGTTTTTTAGGCTGTGTTCATTGATCATTTTGAAGTAGCAAATTCTGTGTGCCGTTACCTCTCCTGATTTTGTGTTATAACCCAAGAATATTTCAGTGTGACTTGAAGGAAGGGGAGAAGGACGATCACTGCCTAGGTTGACTTGGATAGTGCAGAGGCTTTTTCTTTCCTAGTATTATTTTACAGCTTATGATTATTTTCCCTGTTTCTGGGGAAGAAAAGTTACCTGGGAAAGCTGGTTTGTTTTCCAAAGCTAATATCTAAAAATGTACAGAACTGGTAAGGCTCTATCATCCTGTGGTAAATAAAGCATGGAAGTGCAATAATGAAAGTACATAATGTGTGCTAGGTTTACTTTACTACAACCAGTTTTAGGACCCCTCTTACAAGGAAGATGTCAATAACTGGAGCAAGTTTAGTGGAAGGTAATGAATATAGTTGTGGATTGGATCACTTGGTGTGGGAGGAGAGGCTGTGGGATCAGGGCTGATTCAGCTAGGAGAGGGGGTTGCTTTGGGACACTCAGTGGCATCTCCAGCATGAGAGGGTGGAGGGGATCTGGGTTCTTCATAGCAATGCCTGTGTGGCCAGGCATTGGTACAAGGTGAAATACAGGAAGCTCAGACTGGAGGTAAGATGACGACTTTTCTCTTCATGAGGACAGCCCAGTGGTGAGGCTGGGGCCAGGGAGGTTAGTTTGTCACCTGCATCGGAGGACTTTCAAGCCTGAATGAGTGAAGCTCTGAGCAGCTTATTCAGACCCAGTGTAAGAACCTGCTTTGAGTAGGGATCTGCGTTTCTTTCCATTCTAATTTATACTGTGTTGGTTGTGTTCTCACTTGATGTTTCATACTTTGTGGGAAGTTTTAAGTCTTCTTCTAATAGGAAGTGATAGAATCTGCCCTGAAGTATATCCTTCCTAATTAGTTAGCATTTCCTTAGGTGGACAGCTGCTTTTCCTGTGGTCTGCACATGACATGGTGTTGTTTCTGTTTCTTGTAGCCTTCTCCGGAGCGCTGATCAGAAAGTGGCAAATACAGTCAAAAAAGGACTGAAAAAGCTTGTCCCAAAGTTGAAGATGAACAAAAATATAAAAGGAATAGAAGCACTACTGGAGAAATTGACTTCTTAGTGTAAATGAGGCTGAAAAGACAATTTACTTCAATGCTGAGAGTTGGTAAGATTTTGTACCGTGGTTGTTTTAAGGAGAGATGTATGCATTTGTAAATTAAATAATTTCTAAAACATCTTCTTTGTTGTTTTCATTCTGTTGTGTGCAGTAAATGGTTCTCAAAGATTGGAATATGAAGATTTAAGAGCTAGTGGAAACTTCTGAACACATCATTGAGGAGTTAAATATTTCCTGAGAATTTGCACAAAAATGTTTTGGGTCTTGTTAAAATTTCCGTGTATGTTATCAGTTACTATAGAAACAGAAGCATCTGTTCAGAGATATTCTTTTGTATTTGGCAAATACATTTGTTCTTAATCCCTGTCTGTTCTGGCTTCCTCAAAAAACAAAGCAGAAAAACCAACTCAAGTCCCATTCTTACCCTGTGAAAGAGTGAAGGAGGCTCTCACTCTTCAGGAACTGACAACAATAGAATGTAAATAGTGTTTCTGACTCTTTTCAAAGAAAATCCTGAAGGAGAGGCTGACTGTTTCAATGGACTGCACTTCGATTTTGTTTTTCTTGAAGTTGTATGAAAAGCACAGACTTCTAAGCCCTAATAAACCAGTGAAAATTGGAGGATGTGGCTCTTCCCTTGCAACAGAGGTATCAAAGAAGTCTCCTACTGATTTCTATTATATACTTTTTTGATCTAGAAAAATCCTGCCAGTATTTTATTTTCTCATTTTAGCAAGGAAAACAAAACGCAACATTCTGTGTAAGGCATAGAATCATTAGGTTGGAAAAGACCTTTGAGATCAAATNCAGTGTCTTTCTTACAGCAAGGGGCCCAAAACTGAACACAGTAATCGAGGTGTGGTCTCACCAGTGCTGAGTATGGGGCAGAATCACTTCTCTGGTCCTGCTGGTCACACCGTTTCTGATACAAGCCAAGGTGCCATTGTCTTGGCCACCTGGGCACACTGTTGGCTCATATTCAGCTGACTGTCAACCAACACCACCAGATCCTCCTCTACCAGGCAGCTTTCAAGCTCCTTGTCCCTGAGCCTGCAGTGCTGCATGGGGTTGTTGTGTCCCAAGTGCAGGACTCTGCCCTTGACCTTGTTAAACCTCATTCCGTTGGTCTCAGCCCATGGATCCAGCCTGTTCAGATCCCTGTGTAGAGCCTCAGCAGATCAACACTTTCTCCCACTTTAGTGTCGTCCGTAAACTCACTAAGAGTACACTCAGTCCCTTCATCCAGGTTATTGATAAAGACATTGAACAGAACTGGACCCAGCACCAAGCCCTTGGGAACACCACTTGTACCCAGCCTCCAGTTGGATTTAACTCCATTTACCACCACTCTTTGTGCTCGGCCATCCAGCCAGTTTTTAACCCAGCAGAGGGTGTGCCTGTTCAGTCCAGTGGAAACCGGTTTCTCTAGTAGGATACATTGAGAAAAGGTGTCAAAGGCTTTACTAAATTCCAGGTCCACAGCCTTTCTCTTGTCCACCAAGCAGGTCACCTTGTCAAAGAAGGCAGTTCGGTTAGTTTGGCAGGACCTGCCTTTCATAAACCCATGCTGAGTGGGCCTGATCGCCTGGTTGTCCTGTATGTGCTGTGAGACAGCACTCAAGATGACCAGTGAGTTTAAGGCTGCCAGAACTCTTAACATACAGAGATACGCTACTGCCTCTTCTTCCTCCCTTATCCCACCTAAAGAGTCTGTAGGCTTCCATAGCAGCAGTTCAGTTATGAGTCATCCCACCACATTTCCATGATGGCAATTACATCATAGTTCTGCTTTACATTAACTTTTAGGTCCTCTTATTTATTGCCCATGCTGCATGCATTGGTGTGGTTTACATACGTGCATGCATACAACACCCTGGTGGTGATTAATAGCATGCAGATAGATCCGGAGGACCAGATAAAATAAATCTTGAACTGTAGGAGTCACACTTTGCTGTTTCTTGGATGTAGCTTCATTTTTAATAGCAGATAATTAGCCATTATTTCTCCTTACAAAGAAGAGCTAATTGGAAATTGCCAGTAGCTTAGTAAACTGGCTTAAGTTATTTTTCAAACTTCAAATCAGTCTCCTAAACTATTGCAGTTGTTAGAGGTTGTGATGATCTACAACTACTACAGTCCATCAGGAACTGCAGTGCTCAGCATCCATGAAAATCTGATTACTGAGTTTGAGACTGAGGCTTGCATACTTACAGCACGAGCTAAAACACTTGGGTTTTCTAGACAGCACCTGTATGTGTATGGGGCTGGAATTGTTAAGTGCATTGTTTAGATGGTTATGTTTAAGTATAAATAGTTTATCCAAAGCAATGAAATATATTGTTTTGTCTTAATAAGTAATCTCTTGCTTCTTGCTGGCCCTGTCTAGGGGAAACTTTTATTAGTATAAAAAAAAAAATTCCAGGATACCTGAATAGGCAAATTAAAAAAAAAAAATCTTAAACCCAATTGTAATTCATAGTGTACATAAGTTAATTTAAGCAATACATGAATGATAAAAGTGTTTCTAACATTGTTTGGTTCTGTTTGTATCCGTTAGTGTACTGGTATTTTGCTGACTGTGCTTCACTCAAATTCCACCTAAGCTTATGAGTAGTAGTAAGTACATAAAGGTTAATCCCATTTAGACCTGAGTGACACTGGCATTAAGTATTCAAGCTTGTAAACACATCTCAGCTACCTAAGGGTGCAGCTCATTAGTTTCTGTAACAGGATTTTCTTTCATGACAATAAAACAGATCATTTTAATTAGCAACAGATAATGAATTTAAACTGTGGTGACCTGTTCCTAAAGAAGTCTCAGTTACTGCCAAATAAACCCAGCACAAATGAAATATGCAACTGATTCATGACTAAATAATCAGTAGACTAAAAGAGTGAGAAAAAAGAAAATCTGATATATCCCTTCTTAATTTTCATGTTATTGAGGGGAATAAACTAATGCTTAGAATCCAGCATAGACATGAAACATGTTTCCAATCAGGAGAATTAAGGGAGGCAGTGAAAGTAAGTCATAGCTACAGATAGATATTAATAAACTGAATAGCAAAAAGCTGTGTAAGAATGTCTGCTTACATTAATCTGATTTGATGCTTTGTGTTCTTTAACTCTGTTTCTAATTGAATGTCTACTATGCAGTGTATTTCCCTTTTTTTTTAGACTATATAAGATTATTATAAATTATGTGTAGTAATTTGAAGTGACCGACTTAATTTTCCCTAGCACAATTTGAGAAATGCCACTCTTAATTAAGGAGACATTGGTTAAGGTTATGCTCAAGATGCCACAGTTTTCACACCAGGGATACACTTTGCTGTCAAGGTATGTCTTTAATGTCAGTTGAAACTAGATTCTTAAATAGCCTAATGGAGAGAGGGAGAAAAGGAGATTATGAGTGGTTTTAAAGACTGTTTTAGTTGACAGAATGTACTTATTTCTTGGACTGAAGAAGTTGGTTGGATGCAGTACTGTATCCTAGTGTGCTATGGGTCTCCTGCAAGCCTGTAAAGGCTGAGATATGAATTGTTTGAAAACTTCTGAAACAAAAGTATTTTTTTTAGTGTGTCATTCTTCATTTGTTTGAAATTTACTTGGCAAGGACTTCTGCCTACTTCAGAATATCCAAATTGCTTAAATTATTGCTAGCATTTCAACATAGCTGATGGTATTTTTTTTATTGCCAAGAAGACAGGGGACGTGCTCATGCAGCCAGTGTCTGTGTCTGTGCCACTGGTGGTTCCAGGAATTATGGCGCTGTTCTTCTAAAGCCATCATTCACAGGTGAAGTGACTGTCCCCTAGGCTATCGGGAACCAACACATCTGTCACTTTATGTAGCAGAAATTGGGGAGTGGACGGCCATTTGAGGTGTGAACATCATAAGTGCAAGGTCCTACACTTGTGTCAGAGAAATCATGAGATTTTTCTCTGTTTCTGTAACAGATGCAAACAAGATATTTCTAAAGCAAATAAAAATATTAGGGCTTTTAATTTTAAAGATGTGCTGATTATAACTGTTCCTGATAACACTTTTTTGTGGGATAAAGGTAATAAGTTAATATGTGAGTTGGTTCAATATGTTGCATTGCTTAAAGTTCCTGCCCCAAGTGAGTGGTTAGATGAAGAATTTCAGATGCCACAATACCTGCTTTTAAGTCATCTTCACCACGTGATGCACCAGTTTTCATGGCAATCAAAATAATTCTTATGGTTGAAATTCTTTTGGAGACTATTTAACGAATAGGTGCCACCAGTTTTTCTGCTTAAGTATTTTTTTTCTGTTTATTTTCTCTGAAGGGATAGAATATTTAAAGCAATTTTTTTGATAGTGGGCAGTGAAAAGAACAGGCAGTTCTTTTTAAGAAGTTTAGAGATGTGTTTGATAAATGTCTACATTATTTTTCTTCAAAAGATTAAAAATGGTTTAACTTCCAATTTTATGTGTCAAATTTCACGATATTTTATTAGCCGTGGTGCAGGCACAAGGGAGGTAACTGGTATCTATGTTCCAGAATTGGTGTGGCTGACCAGCCCCTGTGCTGCTCCAGTGATTTCCTTTAAAATATCCTCATCAATGGCAGATGCCAAACTTAATGTATTCCATATTTTACACAGCATCATGCCCAAGTTGGAGGACCATTGCTTTACACATGGTGATCAGCTTTGCACTGTCTGAGCATTTACCTCTTTAGTTTGCTGCTTGGAAGTGCATGCTGTAGCCAGCCCTTGAGATGAAGACTTACTGTCAGAACAAATGGAGTAAGCACTGTAACGGTGCATCTCAAATCACCCATTTTTTTCTGTTTTATGTGCCCTTCAAGTGTCTACCATTGGTCATGATTTGTCCTTGGTATGACACACTGAGATGCAAAAATTGTGCATGCATTGTCTGGTCTTAGGTACTGCGGTGCTACTCAGACTGCAATTGCTACAATGTATAAGCCTTGCTTTCTAATAAGTAACTTGTGCAGAGTCACAATGCCTACCAATTTTTTGTTGTTACTGGTTTTTAACTGGCTTCCCATATAAAGGGTGGGCATTTAGTGGAAATAAAACACCATAAACAATGTTACAGTTTAATTAACAAAGCTTAATTTTAGATTATTTTCTTAATTAAAAGAGGAGAGAGACTAAAGAGTATGAAAGATGCACAAAGCATTTTGTAGTTGCCAGGTATGAGTATTATATTAGCACTGGGCTGACGCCTGTTTTGCTCAGGATTGTATATGATTGACCATGGACAGAAAACACAAAAATATACTTTAAGGTAGGTATGGGATGAGGCACTAATGTAGCGATTCTGCAGTGAGCTCTGTCACAGAGAGTGTGTCTGATTTATTTGGCATGCGATTTTGGTGGTAGAATTTAAAAAAAGGACGGAAGTGATAGTCTGTGCAGACAGAAACACGGAGAGAAGACAAATGTATAAGGAAGTAGTCTCTTGTGCAATACTAATAAACTAATGCAGTAAGCCATCATGTATTTGCAGATTTCTGAGGGGGAAGGGATTGGATGAAAAGAAGGTACTGCAGAAGGAAAACTGTCTTTGAAAAAAAACCTGCCAAAGCAAATTGCAATGGGATGATGCAAGAGTAATGGTGGTATTACAGCTGTGTAAGAGTGGTGGAGGTGGTGGAAAGAAAAAAAGCAGGAACAAGATGTTTAAAACCTTGTGCATCTTTATTCTGCTCCAGCCCCTCATTTGATCTAATAAGTGGCATTTTGAATCCAGCAGCTTGCCTACTGCAATGTGAGTCAGTAGTGTTTTGCCTGATGCCTCTGAACAGAAGATACTGCATCCTTCTCACAGTGGCTCTGGCATTTGCCAGGCTGTTCATTAAGCTGATCCAGTTTACAAACTATTTAGAGATTTGTGTGTGGTTTTGAATTAATTTCTATTAGTGAGCCGATAACATTCATTAAAAAAAGGGAAACCCACTTGAAGATGAGAGCACAAGCTAAGCAGCATCACATGGCAAGGCAGTGAGAAGACTGATGTTAGGCAGGAGCAGACCTTCGCTTTGCAGGGGATAAAATTGATTATCTGTGTTGGCTGAACAATATGATCAAACTTGCATTTCAAATATGTGTATAATATGACATTGTTCTCTCTTCATTACATGGAAATTTAGAGGAACATGCATTGTTCTGTCTGGAAAACCAGACGCAACACATCAGCATTATTTTAAACCTTCCATGCCTCAAAGTGAAGCTTTGTTTTGGTTGCTTATGTTAAATCCTGTCAGTAAAAATCTGGACAACATTTGCTACTGATCTAAAAAAATTATATCCAACCTACACTTAAGGTAACTTTATCTTGAAGTTTCATATCCTCTGACTAATTTTATGCTGTTAAGTGATGATATTTTTGTTTGCTTAAACTGTCCTAGAAGTATGCAAACTGATTATTAAACATATTCTGCCATCATCCAGATCTGCCTAGAATCACTTATTTTTTTATTGTGACTTTTAGGGAACACTTTAGGCGTTGGAACTGTGATTTAGAAACAAAAGGAATAGGAAAATCTGTCACCAGTGTAATTAATGCAGCAGTAAATTGAAGATTCATGTAGTCGACAGTGACGATGATACAGATTTTGCAGTATAGATTAAATTTTACATTATAATATACACTTTTGCTGACAGGAGTTCTGGTATGCTCTGTATAGGAAAGGATCTTATGGCAGGTAGCAGGCACTAGTACTTTGTAAGGAAAAGGGGAATCTGGCACTCTGTAACCTCTGGGCGGCAGCAGTGAACAGTTTTCTGTGCAAGGGACTATATTTTCCACAAGGAGACCCGGCTGTATTGCCCTGCCTTAAAGGTGTTGAGGGCTTCATCACAGTGGAACGTGTTCTCACAACCTGTGTGTGATTTCATTTTTCCTATTGTTTCTTCCACTCTCTGCTATTTTTTTACCCAAAAGGAATATTTGGATGTTAAATTATTTGGAAGTCAGACCAACTTCAGCTTCAAGCATTGACTGAAGCAGACTTAAGGAACATGAAGTGCCTTTCATGCTGATATGTGTCTGGCTCCTGTCAGGGCTTAATCACACAGTCTTCACCTCAGAACCCAGATTTCTTGTTATGTGAAGGCTGTTACATTCATCTGAAGTCCATACCTTCAACCTCCATATATACTTTTTGGCAAGAAAAAATAGAATTGCAAGTGTCCTGTAGACCAAGGCTGTTCTTACATGGATATTGAAAGGTTCCTCTGCAGACAGACATTTTTATTGACAGTGATAGCTGGTTTTAGCTATGTAGAGCTATGCTAGCTCTGCAGGCAAAGCAGGTCCTGCCTTTTCTGCTAGCTGGTAGTAGAAGTGCTTGTCAGGCAGTTTGCTTTGCCAGAAACAATGAAGGAAATAGTATTGCATGGGTATGTGTTGGCCTGAGGAAGTTGTTAGTGGTAGCAGGAGACTGACTTTTAGGTATTGTAGTTATTTATCTTGTTCTTAATTATAATGCCTGTAAATGGAGCAAATCTGCTTCAGAGGTTAGAATGATGGTATGGAGTCATTTTACAGAGTAGAATTAGTCTCTGACAAATTTTATTTTAAAACCTTGATAATCTATCTCAAGACCTACCTGTAGAATGCTTGAGCTTTTCTCAGTGTATTTCCATTAAATTACCTAAGTACATAAAAATCTAATACCTCTGACCTTTTCCTTTTTTGAATCCAAGATAAAGAGCTGGATTACAGTCAAATGCCATGTAACTTCTCTCCTACTGAATAAAGAAGTTAACAAAGGTTTTGTAAATAGCAGATAAGCATGAATCAAATATTTTTACATAACAT
Source organism: Piaya cayana (assembly GCA_013389865.1). NCBI lineage: Eukaryota > Metazoa > Chordata > Aves > Cuculiformes > Coccyzidae > Piaya > Piaya cayana. Next base: position 18,327 of record WAAB01011030.1, read on the forward strand.
AAAAGCAGGACATTCTAAGCAGTTGAAGTTATTTTTTAAGCTACGAGACAATTTTTCTTTCCTAAGCTTATTGATACTTATTGTTTTTCTCCAAAGCTTTGAAGTACATCTAGTTTATAACCTTTAAAATTATACATATTTAAAGACTGACTAGTACCATTTGCCTTAGAAGCCTGGGAACAGCACCAGATGCCTATTAATTTGTGGCTGCACTGTAGCTACACCTTTAAGTGCTGTTTTTCTGAATGAGAACAGCAAACAGCTGCTGAATCGCATTGAAAAAGTTCTTCTAAGACAAGGATTTGTGCAAGAGCATATTATAATTGGAATTCTTTCCACTGTCTTATGTAGGGACAGACTTTAAATTTCTACCACCCCCGCTACTATTTCTTTTATCTTTCTTTTTCTTCCCAGTAATTCCCAGGCCTAACATAAGTAGAAGAAACAGCATTTAGTTGTCCTAAAATGAAGCCAGGCTATCTAGATAAACTAACTTCTTTATTTACCAGAGACAATGTTTGCTAAGTCTGTAGTAAAACATAGTGATAGAATGTATTTTCTTTCTTCCTCTGGGGCTTATCAGTATCTGTGATGAGATAAAATAGGGCACTTAAGCATTCAGAGAGGTTTCTAATTTCTCAGTGGTTTGAGAAATGTTCCATACTGTTTCCTCAAAATCTTAGCTATGTCAAATTAACAACTCGTAAAATATGCCCTATCTACTTTAGCTTTAGTAGTGTTGCCCACCCTTGTTGTATTTAAGCATGATTTTCCTTGATGTGGTTATTTTGAAATTTTTTGATAGTAGAAGCACTGTGATGCTCAATTAACCGAGATAATCAAGGCTCTCCTGCATTTTTTTAATGTCATCATGTGTACCTTTTGTCTACTTCACTTGGTTAATCTAGGGATAGTGACAGTTCCACTGAGAGTCACAGTGGATGTAGAAGAATAAACTAACTGTGTCCTTCTCAGAAGGAACCACTATGTCAAAACAAAAGTGGCAAACCCACAGCATTATGTTAAAATCCAGCTCATATAGATGTGCACAGCCTTCTGCAGGTTGTCAGGAGTTTGTTCTGTGAGAATACAAACTCCTTTGTTTCTGTGACCTGACTGGGTGTCCTCTATCTGATTTGTATAGCATAAGCCTTGGAGAGGCTTTCACAGAGAGAGAGATGATCTTGTGGGAGTACTTAGCCAGTAGCTGTCCACAGAAAACACTGGTACTGACAGAGCTTTGGGCATTTGGGGCGTCTGGCTGGTACAGTGGTAACTCAGCTTCAGGCATACTCTTTCCTATTGAAATGCACAGGCTTACATTTGTTGCCTGTAAAATAAGATTAGTTAAGCCACAAGACAGAAAGCTGCATAAGGTAATCCAGAGAAGAAAATGATGAGATTTTAATTGAAGAAATAGCCCAAACGCCAACTGCTGGGAAATGCCATACTCCACTAAGTACCTGTTCACCTGCTGAATGCAATTGGGCAGGTAAGACAGGTATTATAAAACAGAAGACCAGCAACTTTTTGTAGTCTTCTGCTTAATATTTTAAGAGGTCTGTTCTCCAGACTAACCCATGTGTCTTTTTTCAACTCTAGCATTAGTTAAAGCTCTCTGAATTGAGCTAGGTGACAAACCAATCAAGAATCTAATGCTGCTCACAAAAACTGTCACTTTTTTTTTGTGTTGGTTCAATGCATAGGAAAAACAAAAAGGTAAAAAAGTTGTCATTAGTGAGATGGTGGGACTGGATGACAGAGTGATGAGGGGGAGGAGTGTATTGAGAAAGGACAGAGCAAAGCAACCACTAGGTAAGCTGAGGTGGCCATGGCCTCAGCGTTCAGAGCACCTACATGGGACCCCCTGGTACTGGTTGCAATATCTTCTTCTCATGAAGGGACACAAATTGTTCTTCTCTGTGTTGGGAAGTTGTTTGGCCCATGGTCATTAGCCTTTAGTGTGCTGTAAGTAAGAGTCTTGCCTTTACGTGGCTGCAGTGCATGAGGACTGACAGTAGAATCCTTTTGGACTAAGTCCTTCAACCAAACATTGCTTGTGCCAGGGGAGAGTGAATGTTTCGGAGGATTTTGCTGCCTGGTCAGAGTGCTTTTGTGTCTTTTCAGTGGAGCAAGGCCTGTGACCTACACTTTTCCACCCAGACAAGTGCTGCAAACACCAAGCTGTAAAGTCTTTGTTTTACTGTCACCTGGTGAGTCAGTATTTACTCAGTGTGAGGTGGAACACCTTCAGCTAGATAGGTGGGAGATACCCACTCCAAGCTGTATCTGAATGGTTAGGACAAGTATTATGGGATTTGTGCATTAAAATCTCATTAGACAGATAAGAAAGCACTTACCAAGGACATTAAATTCTGACTCCTGATGAAAAGAGAGAACAGTTATTTTTCTCCTGCTTATGGTTTGTGTGGAAAGCCTATCTCCTCACACGTCTTAAAGAACATCTACTTGAATGGCTTCTGCATGTGAGGCAAATGGGGTGGAAAATGGCACTGGAGAATGGTGTCAAGTCTGAGACTGTGAGAAAGTCCAGCCTCAGCAGAGTAATTGCTGGGGCTCTGGATTTCTCTAGATGGGAAGAAGTTGCTGAGCTTGCTATGCAAGACTGAGCATCTGCACCCCGTCTGCATGTTACATGCAAGTACTGTTTCCTTTAGGCAGGAAAATTAATTTAGGGTGCCCCATATCTTGGAAAGTTGAGTTATCACCAACATTTAAATCCTTTTAATCTAGGCTCTGACCCAAACTGCTGTTGAAAATTAAGTATAGTTGTGGGTTTGCATGCTTATAACCTGCTTTCTCACTGAACTGCAGAGGATCTCTGGGAGAGATGCTTCCAGTGGTTTCAGGAAGATCCTTATCCCCATGTTGCTATGCAGAAGGGCCATGGAGATCCATACTAACTCTAGAGGCAAAGTAAAGCAGTTACTCTTCTCAGTGAGTGCCAGGATTGTGCCTGCTGCTTTGAGTGCAGTCCAGAAGAGCAAACATATGTAACTTTCAACACCCAAGGCTCAACTGTGCCTAAAGATGTGGTTTAGCTTTTAACAGAGCTGATCAGCACGCAATGTGCTGACTGTCATTCCTAAAGAACAAAATGACAGGTGAGCTTGTAATATATTTGTCTGGAGGTAGAGAATGAGAAGAGCAACTTGGTTACTAATTACCTTTTCATTACTGAGGGGAGAAATGTCCCTATGCATGACACAATTTGCATGGAGGTTGGCAATATTAATGAACTTTTCATCTTCAGCTACCTGAAGACTGAGCTTAATACCGTTGTCTCCAGTGTGGCTCTGAGACTTGAATGCAACCATTTGTATTCAGCAGGACAGCACAGACAACTTGAGAGTTCATGAAATTTAAAACGCATCTCTGCTATCAGCCGGTTTTGCAGTAAGAGTGCTGCTGAGTAATAGCAATAGATGGTATCAGTGACTGTTACCATTCTTTCTTTTTGTTACCCTTTTCAAATGTTATTTGAATTTGAGTATCAGTAAAATAACCATGCTTTCTAATCTGTTATTCAGTTTCCTAATTCTAAAACAATGTTACTGCTCTTATGTAAAAAGAAAACTCCTGGTATGCTGTGAACTAATGGATGAAACTCTGATTTAATTTAATTGTTGTTGTCTGTTGTGTAGATTTGGGGGAGTTTCTGATGTGTGAGGAATTGCATCCAGCTGTGCGAGCAGGCTCAGTAATCTTGATGGCACTACTACAGATGAGCTGAGGTGTCAGAACTGTGTCCTTAATGACTGCATGTACAAAGTATATTGACTTTAAATTGTATTTAAAATTAGTCACAACTTAAGTGCTGGTAAATCTTTTCTATGAAAAGTCTTCATGACATACTATCCATTACATGTTTAATTTTATTTTAATTTTCTAATTGCTGCTCTAATATTTACATCCTGTGATGGTCCTATTATTCTAACAATTCCATAGGTAGATACATTAAGTGCTATAAAATAAATCTAGTTTATTACTTAATTCTATACCTAAAGGAGGGCTTGATTTGGAAATGTTTTTTAAATTGATCAATGACATTTATCAACTTAGACTCCAGACTTCTTCTCTAATGCTTGGCATAATGGAAGATGATTATGGAGATGGTAGTGGGGGAAATACTAAAAGCAATATGTTGCTTGCCTAGGTATGAAAATAGGAATAATTTGCAGGGCTGTATTTTAAAAATCAGCTTGGCTGATGTGTTGGTCTTCTTTCTCCTTCAGCTTCTCTGCTCCCTCCCAGTATTCACAGCACGAACTGTATCAGTGCTGTGACAAAGGGTGGGTTGCACCTTCTCCACAGCATTCCGATATTTTCTTCATGGCTCTCCGTGTGAAGTCTACCTTCCCTCTTTCTTTCTTGAGGGCCGTGTACTCATAGGCCTTCAGCTTGCTGTAGTAGTCCGAGAATTTGTTGTAGAGAATGGAAATGGGCATGCCGTTCAGGATTATCCCAAATGCGATGCAGAGGAAAGCAAACAGACGGCCAAGGTGAGTTTCTGGACACATGTCTCCATATCCCACTGTAGAAATGCTGACCTACAGGCAAACCAACATTCAGCTGATTAGCTGAGCAGAACTGTACAAATGTATGTTCAGGGTTCAGGGGCATTTTTGCACTTTGCATCTGGAATACTTTCTACTGCCTTTTTTAATGTGCCATTCATCTTATGCAAAAGTCTCTAATTAAAGAAAAAACATCTCTCATGTAGTAAAGAAAGACTACAGTGCAGTTCAACACCATTCCAGAGGATTGCAGTGAGTGAAAATACATGGCTCCCTGACTGAGCAAATCCAGTGATAACTGCAGCCTGCAGCTCCAATCCCTCATCATGTCACTTGGAACAGATGTACTGCTTTTAAACCCTATGTGCTTATAAAACCTGGTATTTTGGTACTAACTCTGTGGGTTGTATTTTGAGTATTACCTTTGTCAAATATATTTTAGGAAGTAATGAAAAACACGTGAAAATATTCAGCTGATTGTGAAATATATTTTTCTAACATGTGCATTATAGGAAGAAGTGACCCAGGAGTTTGAAGTTTCTAGATAAAATCCCCTTTTATTGTAGTATGCCTACAAGATGCTGTGGAAAAAACAGAGGTCTTTTTCTGTTGCCTGGAAGTTTTTTTTTCTCACAGAGTATGTTCACTACATATATATTCATAGTGCTAAATTGTCTTCCTGCTCAGCTGTATGTCAGAGGTTACAGAAGTGAGGTATGTGTTTACCTTCAGTAGGGAATATTTGTGTTTGCTTTAGCTGACAGGTACACAGGTTGAAATTTTTGCAGAATTACCCTCCGAAGGATGTTTTGGGAGTTGTTTCGTATGTAGGGGTTTTTTTATGTTTTGGGTTTT
>WAAB01011034.1:853-19092 GCA_013389865.1 Piaya cayana
CCCTCCCCTGGTGGAGCTTGAGGCCATTCCCTCTCGTCCTGTCCCCTGGCCCTTGGCAGAAGAGCCCAGCTCCCTCCTCTCCACAACCTCCTCTCAGGCACTTGCACAGAGCAATGAGCTCTCCCCTCAGCCTCCTCTTCTCCACCAGAAACCCCCCCAGCTCTCTCAGCCACTCCTCATCAGACCTGTTCTCCAGCCCCACACCCTGCTCCCTGCAGAGCCCCCATTTTGCTCAGCCCCCCTCCAGGCCCTCATCCTCTGCACTAAAGAAACACCCAGCAACCGAACACTGTTGGTGTTTAATTACAGAACAATAACGAGAAACTCTTAACATGAAAGTTCAAGGTGTCTGGCCAGGCTGGGCCCTCACGGGCAGCAGCTCTCCGGCCCAGGAGCCTCGACCCTCAAATTCACGTACAGCACAGGAAAAATGAACAGAGCTTCGTTAGCAAAACAAACAGCGCCACGTCCCACTTCTGCAACCAATCGTTTCCAAAGGGTTTCCCCAAACAACCCCACAGCGCTCCGGCAGCCGCTGCCGTGGATCAGAGCTGCGATCGCACTCGTCTGTCACCACAGCTGCACAGCAAACTCCAGCGTTTTGGCATGAAATCCATCTCTGGAGGAATTCCAGATGCTCGGTTTTCTCACTTGGCGCTGGTGCCTTCGAAAGTCTGGGAGGAACGCAGGGAATCCAGCCCCGCAAACCCCCCAGGAGAAGCAGACACCGCCGGGTGCTCCTGAAAAGCTCAGGAAGGTCGGGATGGGAGCCCCTCGGCTTTGATGTACGGCCCGAAGCTGCTGGGGAAACTGTGTGGGGTGATGAGTAAACAGTTAACATCGGGATAACACCCCAAGAGCAGGAGCCAAGCCCCCAAGTCACCCCTCTCCTGGTTATTCCACTGTCCGTCTGTCCCGCTGAGCACGGCCTCCTAAGAAATACACTCTCTGATCTCTGCAGCTGGGCTTGGACAGGTCTCCTTCCTTTAAAAGAGATTTTGACTACAAACAGAACAGCAGAGATCCCTAAAAGGGACTGAAATGCCAACACTCACGGTAAAAGAACAACAGGGAAGCGGCGTGGAGAACTCCCAACAGCCGGAGCTAAAACTGCTCCCTTGGCTCGCTCATCTTCCTCCTTTTCGGCAGCACCTCCTGGCTCGACGAGAGCTCAAACTGATGAACCTGCCAAGGGGAAAACCAAGGCTGCGTCACACTGGCTGTTCCGTGGGGTGAATTGGACATGGGAAAAGCCCCCCTGGGAGATGTGGTGCATAAAGAGCTGCGTGTCCAGCACCTGCCTCTGCTTTGCTATTCCCAGGCTCCTACCCGGAGGTGCTAAGCCTGGAGAAACACCTGGATACTATTTTGTGAGGGAGCAGACCCTCCCCTCCACGCTATTGACACAGGGCTGGGATGTGTTTGTGCTGCAATCACAGGGCTCCCCGTGTCACGGCTTCTGGAGACGGGGATAAAGGCTGCTCCCCTCTGCAGATACCGACACGAAGAGGCGGCAACGCCAGCTGCACCGCGCAGAGCCAAGAGGCACCGGAGGGCTCGACCCAAGCACAGAGAATCCCAAACCAATCGGGGAGGGGGCTCAGCACCCAGGTTTAAATCCAATCGTTTCTGATGTGTGGGAAGATGGCAGTTGAGCCTTGAGCCAGGCTGTGACTGGATTAATTAAAGGAAATGAGCTTGGGTTAAATTCTAGCATGGAATTCATAGAATGATAGAATAGTTTGTGGTGGAAGGGACCTGAAAGATCATCCAGTGCCACCCCTGCCGTGGGCAGGGACACCTCCCACTGGATCAGGGGCTCCAAGCCCCATCCAACCTGGCCTGGAACCCCTCCAGGGATGGAGCAGCCACATCTTCTCTGGGAACATTTTCCAGGGCCTCCTCACCCTTATAGTGAAGAAATNGCCCTAACGAATCTTTCTCAACTTGTCTTAACGATATCACTCAACTTTTAACTCTTTGGAACAGGACTTTTTTTGACCCTAAGAATCCAGACGTGTTGAATTCAATAAGAATTTTAGAAGTGATGAGAATGTTTCTGCGCATGATGTTAAAGCTTAGACTCACTGATGGAAAAAGAAAATAAAGCAGAAGTAGAGGAAAAAACAATACTAACGATGCTGCTTTGAAATATCTTTCCACTTCTTGTCCTGCTCTCCGACACGTTAAGTTCGGACGTCTTAGTTGCCAAATGATCAACCTAAAAATCAGGAAAAAAAAAAAAAAAAAAAGCTTGAAACAAGTTTGGGTCTCTCCGAATTAGCAAAGAAATTTCTAAGAGGCGGAGTGTTCATTTATGGCATTTCAAACATGGAAATCACGTTCCCATTTCTCTTAAACAGATTATATTTGGTTTGAAAATTTATCACTCAGTCTTGTCGCTGCTTTTAGTTGCTTTAGAATATTAATTGGTTCTGTAAAACACTATAAAATAAATGTAAAGGTATTTTATTTCTGAAAATAACAACTGCGATCAATAAACATTCAGGAGATTCCTTGTAATCATTCAAAATGGGGAAGAAGCTTCACAAAAGCTCTAGTAGAAGTTTAGGATGATGGAGGGTGGGTCTCGTACCTGAGGGTTAGAAACATACAGATTCTGGTTCCCTCCAGCCTTTGTGACTTCGTCTTCGTCACACGTCAAGTTTGGTTCTGTAAGAGAGTTGTTAATTAAGAAAGGTCCCTAGCAGCCTCTCAGCACCGTGATTTTTGAACAGCACAGAAGCTTTTTCTGAGGGTGCAGATTTCATATCTGAAACCAGCAGTAACACTGCTGTTGAAGGGCAGAGCGCAGCCTGCGAGACTTGAAAAACTTAGAGAAACGTTACCTTGAGCTGCTGAAACAGCCAGAGTATTCCCATCTTCCGCTTTATTAGCCGAGACTGGATCTTCCTAGATTAAGAAAAAGGTTAATCATTTATTGCAGATAAACAAGGAAGTTGTTGTACTCACATTTTGGGCTTCAGAGGGATTTTCAGCAGAACAAACTGCACTGAAATCACTGAATTTCACATGGAACCTACAGCCCAGCTGAGCATTAATTAATACAAGCACGCAACTATGATTCTATGGCTTATGAGGAGCAGCTGAGAGAGCTGGGGGGGTTTATCATGGAGAAGAGGAGGCTGAGGGGAGAGCTCATTGCTCTCTGCAAGTGCCTGAGAGGAGGTTGTGGAGAGGAGGGAGCTGGGCTCTTGTGCCAAGGGCCAGGGGACAGGCCGAGAGGGAATGGCCTCAAGCTCTGCCAGGGGAGGGTCAGCATGGACAGCAGGAAGAAATTCTTCATGGAAAGGGTGATTGGGCACTGGAACTGCCCAGGGAGGGGCTTGAGTCCCCTTCCCTGGAGGGGTTTAAGGGCCGGGTGGCCGAGGTGCTAAGGGACATGGGTTAGTGATTGATGGGAATGGTTGGACTCCATGATCGGGTGGGTCTCTTCCAACCTGGTGATTCTGTGATTCTAACATTATAGGCAAGACATGCAGTGAAACAAACAGCCCTTTGCTAGACTATAAATCACAAAACGCTTCCAACACAAAACACCAGTGCTCTTACATTCATGTTCTCGTTTTCTTCCGCATCCTCTCTGTCCACGTCGAGCACCTGCAGAGGCACGTTACCCTCCCCGTGCTTCAGGATGCTTCTATCAACATTTTCCATCCGCTGCTTTTCCGTTGTAACTTTAACTTTCAGCATATGGAAAGGGGTCGGCACTTCACCCACGTTGAGGTACGTGGGCTCCCCCTCGAATATCACCCCCTCGCATTCGCCTTCTTTAAAGCCAGGAGGCTGGTAATCAGATGGCGTCACTGCAGAGAAGAAATCATGACGTGTTAGAGTGAATTATGTTCTTATACAATTAATTTCAACTTGTGCAGCCAAAAGGCTCTTCTCCCCTTTAAATACAAAATGCTACTCCAAAAAAATTGTGTGGCGAGGCGAATAATCAACAGTCAACTTAGATGAAGTGAAGTTTTTCCCCTAGAAAACAGGATTTTAGAAATTGCCCTGAGAAAGACATGCACAAAATAACATTTAACAAGTCCCACGAAGATTATACATTGAAATATTTCTTTGAATTGTTTTCAGGCAGTCGATAAATCAAGGGAACGCGGAACTCCTACCTTCGTCGTAATAAAACAGCTTCATGGTGAGGCAAACGTCGTTGGGTAACGGGCTCAGGTTTTGCATCAGAACGTAAATCTTGCGGATGAGGAGGATACTGGCCTTCTTGGTGTCTGCACAGGTGATCGTAGACTCATTTGCTTTATTCTTACTAAAAATAAACAAAGAATTCAGGTTTGTTTTGGGGTTTTTCTTAATACGGAGTAAGCCGTTTCGAGTATTAAGACGTGCGACTGCTCCACAGAAGCAGACATCACATTTAATGCCTAAAGTCTGAGCTCACAAGCACCACAACTCCTGCCCCCAGGAGATCTGCATGTTCTCAGCCCCTTGGAAGATCAAAACCAGAGCCAGGGGAATGATGAAAGCGTTGCGGTCAGCAGCTGCGACCAGCGACTGAATTATCCATCACACAGCACTCAAAAAGGCCACAGATTGCTACCTTTCACTTCCTTGTCTTAAAAAGAAGCCGTTTCCTTGCAGCTGCAACTGACCAACTCTATTTTGTGTCATCGCTGCTAAATGAGAAATCCCAAATAAGTAAATCTGGTAACAAACGTTTCATCCTCCACACATGGGACACATGGAAGAGCCTGGTCAGAGAGTATTAAGCTCTGACACCAAGTGTGTATTTAAAAATATGAGCACAACAGGGCAAAAATCATAGAATCATAGAATCAACAGGTTGGAAGAGACCCACCGCATCATCGAGTCCAACCATTCCCATCAATCACTAACCCATGTCCCTCAGCACCTCGGCCACCCACACCTTAAACCCCTCCAGGGAAGGGGAAATCAACCCCCTCCCTGGACAGCCTCTCACACTGCCCAATCACCCTTTCTGGGAAGAATTTTTTTCCTGCTGTCNGTTAGGAGTAAGTCTAAGCTAATAGTACATGCGGATAAAAGAACCTTTATGAGCCAGAGTTCCAAAAGGAAACATCAAACCACCCCCGAGGTTTTTAGATTCATGTTTGCAAATGGGTTGCAAAGAGCACAGAGCGGAATAAAGTCGCAGTGCCAGTACCTGCCAAAATCCAGGAGTGGCCCATTGTGGGTGTACTTGAACTTGAAGTGGTAACATTCTGTAATTGTCTGCAAAAATCCAGTAATTAATAAACCGTCAGCTGGCAAGAGAACTACCGCAGCTGCCTCTGTTTAGTAATTTATTAACTTTGCATTTAAAAAGCAGAATGACAGCGTAGCTCTGGCCTGATCCACTCTCACGCACCAAAAACAGCTTTTCAACTGTAGTAATTAACACTTTTGATGTTTATCATTGTCATCAAAGCAAAATGGGAAGCAATATTCTTTTCCAGGAATCACCACGATATTTGGAAGTATCAGCTTAAGTTTGGAATGAAATATTCATTCAAATTTCAGTCCCCGTGAGAACATTTCACGCACGCGGCGGCCGTGGTGGCAGCCAGCGGTTGGTTAAACCACCCTGCGTGTCACACAAGGAGGAGGAGGAGGGCACACCTTGATGGTTTTTAACTCCGAAAAGGACACTCAGGGATTCCTGGGCTGCCCAAGAATAACCTGACGCCAGACACAAAGCAATTAAACCCCTGATCGTTCCAATCAGTCCCAGGAATCCACACGTTTTGTATTTTAAAATGTTTTTTTTTTAATAAGCATCCACGCAAACGTGAAATTCTATTTCCTGCACACACATCTCACTAGGCCCAGGCTATCAGGCACCCAGTAAAATACTCCAGGTTTACCTGAGGATCCTCTGGATGGGTATAAACCTGTATTTTAGAGGAGAAAGAAGAAACGGGGTGAGAACCGCACGTATCTCTAAGCACCCACCTTTAAAAAAAGGGGCATACTTGACTGTTCAAAGATACTTACTGCGAGGACAATCATCCTGAGCTGTCAGAAACACAATTGGAGAAAGAAAAAGAACATGAAATGCATTCCATACCCCACATTTCTGCCTACCAAGCTGTTTGTTTTCCCAGCTCTGGACAAACTAAGGGCTGTGGGAGGAGAAATCTCTTCGCACGCTTAGCTCCTTATCTGTTTGAGAAAGGGCTTGGCTCAATTTGCAGAAGAAAATTCCTGCGTATCCCTGATTTTAGGTGTTACTAAGGGGATTAGTCTGAAAGGACTGCGCACCCCACGCTGTAGCCAAGTTTTAACACATTAAAATAAAGCGATTCCCTAGCCGGAAAGTCCTTGAACTGCCCTGGGAGATAACAGGCTTCAATAAACGAACATTTCGATACATTTAGAGGAGCTAAATGATACCAGCAGACTTACGTATTTCTTCTGCAAGGCGTCGTAGCATCCTAACATCCTGCAAAAATCAAATATCGTCCGTCTACTACTTAATTCTGTATTGGGATTGGATGATCTTTAAGGTCCTTTCCTACCCAAGCCATTCTAGGACTTCACAATTTCCTTTTTGCTTCTCTTCTGAAGATGTAAAGTAGTCCCCAAAAATGAAAATCTTGTGTTTACCCTTCTTAATATTATATTACAGTAATAAATAAGTTATTCTATTGTTCTGCCTTCTTAGCAGCCGTACAAGCAACTATCTTTGTAATACCAAGTCACCCCAACCTCTTCCTAGAGTAAAAATAATCTCTAACTAAATGATTCCAGTAGAAATTGTACATCTATAATTTTCAAACATTTTCTAACAAACGTATTCATTATTTATAAATAAGTAGTTGAGCTGAACATCTACATCTCAAGCACAACGGAGTTACCGCGTGTATTTAGATGTTGGAATTATCTTTCCATAGAACATTTAAACAGTCGAATAGCAAACTAAAACTTATCCTTTTTTTTTTTTTTTTCTAAGATTTCTTTCGAGCACAGTCACCACACAATCGGGTTTGGTGTATTTGTGATGCTGAGCTGAGGCCGCTCACCTGTGAGCTCCAGAGAACATCCTTCCCACACAAAAATTTTCTTTGTCAGCACCCACCGGCTGCTCCCACCAACGCGGGAGGGTAATTGAAACACTCAGGGCTGCATCAGGTCCCTCTTCGAATCAATTAAAACATCCCAGGCTGCAGTAAAGAAAGCTTTCCCCCCCCCTACCCCTGCCTATCTCTCAGCTGTAGCACAGGGACAAAAAGACCAGACGACTAATTTCACCTCGAGCATCAGAACTCAGACCTGCATCTCTGAAACTTCACAATGAGAGCAGCCGCAAGCCCCTCTGCCAAACACAGCACCGTTTCCAACCCCTCCCCTTGAGCTGTGACAGATGAAAGTGTAAAAAGAACAAAGATGGACTTTACAGAGAAAATAAAACCCAAGAATGCGGCTATAATGCAAAGGTCTTATATACTCGTTTTGAAAAAGCAAGGAGAGCAGCCATGAACAAATCTCAGTCACTGCAAACAAGGAAAATCAAACTGAATCCCTCAAGAATGAAGTTACCTACTCACACTCAGCTGTGTGAATGCACAAGCAGGCAATTCCACCTTTGAATATCAAGGCCAACAGCACCACTTTCTTATCACAGAATCATAGACTCACCAGGTTGGAAGAGACCCACGGGATCATGGAGTCCAACCATTCCCATCAATCGCTAACCCATGTCCCTCAGCACCTCGGCCACCCGGCCCTTAAACCCCTCCAGGGAAGGGGACTCAACCCCCTCCCTGTTCCACTGCTCAATGACCCTTTCCAGGAAAATTTTTTTCCTAATGTCCAGCCTGAACCTCCCTTGGTGGAGCTTGAGGCCATTCCCTCTCGTCCTGTCCCCTGTCACCCTCATACAAGGGTGACCCCAAGATCTCCAAGACTCCGTTTCTCCAGCCTGAACAGCCCAGGCCACTCAGCCGCCTCTCCAGCCTCTTCATCAGCCTCACTGGCCTTCTCCTAACCCAGGGATATGGGTTAGTGATTGATGGGAGTGGTTGGACTCCATGATCTGGTGGGTCTCTCCCAACCTGGTGATTCTCTGATTCTCTGGACTTGCTCCAGCCTCTCAATGTAGTTTAAAAAGTCACCACAGTGAACACCCAACACTAAAGGCGCCACCTGGGCAGCTCTTCCCTCGCTTTTATCTCCACGAGCAACCAGAAAGGTCTTTCAGAAAGGCCAGAAGTGTTCCACATACACTGTAACTAACGTACCATTTCACCAGTGGAGCAGAGCCAGGGCAGTTCTTGTCTTCCCTTAGGATTTTGACACAGACGTCTCGAAAAAAAAGAATATAAACACATATCGTTACTTAGGGAGAAAATACAGCTAAGAAAGTGAAGGTCATTCCCTAAAAATATAAACCAAAACCAGGCTAAAATTATCATTACGAGCAGGCACAGGCGTGGGTTTAACTGCTCGGTTTGCCTCACCCCCATCTCAAATTCAGCAATGGAAGTATTAGAGAAACTTCCGCTACCATCATTAAAAATGGCTGCTACCTTTAATTAAGAAGACCGAGTGCCTTTAAAAACACTCATTAACTTCATAACAAATCCACGACAACAGATTTTGCAAAGAATCCTGAAAACAGCCTGTTACCATCCATGTATCTCGTTCCGTAGGCGCTTTCCGGAAAGATCCCTCGCAGATACGTAATGCACGATACGGCTACTGCCAGGAGCCGCTTCACCAGCATCAGGGACTGCTGCTCGGTAGCTATTTTGTTGGGAAATACGACTGCGCTCTGAAAGGTAGAGAAGAAAAAGAATTAAATGGATCCACAACAACAAGACTGTGCAGTTGACAGACTCATCCGATGCCGGTTTAATATTTTAATTCACTTTATAAGTGATGAAAATCATACTTTCTAAGTGAGGCGTATTCCTAACTCGTAGTCTTACTATGTTTTTAATCATAGAACAGTTTGGCTTGGAAGGGACCTTAAAGATCATCCAGTTCCAACCCCGCTGCCAAGGGCAGGGACACCTCCCACTGCATCAGGGGCTCCAAGCCCCATCCAACCTGGCCCTGAACCCCTCCAGTGACGGGGCAGCCACAGCTTCCCTGGGCGACCTGTTCCAGGGCCTCCCCACTCTCATGGCAAAGAAATTCCTACTTATATCTCCACCACAAAGCTGAAACTCAAAACTATCTACTGAGCACCTTTCTTCATAGTTGGAAAGGTTGAATTAGCTTGGGATTTCTCGGTGAAGAAATACCACAGAGCACCTGGGTGTGCTAGTTCAGCTAAAATTCACTGATTTTTTTTCCCAATTCAAACCGTGTTAAAATACACAAAATCATACCACGCAACTCCTTTGCTTCTGAGCTGTTGCCATCTTGGAGATGCTCTTCTCTCTGTTAATAAAACATCTACATTAACACACATCCCTGCCGGTCACAAGCCGCACACGAACCCAGCCTGCAGCTACCCCGCTTTAACAATCTACAAACACTTCCTACACAATAAAATCATTAAGGTTGAAAAAAGACCTCTAAAAGCTCATCCAGTCCAAACATCAACCCGACCTCACCGTGCCCACTAAACCACGTCCCAAAGCACCGTATCTATATGGGGTTTTTTAACCCTTCCAGGCATGGAGACTCCCCTACTGCCCTGGGCAGCCCCAGCCAGGGCTTCACCACTCTTTTCAGCCAAGAAGTTTCCCTAATATTCAATCTAAAGCTCCCCTGGCAGAACTTGAGGGCATTTCTTCTCATCCCAGTGCTTGTTACGAGAGAGAAGAGACCAAAGCGTCAGGTCAAAGGAGGCCTGTTACGCTAAGGAAACAGAGCAGGATGATTCATCTAATCAGCAGAATTAGATTGTTGATTTTCACACCAGCGCAGAACTCCCCTGCGGTTCTAGTACACAGTAATTACAGCCTGGATGCCTGCTTGTGTGGAACACGAGGCTTCGAAAGCCACGCTCTGAAATGCCAACTGGCACTCGGCCTGAGGGATTTTCAAAGGGCACTAAGAAGGGTTCACATTTGTCACCTCTGAAATCGAGCCGTTGCCTTTGGAAAATGTCTCCAGGCCACCCCTGCTCTGGACAGCCTGGGCCTCCCTACCCTCATTGTGAAGAGCTTCTTCCTAATTTCTAGTCTAAATTTTTCCCTCTCCAATTTAAAGCCATATTCCCCTCTGTCCTATCGCTCTTTGTAAAAAGCCCCCTCCTCAGCTTTCCTGGAGCCCCTTCAGGCACTGGAAGCTGCTCTGAGGCCTCCCCGGAGCCTTTTCTTCTCCAGGCTGAACAACCCCAGCTCTCTCGGTCTGTCCTGAAGCCCTCAGATGAGGACAGAGGCTTCAGCCCAGGCCCCCCTCACACATGGACACCACCAGCTGCAGTCCTAGGAGCCCCTTCCCAGCAGCATCACCCCTAAAAAAGACAAAGAGCCACCTCAGGGAAGAAAAGCCACCCCCAAGCTGAGGCAGAAGATGTGAAGGAGAGTGAGGAAATGGACNCCCATCACCACCATCCCTAGAAGAGGCAAACAGCCCCCTCAGGGCAAAGAAGCCATCAGGGCAAAGAAGCTGAGGCAGAACGTGTGAAGGAGAGTGAGGAAATGGACAAAGCCCTCAGCCCATCACCCTCACCCATCAGGTGCCCCTCACCATCACCCCTAGAAGGGACAAACAGCCCCCTCAGGGCAGAAAGGGCACCCACCCCCTGAGGCTAAAGGTGGCAATTTTATGAGGGGCGAGGAAGCAGGCGGACATCAAACCAAGTGCCCCTCATCCATGGTAACTAGCAGCCATGATCCTAGAGGAGCCCCTTCCCATCACCCCCAGAAGAGACAAACAGCCCCCTAAGGCAGAAGGAGCACCCACATGCTGAAGGAGACGGTGGGAATTCCACGAGGGGCAAGGAACCAGGCAGAGTCCTCAGCCCAGGAAGCCCTCACACACAGGCACCGCCAGCCATGGCCCCAGAGGAGCCCCTGCCCATCACTGTCACCCCTAAGAAGGACAAGCAGCCCCCTCAGAGAAGAAGCCTAAGAAAAAGGCGGGAAACCAAGACCACGCCCCCAACCCAAAAAGAACCCAACCTCACCCCACCACGCGCGGGCCCCGCCCAGACTTTCATAGGGCGATCGACCACGCCCCCTCGCACAAAAGGCCACGCCCACCACAAAAGACTATGCCCACCACAGACCCGTTTCTTCTTCAGACCACGCCCCTTCTCGCTGTGAGGGTGAGGCGTCGCAGTGCGCATGCGCAAAGCTCTGGTGGTGCCTCGGAGGGGGGGTCTCGGTGGGCGTAGTGCGCATGCACAAATTGTCTCGGGGGTGCGCATGCGCCTAGGGGACGCGCCGTGCCCGGAAGTGGCGCGCGAAGGCGGTGTGGAAGCCGGAAATGACGCTGCAGCTGGCGCGGAGGCGGCGGAGCCGGGCCGGAGCCATGTCAGCGGGTGGCGGAGGGCAGCGCGAGGCAGCGGCGGCCGCGGGCGGGTGAGCGGGGCCTGGGGTGCGGCTACCGGGCGGGCCTGGGGCGGGGGAGGCAGCAGGGACGGGGTGCTAGAGGTCGAGGCGGGCGGGTAAGTCAGGCTGGGCCGCGATGGGAGCCTCCCATCCCCCTTTCCCCCCCCCTCGCCCCCGTGTGCGGGAGGGGGAAGGGGACGTTCCCCCGCCCCGTTTCGATGTGCAGGAGGGAAAAGGGGAGGGAAGGGGAGGCCTTCCAGCCTGGGAGCTGCGGTGAGGGAGCCCTAGAGCTGCAGTCCTGGCTGTGACACTGAGGCCTCCGTGGCTGATGTGCTGCTGAAAGCCCCGTAGCCAGAGCCAGGGTACATGAGCCCCAGATTGGGTGGCAACTAATGCTGAGAACTCTCATTCTTGAGGGTGGGGAGGCCCTGGAACAGGTAGCCCAGAGAAGTTGTGGCCGCCCCATCCCTGGAGGTGCTCAAGGCCGTGTTAGTGGGATTTCTGCCTGTGGCCAGGAGTGGAGCTGGATGATCTCGAAGGTCCTTTCCAGCCTAAATTACTCTGATTCTTTTCCAGGCGCCGCAGCAAGTGGGACCAGCCTGGCCCAGCCCCTGCCTTCCTCCTTCCCGGCACGGCGCCGCTGCCCGGACGCCCCTTTCCCGGGGGCAGCAGCGATGGTGGCTCCGCCGTGGCGGGCTCCGAGAGCTCCGCGGCCCCTTCGGGAGCACTGGATGCGGCCGCGGCCGTGGCTGCCAAGATCAACGCCATGTTAATGGCCAAGGGGAAGCTGAAGCCGGCGCCCAGCACGGCAGAGAAGGTGGGTACCGGAAGGCCACCGGGCCTTGTTCTACCACTGCATCTCCATTCATAGAGCAGAAACAGTAATTACTTATTATATCAATGCGTGACGAGGATAAAAATAGCTTTTAATCGATTTTGGCTGAAGGTTTTAAAGACGTAGATTGTTAAGTAGTGGAGATCATGTGCTTTCCACTAATATTTGTAAAGCTTTTGGATTCAACAGCTAAAAGGAGATAATGGAAAGGAGATAACGGAAAGGCTATTTGCCTTTGGAGTCCTAGGGTCACTTTGTTAGGTCATTTCCCTCTGCTTTCCAACCACCGGTTTCTGCAACGATTGTTTTTGAAGCTGCAGGCGCTGGGAAAAGGTCCGGCTACAAGTAAAAGTAAAGATGACCTCGTGGTGGCTGAGGTTGAAATCAATGACGTCCCCCTCACGTGCAGAAACCTGCTGACGAGAGGACAGACTCAGGATGAGGTGAGTTCGGGGTCTGTCTCAGATTCGATAGGCTTTGCAGCACGTTTATATCTTTCTGTACAGTCTTAAGCTGCCAATAAACTGCATTCAGTGTTTGATTCCTCTTTTTACCAAACTGTGTTTTCTAAGAGACTTCGTTTCATCATTCATTGGTTTGTTAAGTAAAATCTCATCCCATGAGGTAAAATAGCAGAACTCATGTCTTTAACTGGCACTGTTAATTCTCTTATCACTTTATTAATGACTTCTGATCTATTTAGACGATATTATAGCTTAAAACCCTTTGGAGTTTCGCGCTTTGTTTACTACTGGTAAACGTCTCGCCGTTTCTTTTAATGTTTTGTAGATAAGTCGGCTGAGCGGAGCAGCCGTCTCTACTCGAGGGAGGTTCATGACTGCGGAAGAGAAAGCAAAAGTGGGACCGGGGTTTGTATTTCTTTCTGCTTTATTTATTTTTCTCTGAGTGATGAAGCGGTGGGGTTCTTTTTTTGTTTTTTACTTTGTTTTTTGTGACCAGTGTCATAGTGACCTTTTAGCATCTTAAGAAGCTACAAGAAAGCTGGGGAGGAGCCGTTCACAAAGGCTTGTGGTGATAGGAGGAGGGACAATGGGGATAAACTGGAGAGGGGCAGATTTAGACTGGACACAAGGAGGAATTTCTTCACTATGAGGGTGAGGAGGCCCTGGAACAGGTTGCCCAGGGAAGCTGTGGCTGCTCCATCCCTGGAGGGGCTCAAGGGCAGGTTGGATGGGGCTTGGAGCCCCTGATGCAGTGGGAGGTGTCCCTGCCCATGGCTGGGGTGGCACTGGATGGGCTTGGAGGTCTCTTCCAACCCAAACTGTTCTATGATTCTGTGTTCTGGAGTTCATTTCACTGAGGATGGGCAACTTTCCCAGCAAGGCCAGGGTTCGCTCCAGCAGCTATTAGATAGCTCCTCTGTGTAGCAGCTTTGTGTATCTTACCACCTGCAACACAGCAAGGCCAAGATGCCCCTGCTGGACAACAACAGGACGCTAAGCAAGAGATACTGGGCCTGGGAAACGAAGAACTTAGACACAATAGTAGCCTGCAAGTAGGAGAAAAACATGTAGTCATGATTTTTAAGAAGCAGCCAATTAGAAGTCTGTTGTTAAGTAAACGCCTCTCCTGTGTCTTGTTAAGAAAGTCGTATAACTTGTATACTCTGGCTAATAAACTGAAGCTTGTTTATCAATCATACCGATTGTGTAGAGCTTCCNTTGAGTTGGTTAAACTTGTTTGTGGAGAAGTAAATATTTCGGCGACGTCGCTTTAAAAAGTCGTCACGTCAAGAACTGGGGAATCTTTTCGGTTTTCAGCGCAAATCTTTGCTTGCAGAGCTCTGTGACGCTTAATAAATCATAGAATCACCAGGTTGGAAGAGACCCACGGGATCATCAATCCAACCCAATACGCACTTACTTCTTTACGTGAAGAGTATTTCATATCTTTGTGGAGGGCTTTGTGTCTGGATGACTGTGATAGAACTAGATTGGATCCATTTTATGGTCCTTGTGGGTTTAAGGGAACGTTTGATGTTTTCTTTCCAGAGATCGTCCCTTGTATCTTCACGTCCAGGGTCAGACGCGGGAGTTGGTTGACAGTAAGTGTAGAAAGCATCCTGCTTTTTCTCTTTTTGTAATAAAGGGGTTTTACTAAAAAAAAAAAATAAAAAGGATTTTGTTCGGGTTAGAATGGATTTATATTGTACCTGTGTTCCTATCTAAGCGGTTTCTGCTCAGAAGCACCTCAGGTGCTGTTAGTCATGAAACCAAAACTCCTGATAGGCTGTAGGGAATGGGAAGGGGGATGCGTCAGGCTCTTCTTTGCTTGTTTATCAGCTGACAGCGCGCTGAGATCTCACCACAATCGATATGTGGCAGGAAAACCTTTCACTTTACACACATGTATGAACGATATTTGTGATGTGCCTACATTTCCGTTAGAAGCAACCAGAACTGTCTTGCCTGTGCCCGCTGGGAGAAAATGAGAGATGGAAACTGCTCGTTGGTTCTCTCCATCAGCCCACAGGCTCGCTCTCAGTTGTCTCTTGCAACCTGGAGCTGCCCACTTGTATCTGGAGCGATTTCCACAGCCAGTGAGCAGCTTGTCACATCGGTTTGCTGATTCACGAAGATGTGACGCCTTCCCGGGGCTAGCAAACGTTTCTAGCGCTTGCCAGCTTGGGCTCCCGCTGCCCTCCTTGAGCTTTGTGAGGAGGGGAGAGGAGCAAGAACCCTGATGTCGTCACCATCCTTTGCGATCCGGTCCCGGATCGCAAATATTTCATCCTGCCAGCAGATGCGTCCTTCCTGCTGTCACAGAATATGGGGAAATCATTCAGGATTTGGTTAACCTGGGCAGTTGGCAAGGGCCTAAACGTAAGCGAGTTTTGTCTTCTGTCCCCTAGGAGCCGTGAACCGAATTAAAGAGATAATTACTAACGGAGTAGTGAAGGCAGCCACAGGATCTAGTCCAACGTTCAACGGAGCCACGGTCACGGTCTATCACCAGCCGGCTCCCATCACTCAGTTGTCTCCAGCGGTTGGCCAGAAACCTGCGTTCCAGTCAGGGGTGAGTAATTAATTAATGTGAATTTCACTGATTATCACCAATTAGAAGAATCGCCTATTACCGAGTGTACCTGTAACGTGCTGCTTATTAAAATGACCTACAAAACGGCCACCAAAACAAACTCCAAAACAAAAATACCCCCCCAAAAACCCCTCGGATGTGTTGTGAGAGCTGGAGGCCTAGTCAGACCGAGTCGAGAGTGTGAGACTTGGATCACAATAGCCTCCTAAAAGAAGAAGGATGGAGAGAGCAGCCCTGCTTAAAGAAGAGCTGAGGGCTGACTGCGCCATCCGACACCGAAACGTCACATAAATCCCATTTTTCACCTCTGAAATGAGCTTTCTGATTCCTAAAGTGAAGTTTTCAGCTTCTGCTCTTTGGTTTCCAGATGCACTACGTGCAGGACAAGTTGTTTGTTGGTCTGGAACACGCTGTGCCCACGTTTAACGTGAAGGAGAAGGTGGAAGGACCCGGTTGCTCCTACTTGCAGCACATTCAGATCGAAACGGGCGCCAAAGTCTTTCTCCGTGGGAAGGGCTCGGGTTGCATCGAGCCGGCGTCGGGCAGAGAGGCTTTTGAGCCCATGTACATCTACATCAGGTAGGAGGGGGGGCTTAAAGAACCTAATCACCAGTCAGAGACGTAGCTTGATGCTTAATCAGTGTGGGGAATGCTTAATTCTGACTGATCTAACGCAGATGAAATCATTGAGCCTGGCTTTTATAAACAGAGATCTCTACAGTGATAAAGATGATGACTGTTTAATGATTTTGTGTAGAATCTTAGGATCATTAAGGCTGGAAAAGACTTTTAAGCCTGTTTAGTTCAGCTTGTCACCCCAACCCCACCGTCCCTGCTAAACCCTGTCCCAAAGTGCCTCATTTACTTGTTTTTTTGAATCCCTCCAGGGATGGAAACTCCCCCTGGGCAACCTCTGCCGCTAGCAGGAGAGGAAATTTCCCCAATATCCAATCGAAACCTTCCCCGGTGCAATTCGAGGGTGTTTTCCTCTCATCCCATCACTTTTTATGTGGGAGAAGAGACCAACAGCCACCTCGATAACGCGATATTTGCCATAAAACTTTGCTATGATTGGGAACGCAGTAAAGCTGTCAATTTTTTGAACTTGGATGTGATGAAGTGAAGAGTATAACGTGCACGGCCCAATCACGAGAGCGTTCTGTGCTCGTTCCCTGCACTATTTGAATGAACCTTCATTTCCATGTAAAAAATCCTCATTGCTTTAGTTCACGGTTGTTGCTACAAAGCAGCAGAGCCGCTCGAGCTCTGCGGAAGCGACCAGGTCGCTCGTTAAAGACCAAATCAGGCAGCAGGTTTGCTGGTGAAAGAAGTGGCTCCCAAACCTGGTGGAAGCGTTTGTGCTTACGGAGTGATTTTTTTTTGTGTGTGTTTTCAGTCACCCAAAGCCAGAAGGTTTGGCAGCTGCCAAAAAGCTGTGTGAGAACCTCCTGCAAACTGTGAGTAGCTCTTTCAAATATGGGATTGCAGAGCCTGTTGTAGCTCGGGTCTGTGCCTGGCTAACCGTGGCTTTTGTGCTCTCAGGGAAATTTTCTGTGTGTTCTGGCTTGCAAATAGCATTTTTTTTGCTAAATCCTGCTGCCAAACGCTTGTGCGGGGACACCTCCCACTGCATCAGGGNTCTAAGGTCTCCCCAGAGCCTTTTCCAGGCTGAACAACCCCAACTCTCTCGTGCTGTCCTCATAGCAGAGGTGTTCCAGGCCTCAGATCATCTTTGTGGCCCTCTTCTTTATCTTTAAACATTGTCCAGAGCCACACTATCTTCTTTACCTTTCCTAAAATGATTGCTGTGCATAAATAATATTAGGATCTCTTGAACATAGAATCATAGAACAACCAGGTTGGAAGAGACCCACGGGATCATGGAGTCCAACCATTCCCATCAATCTCTAACCCATGTCCCTCAGCACCTCGGCCACCTTAAACCCCTTCAGGGAAGAGGACTCAACCCCCTCCCTGGGCAGATTCTACCAGTAACCCTTTCTGTGAAAAACAGAAAATTAATTTCTCAGATTTCCTTACATAGAATCACCAGGTTGGAAAAGACCCATCGGGTCATCCAGTCCAACCATTCCTATCAAATATTGAATGTGAAAAGAGTAGGATGCCCAGAGATAATCCTTCTGTTAGATTTCAGCATTGAGAAAAACATATGGAAGCTTTTAGATCCTTTGACTTTGAATATTTTGTCTCGAGTGAAGTAATTGTATTTCAGCAGGGGCTTTGGCTTTGGGGGTGGCTTTGGCTTTCAGTTTTTATTTGGAATCTGTCTCTCTGTACAGTGTGTTCTGTCCTGTTGCAGTTTTATGGTGATGGGTGGTAAGGGACCTTTAGCCTGCACACAATCAGTGTCGTAAACAGGTGTTTATTGTCTAATGCTTGGAAACTCTTTACAGGTTCATGCTGAATACTCCCGGTTTGTGAATCAGATCACCACTGCGGTACCCCTAGCAGGTAAAAATAAAGGGTTTGCTGTTGTGTTCCATAGAGTTAGGAGTTAGTTTGGGATTTATTTCATAGAATCACCAGGTTGGAAGAGACCCAGCAGATCACTGAGTCCAACCATTCCCATCAATCACTAACCCATGGCCCTCAGCACCTCGGCCACCTGGCCCTTAAACCCCTCCAGGGAAGGGGACTTAAACCCCTCCCTGGGCAGCCTCTGACACTGCCCAGTGACCCTTTCCACAAAAAATTTCTCCCTACTGTCCATGCTGCCCCTCCCCTGGTGGAGCTTGAGGCCATTCCCTCTCGGCCTGTCCCCTGGCCCTTGGCACAAGAGCCCAGCTCCCTCCTCTCCACAACCTCCTCTCAGGCACTTGCAGAGAGCAATGAGCTCTCCCCTCAGCCTCCTCTTCTCCACCAGAAAC
>WAAB01011035.1:0-61256 GCA_013389865.1 Piaya cayana
CCAGTTGTTTATAGAGGAGGTCAGCAGCTGTTTCTTCTTGGCAATATAATATAATGAAGTGATTGCATGGCAAAGGACATATGTCCTGTTTTGAACTATATTTCTCAGAGTTGGGTATCCAGCTGAGATACTCAGTCCCACAAGAGTTCATTCCCAGCGCAGCTTACAGGTATTCACTGGAAACGCAGTCTTTCATCCTGGTAAGCAGAGCAGATGCTTTTTTTGTGCCCACACACCATATGGAACTTAGTGATTTCTTTAACACTGAGGGAGAGTTGACATGTAAGCCACAATGGGATGGGTTTTTTGAGTGAATGCTCCATGGACTTAATCAGACTCTAGGTTTGTCCATAACAAGTTCAATAGTTGCTATTTGCTCTTAGATCCCCAGCTTCATTAAATGTAAAAGTTTCGGCTTTTGCCAGCAGTTAGTTGCATCTAGATCTATAAAGGCTGTTGTACCTCTGTAAGATGAGACGCAAAATTGAGGTCTCGACCATCTGTGGTCATTAAGGATCCCACGGCACACTTCAAAAGGTGAAGGTGGTAGCTTTTGTCTCAGGACCGAATTCTAGTCTGAGTAACTAATTTTTTCCACCCTAAAATTCACCCCAAGTTTTTAATGAGAGATACAGTGTTTTTCTTCAGTGTTCTTAGTATAGTGGTGGACTGCTAGCTGGTTACCACATTATATCCCAGAAGTTAAAGCATTACAGCAGTGGATTAAATGAAGTATGCCTGTATGCCTAGTCCTGTTGACACAATGTGACACAGATTTAGCTTGTCTCAGAACAATAATACACACACACACACACACACACACACAGAGGAAAAAAAACCCATGTAGCCCACTCAGAATTCCAAGGGTTTGATTTTTACTTACTTATGAAATGATAAATCCTATTATCTTACAGATCCTGAGTCTTTGCTGGTCAGCAGAGATGCAAATCCTGCTTGAATAAAGATGATGTTGGCTGCAAAGGAAGAGCCATTCCTTCCATGTCTGGAAGATAAAAACAGTGTGTAAAAGCAGAATAGATTATCTACCACTACCTCAGTGAAGTGTTTTTAATTTACTGCCCTGCTGGATGCAGAAAACATACATGACAAAAATAAGAAGGACTGTATTTGTCTTGAACGTCCTTTGTGCCCGTAATGCAATACAATGCATGTTTAACATCCTGCCATAATATTTTGATTGACTTTTTTTTAAAAATTCTTCTACAAAGGTAATACATTTAACCCCAGAATACCTGCTATCCCGTTAGCGAACCCATCTGTCTGGTTTGTGCATCACTGCTTAAATCCTGTTCTGAGAAGAGCTGAAGGATTGCATTGCCTGTTTATTTCAGTACAGGTTGCAAGTACTCAGAACGTCTCTAGCAGTACTTAATCTATAGAGAACTTCAGGTGTTTTATCTGTACATGGACAAAATCCCCAAAATAGAAGGGAAAGCTATGGAAAAACATCGGACAAAGTAAACACCATAGACTGCAAAGTACTTGGGAGAATCCACTCGATTAAATATGATACAATTATTTGCAGGTACATTTCTTTTTTAACTCTGAAAGATGGAATGGAAGATGGACTACTTGTAGGAGAGCATGGAAGAAGTCTGGAAAAATTCTCAATAAAATTTTTCTCAAGCTGAGAGGTCAGTGCTTTCTTTTCTGCTTGCTTTTGAGGAGAGTAAAACCATAGGTCTAACTATTAGAAACATTTTTTTCTACAAGCTTCAGTTATTTGTAATACAACAGTTCTTTATATGGGCTATAAACCTTTGGTTCTCCTCTCTTCCAAGCTGCAAGACTGAAGTGAAACCTGGCAGTGTTCTGTTTGTTGAAATGAAAGGCCCTAGGTCAGATTCTGATCTCTCATTGGCCTTACACCTGCGAACTGACTTTGATGGAGTAATTTTTTACTTACTCCAGCATAAGCAATAACCGAATCAGACCCTACATATGCTTTTTATCTAAAGCTGTGTTCCAGATGTGTTTATGTAAGCTGTTTTCAATGAAATGTGTGCGTTTTAAAGTGTAAATGGATTTTTCTTTAATTATAACCATATGCACGGTTATTAAATTTTCATTTTAAAAAGTCCAGATATAGCTAGTCCAGACAAGCCAAAGCATCACAATTGGTTCGCTTGACCAGTGCAGCATTCACACAGCACCCAGGCACGTGCAAGTCTCCTAAAGTTAGGAAAGTTGGGGAAAAAACATGAGATGGCATCCTCGGGCCTCAAAGCACACCATATAAAACTGTGCCCTCTTGGTTTTCCTGATATTAGAGTGCCTCATCCCATTAAAGTATTTGGCCTGTCCCTTTTCAAGAGGAGGTAAAATCAAGTACAAATCTGGTTCAGCATATTCCTGCAAGATGGTAATCACTACTTCTGGGTCCCTTTTTCCCCCCATCTTTGCTACAACTTAGCAGCAAGTGCTCAACACTCAGCTTCTGTATAGATTCAGCTTATGACTGGTTGCCTTTAACTGAATAACCCTCAAAATCAGAGTTACTTGACTGCATTGGTCTGTTAGGATAATCTGTGCATTTCTAGGGGGTCTGAAACAAACATACTCCTCCCTCTTTCTTTCTGCTTCTATGC
The DNA here is from genome assembly GCA_013389865.1 of Piaya cayana. Taxonomy (NCBI): domain Eukaryota; kingdom Metazoa; phylum Chordata; class Aves; order Cuculiformes; family Coccyzidae; genus Piaya; species Piaya cayana. Next base: position 2,610 of record WAAB01011035.1, read on the forward strand.
TCTGCTACCATATGCTGTGACTCTGGAAAGGTCAGCCTGCTGCTGCCCCTAGACTGGTGAATGGATTTGTGCACAGTATCAGCAGCAGTGCCTGAGGGGACTAGACCTCTCTGACTCTCCTGCTAAATGATGCTGTTCCAGGGGATCCCTGTACCCCACGCAACCTACAACGAGGGGCTGGTTGCCAGCCCAGACTAGGAGACTGATTTTTTCAATGATAGAAAAGTGGGGACAAGCAAAAATGTTTTGATTGATGGATTTTCCATTTAAAAAAAAAGACAGGTTTATTAACGAATAAATGTTTAAGAGAGAGATGCCAGTTTGATAGTTTTTCACGTGATCTTTCTGAAATGAAACATTTCAGCCAGGTAAAAGAAAATTTACTCAAAAAACTTCTTTTAATTTCACATCCACATATCCATGAAGGATATGCCCAGTATGATCAACACTATGCTTATGTTTTTTTCCTAGCACATTTTGACATTACAAGATGGATGGTTTTCCACTACTGTTCCATAAGAATTTATTTATTTATTATCTCTATGTGTATGTTCTGTTTGTCCATTTTGAACAACTATTTCCAAGTGCAGAGATCCTCTGAAAGTGAATTCTGTGTTCCAAAATGGATAACAATTCAAAATTCAGTCACACTTGTATGTTGCAAGGCTGCTTTCTTCCTTAGACAACAGGAGAACACAAATTGTACCTCTCTTCTACTACTGTTATTATTTACTCACATCTCAGTTTCAATGTTCTGGGCACATTGAATATTTATGTTTGACCCATGTCTTCTTCAGAATACAATTGGCAAGTGCTGTGAAAGTTCAGCCATCTCAGACTTGGACAAGTTAAGAATGTTCTTTTCTCCTGGACTCAGCATTTGAGGGCTCCTGGGTCACATTCAGCTGCGTCCTATTAAAGCATGTCAAAGGAAGAATGCTCACACAGAACAATTTTGCTGACCAGAGCACTCCTGTGCTCTCTTGAGAAGGGAAGATTTTCATAAGTGGAGAATATATCTGTTCCTGGTAGTGGAGAATGGTCTTCTTCACCACAGGTCTTGGGAATTCCCGAGGCATTTCCAGAGCTAAGTAATGAATGCTTGTGTTTGGCTTCACTGTGGTGTATTGTGCAGGTGTGAAAAGTGAACTACATCTAATTTTTTTTTCATTTAAAAATTTAATAAAATCCCAAGTGGTTATGACTGAAAAAAAATCCATTAATGTTCCCAAAATTATTCATATCTGAACCAAATGATATATTTACCTTCCATCCCCCATCTCTAGTGAACAATAAGGTATATTTTTTCTATCATCAACCCAACCCATGTACTTTTACTTCTTTTTGTAATGATTAGAAAATGAAGTTTACATATCAATATCTTTATATGCATCGGGGAAGAAAGGGTGGGGCATGTGAACAAGGAATCTAAACAGAGATTCTTTTGTATTTCTATATATTTTAAATAGAGGTAGGTGTTTCTGTCTGGAAACCATATGTTCGGTTATTTTTTAACAATCTGTATGTATGATAAAAAATATATATACATATGTGGTATGAACTACTACACTGTTGGCTCCTCTGGACTTCTGGTGAGGTGGTCTAGATATGATGAGATGTTCAGATTAAAAATGCTTTTCCTCCTGGTACCTGTTTCATTATTTTGATGTTATTTGAACAACAACAGTTCTATGAAGTCCTGCATATGCTTTTTTAAGGGAGCAGTGGCAGGGCAGAATTATCATCAAAGGACTTAGCAGCGTCAGTCTGATGGTATGGGGTGAGAGGCTTGTTGATTTAATGGCACCTGTGCTCTGCATGTGGAGACACCAAGGCTTTGTAGCAGCAGCAGAAAGGATCAGTCCTTCAGCCCCAGAAACTGGGGATGAGTGCAAGAGGGGTTCTCTGCATCCACTGCACTACCAGGGTTTAATACATAGAACAAGGTTGTCTTAATTTCATCCAGTCCAGACAGTCATCAGTTTGTTACAGAAACAATATCCCGAGTAAAAGAGGCACTCTCAGCTGCAGAAAGATAAATGAAGCAGCCACCTTTGAAGTCATCCTGAAGCCTGCCCCCTAAACAGCCTGTCTGGAGACACAGAATGTCATCAGGTTCATCTTCCACCCCTAGGGGAGTGGTGTGTCATCACCTCCGCAGTGTGCCTAAACCTCAACCAGGTCTCCTGAGTCTGTGTGTGCCACGTTGCAAAGTGCAGTGCTGCTGCCAAAACATGAGACCAGCTGGTTTATTCATTTTACACAGTGCAAAAATGTTATTAAACTGCACCATACAGATAAGTAGTTGAAAAATTGCTAGGTTTTTTTTTTTTCACATAAAATTAGCCAATTTGCTGGTGTATGTAATTGTAAAGAATGCAAAGCATCCCATTCAAGTGATTAACCTCTTAGTTAATAAAAGCAACAATTGCATGTGTATAAATAATATAATAAAAGGAACATTCATATCCAAGTAATATAGCTCATACTATCCTGTTTCTCTCCTTAATTAGTAAATAATTCATCAAATTCTGCAATGAATTGTGCTCCCACCCACATTTCTTCATCCAATTATCATGAAATAGGAAAGCAGGACTCTTCCTTCTTTGAAAAGAATGTGATAATGAAATTGTTCAATAGCTCTTCTTAGCCTTCTGCTAGTCTAAATTAGTACTTCCTTGGGTAAAGCATTTCTTTTGTTAATTTCTTCCCTGATTCATTACTTTCTTTCTTTTTTTTTAAATTGAAGACATCTATGTTGAATGTCATTTTACACTAGCAAGCTCTAAAAGAAGTATATTCACCATGGGTTTTTTTCAGCAGAGACAAATGAAATTAATTCTACAGTACAGATGAATGGCAGTGCTTGATTGCCAAAGTGATCCTTCATGCTTTAGATTATAGGACACAAACAAAATTAAAAGAATGTTATAAAATACAAGGTACAAAAGAAGATACCTAAGCAAGCAGCCATAAATTCTCAAATCCAGAATTCACACTGTCTTGGATCAATGACACGTTTAAGTAAGTTTCTTTATTAGCTGATCTAATTCAGCTTCTTCCATGGGATCTTTGCTGGACTCAGTGCCTGAAACAATAAAAAACTACACAGTGTTGTCTTTTAGCTTTATGGTGTGTGGCCATATGTTTTGCCCTTTACAGTATTCAAATCCTGCTCAGAAGATGGAATTCCTTTTCAAATTGTGGAGATGTTTATGGTATTCCTCACTGCTGTGCTGGAGGGCTCATGCAGTAAGAAACTTATTTCACTACACTGACATAAAATAAGGAAAGACTATTGTCTGTGTTTTATGAATGGTGAACAAAGGCATGCAGAAACAAAGATCTGATGTATTCAATAACTTCAGACCTGAATTTGAGGTATTGAGAATCAGAGCTTTCTGAGCAATCAATATGCTTTTGTGTATATGAATACATATGCCCCTTCTATATACAGTGTGTGCATATGTGAATACATTCACATGTACTGTACAAAGTGCATGGATTTGAAAGACTGATTTGTTAGGATTCTCTAACACCTTTGAGTGCTCTGGTATTCCCAACAGGACAGGAAAATGAAGGTCCCATGAGAACAACCATCTTGGAGCCAGGCTACCAGTTCCTTATTGGAAGTCCACTATGAACACAGGAAGAAAATTGCTCTCAGGAACTTGCATTAAATTTTTACCCAGCACTGACCTACCTGTGCCAGGAATTTGCAAACTTCAAGAGGATCCATGTTGATCTTTGGCTGGACCATGCCTACCAGGGACCAGAACTTGAGACATGAAGTTCTAAAATCTGACATTTTAGCAACCTGACACTTCACTGTGTTTTGAAGTATTTGCCTGGTAAATAACCTCCCGTTGACTAGGTCACATCTTGCCAAATATCAGATCCATGCTTTGAAGTATAAAGCCTTTGCAAGTGTCAGAGATAAGACTACCAGAATTTTAAATTTGGGAAGAACAATACCCTTACTGGTTTTCTAATACAGTTTAGAAAATAGGTGAAAGCATTTTGTGAAGATTTTTTAAAACAGTCAGGTTGGGTAGACATTTGGTATTGTGAACTTCAGCAAAAATGGCTGGGTATAACAAGTTAATAAGCAGGTACTTTTTAATAGTAGAACTATATAACACATGGAGCCACCAGCTCTGCTTATTATAAGGTCATTATGGAAACTATATTTAGGGATTATATTACTATTTGCTTTATTTTTCCATGTGGGGAGGTAAATTTCACTATAGAAATAAAACAATGAAAACATATTATCTAGTGTGTAGTGGTGTTGTTGCTTTTTACCTTAATATGTAAGCACTCTAATACTTAATGCATTGTAAGTAATACTTGGTGCATTGTAAAATAGATTTTTTTCCAGAATCTATTTCAATTTACCTAGTAGCAGTAGAGTCTCTAGTGAACACTGATACTTAGTTTTGTTCTTGAAGATTCTGAGTCCACCACATTGCACAATCTGAATTCAAAAAACCCCACAAGGACCAAAATAAACAGATTTCCCTCTTCCCTTTCTCTGGAGTGCCAGCTTTATTTTTCCTTGTTATAAAAAGAAATCTCTTAGTGTTATGATAGCAAAGAAAATTTGAAAAACATGACCCTCAAATATCAGTGGTGTACACCTGAAAAAATAAGTGTACACTGTGAACTTCCACACTCAGGCTGCTGAGTTCAAAGACTGCTAAATCAGATGCTGGTTGTGTGATTTTTTAAATGAAGTTTTTATTGCTCCTTAAAGCAAAGGTCTCTTCTTACAAAGATCTACGCTATCTACTTTGACTGACTATTCTTTTGGATAACCTTTTTTCATGGTGCAGAGGTACTGAAGTGAGGAATTAAAAATAATCAGTTGGATATGGTTGATGACATGAGTCCAGAAGCAGGCACTCTGAGAAGGACAAAAAAAGTGCTCTTTGAGAAAATCAAGAGTATGGTCAACACCGAGGACTCCTTGAGAGGAAAACCAGGCACAGATCTCCTCTGTACCTATGGTGGTGTGGAGCTCTGTTTTGAAGGCATCAGCTTCTAATCCATTGTTTTTGTAAAGGCTATGAGTAGCTTTCCAGTATGGAAGACTAGTTCTCCAGTTCTTCAGCAATTCTAGTGACATAAGCTGTGGTAGATGGTACAGGATTTTATAATTTTTTTTTTCTGCAGGCCTCAGGCAAAGATTATTTTCATCACAAAGCAGCACTTGTTCTCCTGGGACAAAGGCAATGTCAGTTTTCATGGTTCTGTGTATTTCTTGTAAGCAGAATCAGGCTTGGAATGAAGGTGTAGTCCTCTGAACCATTAACTCTATGACAAAATTAGTTATCCATGTTTCCTCACATAAAATGAAATAGCACCACTAAAATTAAAGCACGCTTAAAATGGTAACTTTTAAAAAACAGATGATACAGTCAAAGACATGTCACATTGCCTTACAATGAGACAACAAAATATTAAAGTTTATTTTTTAATGAACATATGACTAGTTTCTCTGCATAGTTGGATCTAAAGCCTGATAAATCAAAGTATTACTCACAAGACAACAAAAGCTATAGTCAAAGGAATTTAACAATGTGTTAATTAGTCAAAAGAGAGAGCCCATACAGTCTTGTAAACATTATAGGAGAAACTTATTAAAACCAGCAAACAGATATTAATTGAAAATGTTGTATAAGAGCTACAGAGTTCACACAAAGTGCACTTCACTTGATATTAAAGCCTATGTACATGCAAATTTAGTAGCTAGCAGAATAGCTTGCACTCTGTCTCGATGCCTAGCTGTAAGTAACTGAAAAACATCCTCACACATTGGCTGAATATCTACTCGCTTGTTATATGCTTCATGGGTATGAAAGGTAAAATAACAGGCTAGAGGTTGTAGGGCTTCAGCATCAGCATGGGGAGACTCCAATAAACACCAAGAGGTTCTTTTCTGAAATCAGTTTTCTTTCCTCCACCTTCCTCAGGAAAGAGACTGTGTCATGACGCTGAGGTCTAGTGCCAGAATCTGGCTCCTTTCTAGGCTTAAGTTTATGCACTCCCAGTTTTCTTTCCTGTGGCAGCTGGAGCATGAGGGATCCTGTGGGCTCAGCCAGACGTGACTGTAGGAGCTCAGGAGCACTCCTGGGTGCTCCTCAGATTAGATGAGGCAGCAACCAAGGAAAAGCATTTGCTTAACCATGCTTGTTTCACAAATAGCATCCCCAAGGAGCTGAAGGTAATCCTCTAGGCATCTTCTCCTCATTCACAAAATATTCGCCTGCTTTCCTTTTGTTTTGAATGACAGATTCAGAACAGCCTCTACCAGTTAAAGGAGAGGAATAAACGAACAGTCAAGCCTAATCTTTAATCCTAAATCTGCCCCTGGTCCACCCTGAGGCCCTCACCTCCCCTTACCTCTGCTTTCATGCCCCTAAACAGCAGGTACTACTCCTTACTTGTCTTTAACAGGACTCCCAGGGGGTTGTCAGACAGCAGGCAGCTCCAAGAGAGACAAGTACTAGCAGTACACAAAGAGATGTCTGGGTGCCTTTCTGAAGCATAAATTCATGGAGTTTATTTCCTGATAGTTCCTTGATGTCCTGCAGTAATTTGTTGGCATGTTTGAGCCCAAAGGACTGGATTTACCTGTGCCGTGATGCCTGAGTTGCCAGCATGGTGCTTGTGGAGTTCCCTTGGATAAAGGGCAAAGACACAAGCCCCAGACAGCAATTCCTGTCTCACTGGGTTTGAAAGGAGACACTCTCTCCTTCTTACTTCTTGACTATAGGAAGACCAAGTTGCTTGCAATTCTAAATTTGTGGCCTCATATTAGCTAGGCTTAATTACAATTCCTCCTCCTCCCCAGCCCCCAGCAGCAGCCATGCTCTCTCAGCTAAGAAACAAGCAAATATTGGTTTTCCTATCTTTTTATAGGAGCAGTACTAGTCCTAATTTATAGGTTTTTTTTTAAACTACCCACTCTTCCTGCAAAGGCAGAGGCTCCTACTCTGTGCTGACTGGAAACACTCAAACAGCTCCTGTTGTGGCAATGGCCATGCTGTGATTGTCATGTCAGTATGCCACGTGCATTCCAGGAAACGCCCTGGAAGATCCTTGTTTATCAGACTAAACCAAGAGGGGATGAAACGTCACAGCATTTCCACGTCAGCAACTTCAGTATTAATTTGTATTTCCTCTGTTCTCCCCTATGCTGAGATATGCAAACCAGATCTTCAGAAAAATGAAATGGTTGAATGACAATTAAAATCCTACCTTTACTGATGGTGCAGTGTCAAATTTCCCCATATTTACTGGCTGGCTAGTGAGTACGTGTGCATCTCATGAGCCAGGAGAATCAGAGAAACTGCGCTCCTCAGAGATCCGGTCCTGGATTGGAGCCAGCATCATCTTATGTAAATTATAGCAATTCCAAACAGCACTGTAGCTGCTCAAATGCGAGGTTCTTGCGGAGCTGCAACCAGCCAAAGCCCAGGTCATCCATCACTGTATGATTTTACCATCTAAGCTTCAGGAAAGTGCTGCCTAGGTTATTGCAGAGGGCTTACTTCATCCATGGACATACCCAGTAAGGGGATAAATTGGGAGGCACTCCATTTTGATGATGCCATATAGCAAGTAAGTTCTTCCATGGCCTAGGAGGAAAGCAATAGTGTTTCTAATTCAGGACCAGCCTGAGATATGCTCTCCAGCTCCTCATGCCTTTTGCACTATGCACAGCTTCAGTGAAAGTTCTGTGTGATTTTGAGGAAGCTCTTGTCTGAGCTTAGAGATCATGTTACAGAAGCAGTGTTCCACAGCTTCAGTTCGCTCCCTTACCAGAAGCCTTAAGCTGGGCCTTGCCCTTCACTGGAGCTGAAAGTACTATTTTCTAAAACCACAAACATTGTTACACGGCATCTCTTCTCCCCTTCAAATATCCTCTTCTGGGAACATGTTCTCATTGGCTTGCTTTGAACATCAGCCCTTTGCTCCCTCCCATCAGACATGCTGCAAGTGCAAGTATATGACCAAGTATTTGTTGCATTTCTTTCAAATTTCCAAAGCCCAGAACAGGGACCACTCAAGCATCTGAAGCCAGCTGCCCTGGTTCAAACATCTGGAGATGTACTACGCTGGGTTACCTCAGATCCAGAGTTGGTTTTGTGATCACTGTCCTCTTTACTCTATTCATCCATCAGAAAATTGAAGGTGTTACTGTTCAGTACAGTCATAAACATGTCACTACCGATAGAAAATCATGTTGGCAGTTTCTTTTATACCCTGCCAAATTTAGACAAACAGAAAGGTCAACTATGCAGGCACTGGTTTTACATATGTGCATTAATTGTTGCCTTTTGCCTTTTGCTATTAATTTCACCTCCTCAATCTGTATGAATTTGAATGAGAAGAAAGAGGAAACATAGAAAGACAAAACAGAAAAGGGAAGCCAGGACAAACTATGAATAGGACTGGTCCTTCCTTTCTGGACCACATACTGGAAAAGATTCAAAACCAACTAACTGCAGGGAATAGGAGAAGTAAAGAGAAACATATCCCATGTCAGTTACAGCATTTTCCAGAAAGCTTTCAAAGAAAGGTCCTAGAAATGTTTAGTGGGCTTTGCTCCTTGGAGAGCCCCTATTCTGAATTATTTTTCCAAGTAAGGTCTGTGGGTTTAGGCACTCTTCTCAACTATAAAGCCATGCTCTCAAGACAAATACATATTTTAATTAGTCCAACAAATTTTTCATTAAGTACTGTGACCTCCACCTCACCTTATCTGGGATACCAGGCCTCAGTTAGCACTGGAAACTGGGAGAAAAAGAATTGTGAACAACATCACCAGGAAATTCAGAACATGAATTTAGGTTCATGTTTGGATTGAACACTTTCAAATACGACAGTTTCTGAAAATCAGACAACATGAAGTAGCTTACTGTTAAGAGACTGAATACAACTTTCATTATTATAGCCTACACATTCTTGTTCTTACAGTTATACTGTAACTGTGTACTTAGTTGACAACATAGTGCCCAGATACCCTAGGCAACAGCACTTCCACTGTAAGAGATGCACCACAAAAGTTGTCAAAACCTATCCATTCTCTTCCCAGGACAAGGAAGATGAATGCAGTGAAAGAATCACAAGAAGGACATGACTTCCCCAGGGGACACAAGGTAATGAGCGTGTGCTTTACAATCAGAGTCACCAAGACCGAGTTACCGAAGCCTTGCTGCTATGCCAACGCGCTTCAGCTTCATGTGGTGCCTCATGGTCCTGGGTTGTGGGAATCCCTACTGCATACATCTAAACCCCTTTGTTCACAGGAACATAGTACAAATAGGGAGAGCTTTCTGCTATAATATGGCTCCCAAAACTCCTGAGACATGGATCTCCAGGCCTGTAAAAACCTCACAGTATTGCTCAGGAAAAAAAAAAAGATTGTGATTTATATTCCTAATATAAGAACTTACATCCTCAGGTGACTAATGCAAAGAAGGCTCTCCATAGATTATAAAATATATTTCACTATATACATATGAAAAAATATGTTACACAGAATAAGCTGTGTAGCCAGGGTCTGCTAGAAGGTTCAGTGTAATTAACCTGACTGCCTTCACTTAACTTGTAGTCCAGGTTTTGTGTGGAGGCAATAGTACAGACATCCTTGCCCATTCTGCACTTCCCTTTTCTGGTCTTTCAGTGTGGATTACTCAACCATATGGCTTACTAACTGCTTGGGTAGTCCTTTCATAGAAAGGCTCAATCATTTGCTGTATATTGGATACTGTAGAGAACATGGAAGAAAAGTCGCAACAAACTAGAGACTCTGGCAAGTATATAGTTCAACACACCTTCTTGAAACTGTTCTTGTCTATTTCACACTATCCTACAAAAGACCCAGGTAATCTCAGTCCACTGCAAGTATGAATTGGGCTGTGCATTTGTGGCCCTCTAGTCCACATCAAATTAGCATAGATTTTCTCTAATTTTCCACCTATGTTTCCATGCATGGTTATGGGCATTCACCCCAAGGAAGGTGGAGTATTGTATTAATGCTTTCTCTGTTCTCTACATGTGTGTAGTTGCTTTAATTCCTTGCAGAACCCCACAAAGGCTGCTCTGATAAAAGACTGACAGGAGGTGCTTAGTCAGTGAGCTACAATTTAGAGTTTCCTGATGGTGTGATTCCTTCAGCCCCAAGAATAATACTCACTGGGTATACATAAGCAATAACATGATGCCTCTACCCTGTTCTCTGTGGGCTGCAATTATCTATATGCTCTGCATCTTGCTAGTCTTCCTTTATTTTTATTAATATGCTTGTAAGGGGTGGGCTGCATCCTGATCAGATACTCTTTCTGTATTATCACAAGCAGGCAGGAGTGGCTTGCTGGAGGAGTAGATAGGAGTTTCTTGGAGTAGTTGATTACTAATTTAAAGCAAAGTTAAGTAACCATACAAGAAACTATTAACCAGCTGCAAAGCATATAACAAGGAAGGATTTGGACCCCGCATGCCTTCCTTACCTGCTGCTAACACACCAATGTGAGTCAGAAGCACATAGCAGCCCTGTGATGCCAATGCATCTTTATATCTGTCCAAATTTCATTGCAACATGTCAGATTGGATATCACATAATGCAATGCGAATAATTTAATCATCTGTGAAGTGCACCACAGCAGCACATCAAGTTTGAAGATTTGTAAAAAAAAAAAAAAGTTGGGAGGGAAAGATAAAGTTTTTGCCACTCCAGGGTTGGATTATTTTTCTCAGCTGGAGGGCTTAATTTTCTGAGCTTGGTCTTTTCTATTCTGACCTTCCAGCCAAGGGCATCTGTCAGGAGGTCTGTATTTCCCAAAGGCAGTGACACAGTCTATTAGGTCATCTGAGTTGGATCATCAAGTCTTTGCCCACCTCAGCATCTGGGCCATCTTTCCTTGCCCATCCCTGCCTCCCCCAGTGGTAATCAGATACCTTGCCTTTGACAGATCGGGAGGGAAAGGAGCATTTTATTGCTGAACACGTACATAGCAGAGCCCAGAAACCAAGCAAGCTTACTGCGTTCTGGTGCTAGTCATTTAGTAAGTCTGCATTTAATTAGCTCCTTCTGAAATACGACAAGGAGAAAACACAAGATTTACAAGTGCAGTTGCTTTTCTAACCCAGGGCTCAGCATTATTTTCTTTTTAGGTGATGATTACAATCATAAATATCAAACCAGCCCATGTCTGCAAGAAGTTCATCAAGCTTTCAATACTTTAGAAAGTGTACCCACATGTAAACATTTTGGACTATCTCTTAGCCAGTGGGTTTGTGGACAGACAGGCTGCCATTCACAGACATTAGCAATTTTGCTCTTTCAAATAGTGGGAGATTTGTTTAAAAAAAATCAGAGAAGCCTGTCTTTGATTTAGTCCTTTTTTTAGAGATGCCTTTTTCTCTTTGTCCAGCACCTAGGACCTGGAAGGCAGTGCAAAAAATAATATGCCTCCTCTTCGCTGTATGCCTGAAGGGGTTTCTTGGTTATGTGTTGTAGTCCTCAAAGAGTTGTGAAAGGATCCCAGTGGAATTAACAAAGTGCTAGAAAAACCTTAAGAAACACTTAAGCTAGTGAAAAGCTATGAGCTAGTTCGACCTAAGAGGGGCTGAACAAGGGTCAGACAGTCCAGAAGGAAGACTATTTTCACAAGATCTGGGAAATAGGGCTATTAGGAAGAGAGGAAAAAGAGCATACTCCACTTAGAGCAGCAGACACTTGCACAGACTAAGACTGAAAGAAAATCTTACAAAACAGTATGATAAAATACACGAAGACATAAAAAGTATTTATTCTGTTTTTTCTCTTGTCCCTGTGCTGAGCATATCTCAACCAAGGGAGAGGTTCACCCTTCCTTCTCCTTTCCCTCTTTGAAGGCCAAAGACACTTTGCTTTGCTGTGCTCCTTTAAGACCTAAACATCATACACAGCTTCTGTGAGCTCTCTCCTCATTTCATTAGGCCTGGAAAGGCTTTGCTGATTACAAATGAGAAGATGCTGTGTTAGCTCCTCCTCCAATAGTTTATTTACTTCTTCAGCCCCATTACCCTCTGTTTCCCAATATTAGTGGAGTTAGCTTTGTATTCCCAGTAGGAATAAGGAAAAGAAGTTCTTTCACAACGAGGTAGCTGTAAAGTAAAAGGTAAGCTCTTACCATACCTGGGAAGGATTTCTGGGACTTACTTAGCACTGTGGCTTCCCTTTTGCTCAATAAGGCATGAGTTAAGTATGATTTTTCTAGCTCTTAGAATCCATTGTCCTGTAAGATAGGTGGTTTTCTGACTGGTCCCATGTTTGTTAACCTTTGCTATTAGCTTTAGGTGGACCCTAATAAAATGACTCACCAGAATGAACTAAGAGCTTTCCATTCACCTGGGGAAGAGGATGTTGCAGCAGGTGGACAAAACGAGCAGCATGCTACACCACGGTTAACTAGATCACGGAGAAGAAGGCGTAGACAGACATCCTCAGACTCCCAAGGAACAGACCAGGCCAGGGTCTTGCAAGGTGATGAGCACAAAGGGGGAGTATATTTGGTTAGGAGGAGGGTGAGTTTAACTTGATTTCTGTTGCAGTTGAATTCTGAATTCAAATGGAACAGAATTCCCTTTGTGTCTTGTCCATGTTTACATATGCACCTCCCTTGAAATAGTGGCTCAAATGTAGAAGAGCTCTAGGAGACACCCCTGTGGCTGTCCTGTTAATTCATTTTCAGAGCTGCTGTTTTTTGATTGGTTTGTTGTGTTCTTGTATTGTTTGCTTTGACCCTTCTTCCCAAGGGCCTAGGGTCTCATACTTATGAAGTAAACAGAAAAACACACTTTTAGAGTACTTGTTCTAGAATTCCTTCTTTTCTGTGAAATATATCTGACATTGAAACTTAAGTCAAGACAGTATAATATCTGTGCTTGGAGTTAAAGCCGATTCCCTATGCTTTGACTGGAGTTACTTCTGAACCTCAGGAATTTTATCCTCCCACTGTGGGAATCGGTGCTACAGCTCACAGAGAACAACAGACATGTGGGATCTCTTGGGCTTGTACCCATCCAGTGTGACTTGGAGTTGCAGAAGCAGCAGCACTGTAGTTTCCTCCTGTTCTGGTGTTTCTTGTCCTGAGGAGCCCTAAGACTTTTCAGCAGCAGAACTGCAAGGCAAAGATGTTGCAAGATGCTTCTGTTATAATTCACAGGCATCTAGTTTCCAGTGCCTACAGCCAGTTTGTGTGTAGAAAGTCTCCTCCCCAAGTGCAGAGGTGTTTTATAAGCATGGAGTTCCTCTCACAAGGAGGTAACCATCCTGGCCAACTCATGGAGTACTCTAGCACATTCAGTGCTTGTTGTCCAGGGTGGTGGAAGCTCCCATAGCCCTGGAGCAGGTTTCATTGTGTAACACAAATACCTTTCAAAATGCACAGCTGGGTATTTGATAAAGGATACGTAAAGATTGTCTGGGAGTAGTTCAAGGTCAGAATTAGGCAAAGGGAGCTCTTCTGAGAAGAGAGAAAGACCATAAAGAAATAGAAACCAAGAACTATTACACTGGGAAAGGGAGGTATGGTGGGAGAAGCAGAAGGAGGTGAAGAGAGTGAGGAGTAAATCAAATGAGTAGAGCTCTTGAATGAAAGTCAAAACAAAGTATTAAGTATTTAGGCTCAAGAAGTATTTCTAGTTAGGTTTTTACCTTCCTGCAAGATTTTTTTTTTCATGATTCCAATCTTCTGTTTTCAGACCCACTTAAAGTCAGCAAGCTAGGTGGATTGTAGGACTGTTGCACTGGTTTGGGTAGAGTCAGGTGAACACTGAAATACTAAGAGCATTATACTCAAGGTCCCTGGGTGTTGGTTTCAAGCCTGGCTTCCCAAAGCATGAAATTTCTCTGTCCTTTCTAGAAAGATGGGAAGGGTCGTTTTCACCTCAGTAGAGGCTACCAAAATTGAGTGCACAGTAACATATAGTTCCTTAAAGACCTGGCTGTCTGATGTTGGACAGATGACATTAGTCACGTGATAATCAATTTACTTCCTCAAAGATATGTGGTTCTATGCTGGTGGGGGAAATTGTATAAAAGCCTCATAAAGTGTGTAGTGATTAGGTGTTGTAGAAGGCAGTCAGACACAAACTTTTTATTGTCTTTGGATCTTTAATTTGTTTGTTCCATTTGGTCTGTTTTTGTTGCTTTCTTTTGCAGTCTACAGATTTAGGAGTCGTGCCCCATCTACCAGTGTGCGCTGCAATAGTGAAGGCTCTTTGGGGCTTGCTAGGATTCACGCACCAACAGAGGATGGAAAGATTATGGGAATGCTGGCTAGGTCTGCCAGCTATTGGGTGCAGCAAGAACCTGCTCGCTGCTGGGTGAGAGACTGTACTGGGCTGGCTTGTTCAGCAGCAGATCATCTTCCTAGGAGACATCTGTTGCAACACCATCTCCTAGGTGAGGAAGAAAGTTTGACCTCCCTGATAAAAGAGGAATTATCATCAATGAATGAAGGCAATAATGATAGTGTTGGGAGGCACTCCCAGGCAGATGATAAAAGTGATGATGCTTCCAGGAGTTTTGCAGAGGAGTATTCACTGGCTCCTCTAAATGTAAGAAAGAAATATTCTGCTCAGAGTTTTGACCAGCTAGTGGACAACTACTTTAAATGACTCTGAGCTTCAGCACATCTGTTTGGAATTCAGGAGCCAAATCTATCCATGAAGCACATGCTAGTCTTCAACTGCAGAGTTCATAGCAATACAGGCTGAAGCCTGCAGCAAAACCACAAAGGTTCATATAGGGTAAAGCCTAGTATATTACTCTTAGACTGACAGGCAAATAGAAAGACAAAAAGGGAATGCAAATAGCTCCTTCATATGAGTTGCTGTCTTCTTTGGGAGTTTAAAAACCTGTAGTAATCATAAGGCATTAAAAATGGAAATATGACTTTGAGTCTAAGCTAATGTAATGACTATTTCTTTTGCAATTGTAAGGGCTATACCAACAAATATGGTTGTATTTTGTCTATTTCTCAGCAGTAGAGTCTATTTTTAATAACTTCTTGAAGAATATGTGAAATTCAAAAGCCCTCGTATATACCAGTATTTCCTTTCACTAAGTGCTTTAATTTACTCTATAGAGGCCTAGAGGGTTTAATATTTTTTCTGTGGTGTTTCTCTTTCTTGATCTACATCTAAAAATTCTACTCCACTGCATATATTTGATTATTTGTATATAAATGGCTGTGTGCAATAACATCATTCAGTGAAAGCACATCCTGCTTTAAAAACAAACAAACAAACAACCCCCCCCCCAAAAAAAAAAAATGTCCACCCATGTCCTCTAGCTGTGGTTAAATTGTCATATGAATTAAAAATAAATAAAAAAATAGATTTTTGTTCTGAAGACTGTAAGGAATTTTTTCTGTTCTTCTTGTGACTCAGTGCATAGCTGAAAGTCATGTTCTAGATTTCTTAGCTTAGAAAACAGCAAAGAAATTTCAGTTTAGAAATTTTTCCTTTATCTAGTCAAGGGGTAGACTTCAGAAGTATAGCTTACAGTAATAATAAAACTATAGTTTAGGATTGGGCTGCCGCTTTATTTAGGTCTTGCAGAACCTGCAAATTAAAGGTGATTTTTCTTGTTTTTCTTTTGTAATGCCATGCTCTGATCTGTCAAAATACTCAAAAGTGAATTTAAATTCCATGTGTTTGTTCCTGGGAATGGTGAATGTGAATTGCTTTTTCTTTCCTGTGCCCTGAATTAAGTCTCACTCCTTTGTGTGACAGCTGCTCAAATTTCTAGAGTATAACATTAAAATGTTAAGTTGCATGGCCTTTTTCTGTGTGGTGTTTATTTTTTTTCTTTAAATAAACCATACATGCACCTGTTAGGCATTTGGCAAATATTTGGCACTGACTGGTGAAATAGTAATAAGGCCCTTGGAGGTGGCAGGAATACTTGGAACAACTTGGTGTAGCAGTAGTTGCTTACTCCTTCCTGACACATATGTGTGTTTGGTAATTAAGGATTTCCGGCAATGCTTGGAGCTTCTGCATTTAAATCTCTCAGGGCCTTAGTCTAGACCTTCAGTTGAAAAGCTTCCATTTTTAGAAAATGTCTTCATTTGCTCTATGCTACACATAAATGGTATTGTAAGCATGCAAATCTCAATCTGACAAACATGTTCTGTGAATGTACTACAGGATATGATGAAGAATTAACACAGTTACCTGATTGTTGCAGCTAGAACACGAAGGCATCTACAGATACTTCTAAAATTATGCCCATGATTATCTATGTTTTAGAAATACACATTCATGAAAGTCAGCCTGGCAATTCATGTAGTCTTTGGAGAGTTTTTGGTTTTAGAGTAAGGCTCATAAAACATGTTTTTTTAATAAAACAAAAACTCCCAGAAATGTCAGTGGTATGTAGTAAGATACCAAGCTTTGTAGAGGTGTCAGCTTTTTGACAGCATGATTCAGTATCGTGTGTTTTCAACTTGACAACTCCACAGTTTTACCTTGTGAATCTGAGATCCTGTAAGCATTTTGTGCATGCTTGTCTCTTTTTCACAAATGATCCTACAACAGGGATTTTTATCACGTGTTGAGTTAAACATAGGCATAGAGGTCTGAGAGATCAAGACCTCTGAGGCAAAAATCCTCTCAGAGTATCTTCCTAGGAAAGAAAAGCCTGTGAGGCATTAACTTGAAATAACTTCAGAGAAAAATACATCCAGCATAGCTGAGGAATAATTCGGAGAAAAAAAATAGCTATCTATTGCAAAAAAAAAAAAGGGGGGGGGGTGTCAGTGGTGATATTTTTTTTCCCCTCTGAGAATTTGAATTCCTGTGCTTCTTCCAGTTTGACTTGCAGGTATGTACCTGTTTTCATACATGTATGAAGTCCAGAACTCCAGGGCCAAAGTCCAGTGCTGAAATAGCAGCTTCCATGAGTCTAGGATTTCTTGTGTTGCTTAGGTTTAAACCACCAGTTTCTTCCAGTATAGGTGTTATGATGTCTTTTGAACTCATTACATGTGTGCATCAATGAAATGGTAAGATTGTTGTATCTATTAAGCTAGCTAGAGTAAATGATGAGAAAAGTAAAAGTTGTACAAAGCAGGCTAGCCCTTGATATATGAACGCATTGGAGTCCTATGTATGCTCTGGCTAAAGGTATGTATTATCTTTTACATCATGGCATCTTCACTGCTGCTGGCACCCTTTGTTAATCCAGCAAAGAGATTCTGAGCCTGGATACTGAAGAGGGCTGTTGTCTCTGCAAGTATTATTTCTTACTGCAGGTAGATTTATGGGACTTCCTCTTGGTCTAACTGAGAGTTTGTGAAAGCAGGTGTCCCCATGGTGCTCTTTTACTCTTTGCCTACATCTGTAGAAGTATCTGTGTTATTTTCTTCAAGTAAGAGCTAGCATGAATAAAGAGGCTTAAGAGAGGAGAGTGAAGTCAGTGAGCTTAGAGTCCAAGCTAAGATCTCCTGAATGTGGGAGCTATCTTTGTTCAGC
Organism: Piaya cayana; assembly: GCA_013389865.1. Lineage (NCBI taxonomy): Eukaryota > Metazoa > Chordata > Aves > Cuculiformes > Coccyzidae > Piaya > Piaya cayana. The sequence continues at coordinate 20,148 of WAAB01011035.1, forward strand.
CTTTCCACCATAATTAATGCATTATAGCCCTGATCCATGACTAAGGCTCAAATATATGTGGTCATTAATTATTTCATTGCAGTAGCCTCTTTTTCCCTTCTTCATGTTTGGCTGCTGTGTGGAAAGACAACAATGTTCAAAACTAGTGCTGCTTTTCTGGGCCCAGATCTAAAGTCAATAGACTATTTTCTCTGCTCCAAGAGAAGATTCAAGGCAAGTTTTGGTAAAGGATAGAAGTTGTGAATTGTTTGTTTTTATTTAGACCGGTCTGTCTGTGTCCACTTAGAAATGCCCAAAGAACCTGTGTAAAATTGTTAGCTGAACTGTTACAAATAATATTTTATTCCTTTTCCCCCACCTCCTCCCCCAAATAACTCTATTGTTCTTATAAATCTGCAGCATTCCAGCTGTGACTTGACAAGAGCCTTGACAATCGCAAAAGTCAATTGCATGAGCAGTGTTCTTTTCCCTGAATTATTTTACACAGCTAAATTTAATACTTACCCCCCCTTCCCCACCTTTCACTCTGGCAGATATTTAAGCTGCAAATTAGAGATGTACTGAATTAGCCTTCAAACCTTGCAAACGCTGTCAAAAAGCTGACTCTGTAATGATGTGACTTTGATACCAAACAGATTATTGCTTATGTATAGCGGCACTTACAAACATGTGCATACTTGTAACTCCTGGCCTTTGTGCCGTGAGGCAGCCAGCAGGTCATTAATGTACAGTACAAACAGGACAGAACCCTGTGGACCTCGCAATTGGTGCACTGGAGAGGAAGAGTCAGAGTTTCCAACAACCACTTTCAGTTGGCAGAATTGTGATTGGAACCATGTGACAGTTTGAGGCAATGTACCACAGGCAGCCAATTTATTACATATGGCAATATGATTAATGGTATCAAATGTTTTTATTAAAAAAAAGTCCAAGAATATTACAGCAGCCAATTGCACAGAGTCCAAGGCAGTACGAATCTGTTCCATGAATTTCAAGTCAGGCAGATGAGGTTAAATGAGAGGACCAGAGCCAAGATAATGATTACAAAGCAAGTTGTTTCAAAACCAAAAAGTGCTTAGAATGTGTTCATGAGCAACAGCCTCTTTCTCTCCTGTCTTATGGTCTTAATGGATACAGTCTGGAACAGGTATCTAAAACTAAACTGCTTTCTCCTGTTAGCCTCTCTTCCTCTAATCCAAAGACTTGTTAATGGTATCCAACAAAACTTAGAAGGCAATCAGCAGCAGGTTAAGAGGCAGAATTGACTACTGGTTTGGTGAAGACAGTTTGCTTATGATGGTGATTCTTCTAATTTTTTTTTTAATCAAGTATTATCATTTAACAAACTCATGGTTGGTTGTAATCTGCCAAAACAAAAGAAGCAGTGTGAACAGTATTATTACTGAAGAAGAAATTTTGGGAAATGCAGGTACTAAGGGGAGATGTGCACACCACAGGGTCTTCCAAGGACTCTTATATTCCACCCTGCTGAGACAGAAAGGTCTGGCACTCTTTCAGCCTGTCCCATGTTCCTGAACTGTAACAGGGCACAGTTTAGGAGTGTAGAGGCATTTCTTGAGAGTCAACTTGCCATGGCAGGTGAGAATAGATGCAGGTTGGCTTGTGCTGATGTACCTCCATGCCACAGAGCAGTTCTATGCAAGTTTCGATTACTAGTGATGACATAGCCACAGATTACAACAGCAGGATGTTATACAAATACAGTGAATTCTTCAAAGTTTCTCATGGTGTGTGCAAAGCACAAATACCAATAACATACCTAAATGGAAAAAAGAGATGAACAACTGAAAAGCACCAAAACCCCAGAAGTGTGTATTATGGCCCTCTAAACATTCTCATGCATACTACCTTATATATTTTTCTCTGGCCAGCTTCTTACCCACTTGGGGCTTCATTTTTGTAGTGCTGTGTCTGTGTCCCCTTCCAACCTCCTTTTCTGTGCTGAATGCAGCTGGGCATCCTATGTGTGATCAGTACCTTACCTGGGTTGTAGAGCAAGTGAGACTTGGAAGGGCTCAGTTGCAGCTAGAGGCATAAGGTGGGAGCTGCTGCCCCCACAGCAATAACTCTTTTCTGCTAGAGCAGTGCTGTAAGACACCTACAGGCACATCTCTTGTGATCTTCCATGACTGAGGCTGTATTAATCTGATCTTCGTGTAGATTGCCTCACTACTATCCCTTGCATCCCTGTTCAATTTGACAGGACAAGAGGGAATGGCCTCAAGCTCTGCCAGGAAAAGGTCAGGCTTGACATCAGGAAAAAAATTTTCATGGAAAGGGTCATTGGGCACTGGCAGAGGCTGCCCACGGGGGTGGTTGAGTCACCTTCCCAGGAGGTGTTTCAAAGATGAGTGGATAAGGTGCTGAGGGGCATGGTTTAGAGACTGATGGGAATGGTTGGACTCGATGATCCAGTGGGTCCTTTCCAACCTAATGATTCTATGATTCTATACACAATTGCACGATGACAGTGAGCATTGAGTCTTGTGTGCTGGGATGCTGGGCAGTTGATAGGATTGCCATTAAAGTCTGCACATGTGTTCAAGATTAAATGTCAGTGCCCTGTGGCAAAGAACCCCTGTGCTGCGATGCCTTTTGCCTAATAACTACAGCAACTGCAAACTGCTACCTTCCCTAAGCTTTGAAGGTACAGAGGTGCTAGTCCTGAGTGAGCACAGCTACAAATATTTGGCATCCAAGTATGATTTTTTTTGTCTGTTACTTTTGCACTTTTCTCAGTCCGCTGCTATTATCAATGGTAGCACAACTCTTTTGTTAATACCCAAGACTCCTATGCCAGAGTGCTGTAATGCACTACATGAAGAGTAAGGTCTTTATACCTTTCTTGCCTCAATACAGAGCATACAGCAGGAGGTCTGATGTGGGCCTACTGCTTCATTTCATATAGCTTGTGACCACATGGTCTTTCTCTCTCTTGTGTATGTGTGTTTATTATTTTTTGGATACTGTTAAACTTTGTAGTCATGTGGCCTACTGATGGGATTTTTGAAAGGGTTATTTGGGCTTCAGTCAATGAAAAGATTTCCTATATTTTTTCTGCATTAAAGGAATAACTACTTTGCCTAAAATTAGGCCTTTCTTGTAGATGCTGTGTGTTGCCCTTCAGAGGTGGTCATCTCTCTCCTCTGACTGCGGAGGGAGTTGACAGCCCTGACTACAGGAGGCCAGAGCTACACTCACCTGAAATTCCAAACGTGGATGATGTGATTCCCCCTTTCCAGAGATGCATCAGCCTGCACCTCATGGCCCTTTGAGCTCGTGCTTATGAATGACAGCCTGGCTGTAGGTGCATTAGCATTTTAACAAGACATAGAAAGCTTTGAACAAATTGCCAGAAAACTTTTAGCAGGGAGAACATGCATGAATGCTGCCTGTACCAAGTGACCCTCTTACTGCCAGAGAGGGAGATGAAGTGCGGCACAAAGAACAAGCAAATGAAAGAGCTGGCTTGCAACTCTGATCCTTATGGACTTTTCTTGAGCTCTAGCAACAAAAAGTGTAACTCTTGTGATGAATATAGTCCTACTGTTGTATTCCTACCTTCCAACAATAATTTCAATTGAACCCTACAGCATGTGGAGTCCCTTTGCTTTTTAGGTCATAAAAGCAATATGTGGAGTAGAGCCTTTAAAAATGGACTTTTAAAGGACTCCAATGCCTCAATCTCTCCAAGAACTTGACTGATAAATCTCTTGTGTAAAATGATCACATTTTATAGAGAGGAATCTTTGTTAGACATTCATTAGCAATAACATGTGAGCCAATTTAGAGAATGAAACCTTTCTTCTATATAAAGCCCACTGTGGTCACTAAAACTAATGACATTTTTCGGCCTACCACCCTTTAATTCAGTAGCAAAGCACGTGAATGTCTTGTATTGCTTAGTTCTCCAACAATTTGTTTATCTTTGAAGAGCAGGTCCCTGACTGTGTGAACTCAGGCACATCCAAAAGGTTAAGTAATAATAAAAAAGTAGATCAGGGCCACAAATGTGGTATTTAAAATCATGACAAGGTTCTGACTGTATTGAGGAGGTCTGCAAGAAGAACAGTTAATGGGCTTACTTCTATTTCAGCTCATCTCCACATGAGAAGCAGCCTGGGCAGGAGAGAATTGAAAATACAATATCAATTTAAGTGCTCTGAGGCTGATCTAAACCCATCAAAGCTGGTGGAAAAAAAAAACCCCATAAATCCACTGACTTCAGTAGCTTTTGGAGCTGTTGGCACATGGTCTACTAATTACCAAAAAAAATAATTTTTTGTTTGTGTTTTTCTGAAAAATATGGAAAGGTATTTTTCATATTTATAAAATGTTGCTGACAATGAGAAGGTTTACTCTTACTTTCACATAAGATAAGTTGTAAAAAGGAGGAAGAATTATTTCGCCTCACAATTGTAAAACGAATTCTGCATTTGCCAAAGTTTTATCTATGCTTCTGAGGGGATTTAGCTATAATGTGCCTTGCCTGGAGGGCTGTCCAGAGTGTTTTGGGGATCTCTTTCAGCCTGGGTGCTAGGCTTTCCTTACCACTAAAAGGGATAAAGGGAAACTGGAACCAAGGCATCCACTATAGTGTATCGGACCAGTCACGGAAAAAGACACTGGGTTTTTTAGACAGAGTCTAAAAAGACTCCTGGATTTATTTTTCCTAGAGGAATGCAACATCTGAAGATTGTTTTGCTTTTTGTATACTCTCTGTAAGAATATAAGTGTGTCTATAAGGCACAATTCCTCAGTGTCTAATTTTCTTTTATTATATTCCAGGCAAATTAAGAACAAAACCACAGGGGAATGCATGGAAAAGTTACTGAGAGTGACTGAGAGTCAATTTCCTGGGACTTCAGCTGAAATTTTAGTTCCCAAGTTGCTTTTAAAACATGAATTAGGTTCCTGAGTCACCCAAGAACTAATGAAAGTGTTCCATTGAAATGTGACGAGGAGCTCAGACAGAGCAAAGTGACATATAGTCCTTGGGGCAGGATTGCCCTGAGAGAGTGATGGTAAAGTACATTTCATGTTAGCTGTAACATTTTTAATGCAACTTATAAAAAAATAAAATTAACAGCATTGTGCAATGAAGCGATAGACCTGGCTGAATGAAGAGGTTTTAAGGGTGCTATAGAGGGCACATGGAGCATGTAGTTCTTCGAAACAATGAGAACTTGGAAGTGCTGAAGTGCGCTTTGGTCCTGTCCACCGTGATCTGGTTCAGCCTCTTCAGAGTGATGGGCACGCTGTGAGGAAAGCAGTGGATGTGAGTGCTGGTATTTGTAGGATGCTCTCCAAGATGTCCTGGTAGGAGCAACATCTTTCGTTCATTTCCCCAGGCTTGCAAAGCTTGTCTTGAGTTTCATGATCCCTTGATGCCAACGTGTGTACCTGTGGGCGGCCAGTAAATGTCATCTTCTTGGCTGCATATTCCTGTGGCTTCCCTTGTGCTGACTGGAGATGGGAGAAGGAACCTGTGGGCTGCAAACTAATCCAGCAAAAGAAGGCTGGGGTGAAAACTTATATTCAACCAGATCAGTGTCTCAGTCTGGCTCATGCAATGGCTGTGTGGGGCTAATGCTGGTGTGAAGGAAGGGGCCAATCTTTTTGCGGGGAGCCTCCACCAGCTTAAATCTGTCAAAAACCTGCATGTAATTAAAACTCAGTAGATGATATTTGGATTTTTTTTCTCGATTACAACAGAAAGACTTTTAATTTACCCACATATTATGACTTCATCCTCATTAATAAGGAAGAAAGTAAGTAAGGGACAATGTGTACAAAATGAACAATATCATGCCATAGCAAGTTGTCTGGCAAATTCTTTCATGAATGCTCTCTGTGTGATATTTCTATAGTATAATAGATTCTGGCTGTTCACTCTAATATTTCTGAGCTTCAGGGTAAGATTTTATTTCTCTTTTGAAAGTAATATAATCAGTGGTGCTAGCACAAAATTCCCTGTGTGTTTTTGTGCATCCTTAACACTTCTTGGGATGAAAGTGAAACTCTTATTATTTAGAGCAGTTCAAAGAACCAAGTTCCTTCTCTAATGGTGGTTCCTGCTAGAATTCCTTATGAAAAAACATTAACCAAGCTAACTGTACTACAAAGTATAGTAGGTATTCTATGTTTGCAGAAGGAATGGGTCCAAAAAGCTTTAGAAACTGCTAGTTTCTTTGCACAAAAGGTGCACTTTAAAAGTCACTTGAGGACAATGTGGATATTTGTCTATCCAGGAATTTTATTTCTATACTATCTGTGTGAACAAAGCTCCTGGAGATGAGGGTAAAGGGGTTTTAGGCAAAGCATGAGGTAGCTTAGGACAATAATGATGCAGGCAACAGCATGTGTTTTGATTGAATTTTGTCTTATCTTGTTAGTGTAGATTCACTGCTCCGTGAAGAGGATAACAGAGCTTTCCTGCCCTCCCTTCCTTTCCTCTGCTTGCCAGGGGGAGAGGACTACTCCTGCTGCATCCATTCAACCCCCAAACTCCTAGCCCTTCTCTTGATTTCTTGTGAAGCTCACAGTGTTTTTCACAGGAAAGTTTACCGTCCTCTCCCTGCAGAGCTAGAATTGTGTCTGTGACAAGCCAGACTGCACAGCTGGAGAACTTGCAAAGGCACTACTTCTCAAGGCACACAGAGGAACGAGTTTTTCATCTGCTGGCACAAGTGTGTAGCTACTAAGTGGTTCTCAATATTATAGGCTCCGAGTTTTCCCCCAAAATTGCACAAAGTTTCTCATGCAAGAAGAATAACTTCAAAACCAGAATGTGGTTGTCTGTGCTAGACACATACTTCCACTGTTCTCGCACAGTTGTTTCAGTCTCTCTAGTGGCAGCTATCCTATTTGCTTGAAGACTGAGAAAAGCTTTTCTGCTGCCTCCTAGGCAGCAAGGACCTTTCCTTATGCTTGAACAGGCAGATCTCCTTTCCCTCCTCTCCTCACTGCCATGCTAGCTTATTCATGAATATGCGTTCAAGGCCTTCACAGGACTTCGTTGGAGAAAACTAAGGAATCTCTGTTGTATCTTAGCATGTGGTTGCTGTCCTGTGATTTGGATTTCTTTGTAAGAATATTCACAAACTAGAGTAATATCTGGCCTTTTAAAAAATTCTAACCTGCTTTATCAAGGTTCTAAGTCATTATCAGCTGGTTCGTAGGACTGTGAATTCATAAATACGTAGTAACTCATCAGCTTATGCTTTTTTTTCCATTAACACAAACTTGGTTTAGATGTTTGCAGCAACTAAATTAGACCTTGGTATTTCTGAAAAAAAACTGAGCATCAAGCTCTGCTATTATGAGGGCTCATTAATAAACAAAACAATCTTTGTGATGAAACATGCCAGGGGTTTTAAGGAAAAGATGATTGCCTTCTTCTACAGCAATAAAACTACCAGAAGGTATTCTCCCATCATCTACACACACTCACATAATCCCCTTAAAATAAACATATGTAAGTACTTAACAGATGGACAAGTGAACCTTGGGATGAATGTATTAGAAAAACAGAGCAATCGCTTTTTTTCCCCAGCAGAAATTATATTAACATCTAAGGGCAAGGGTAGCAGTATTTAGATTAGCTGGAAGCATAAGCTCAGTTCATAACAAAATCAGTTTAGGTCTTCTTCCTGGTTACACAGATAATATACAAGTTGTGTTACTTGCTGTGAGATTTTTTGATGGCATGGATCTGTTGCTGGATGAATTTTTGCGCTTAATCTCAAGCCAGTGGTAGTCACTGTTTTCATCCTCCGTGCACACTGAGGTCCTGCAATAGTTTGAGAGCTGAGGTTGCCCTGATACCCTTGAGGAGCACTTTTTGCTACTCAGCTGTGCAAAATGCCATGTGTTGCTTCTCACCACTGCTCTGCAGAGATGACTGCATTGCAGCGGACTCCTATCAGTTCACTGTGAAGCCTGTTCTGAATGTATTTTCGATGATCTGACAGAGTTCATAGAACATTGTTAAAAGCTGAAGAGACCTACAATGAAAGCTAAATTAATGGCCAAAAGAGACCTCTGATCTAAGTATTTCAGATGAGGGACTTTGGTTTTGGAGGCTGCCTTAGCAAGCTTTGTATTGCACTCTGGAATAAATTGCACTACAGAAAAACAAGATAGGACTGATAGCCACTATTTCACCTTTCCAGTTTAGGTTGTCTTTGGATCTTTGTCTTTGAGTCCTTCTCATGTAAACAAATACAAGGAGGTTCTCTTTGTCAGTGTGTTGTTCAGTTATATAAACAATATAAAGAACAGTAACCGAGAGATAAAACCTTCCATGTAGGACCAAGTCATGAGTCAGGGTCTTTGCATTGCTAAGACTTTATTGAACTTCCATCAGGATGAAAAGTGCTGTGCTCCTCTTGTCTCCACCCTCTCAGTGGGCGGAGGTAGCTTTCTAGTCTGGTGTTTTTACCATTGATGTTAAGGGATAACATTTGTGAGGGGATGCAGTGGTGGGATGTTTTCTGTGTATTTGCCTGTTTTACTTGGACTAAGAAAATTCTGAAACTGACAAATTTTAATTCTACCCACCAGAGCAAGCAGATTCAGATGCCCAAAAGTCAGTCAGTGATGGTAAGGTTTTCTGCGTAATTTTTAAGGAACAATATAGTCAGATAAGTTTTACCTTATCCTCTACAGCTCATGTTTTTCACTTCAGATAACTAAAGGAAGCAAATGTTTTGAGGCTTGAAAAGTTTCTATGCCAAATCCATGCATAAGTTAAGCAGTTATTTGGCAGTAGGCTTCTCTTTAACTAGCTGATAAATATCCTGAACTGGATATGTATGTAGATATGTAGATATCTACATATATGATATCTACATATATGATACATATAAGATGTAATATTCAGATATGTATCTGAAAATTATTTTTATGTTTATGGGAGCCTTTTAGTTTTCTGTGGCTTAGATTTTACTCGTGAGGTAACATTGTGATATCGAAATACAGGTTATTATTCTGAGTATCCTTTAGTCTAGATTGGGATAGATGGGGTTTGTATAAGCTCTCCCAGTTTTACATCAGTTTACAATTCTGTGACTGAAATAATAATTTTCTAACATTAATAAAGTTCTGTAAATTTAATTCAGAGGTCATTAAGGTCAAGGATAAGACCACCTGTGCTAACTTCCGAGTCCTCTGGGAAGTTTCCTGTGCCTTAATTGACTGCAGCAATATCAGAGTCACAAGGTGAGTGCTACGAATGTTGCTCTGCAGTGCTGGGAAGCTCTTTGCTGCTTTTCCAGAAGATCAGGTTTCCTCACATTAATGCCCTGGCATGGTCCTTTGGAGGTCACCTTGCTGTAATATTATGATTACATTTCCAGATCATTCCCTTTCCAAAAGGCTTTTGTTCCCTGGAAGGTGCCACCTGAATAAAATAATATTAAAGAACAAGAAAAGCCACCAGCAATGAAAATTATTCTCTGCAGATTTAGTAACTGCTACAGCATCTTCTATCCTCTCTATTGTATTTCATTGACATTGGCAATAAAAAACAATCACTTAGAGACAATGTCCTTGCAGCCTGGTAGTTAAGTCTAAATAGTAATGGCTAAAAAGACCCAGAGAAGAGCATTTAAGATACATCTGTTATTGCTTTGGCTTTTCAAAAAATATTAGTAAGAAAGAAGTTAGTAAGTAAGTTAAAATGTTATTAAGAAAGTCTCTTCTTAGTATTTGTGATTGTTGGGCAGGTGGAAGGAGACAGAAGATGGGATATTCTTTCTCCTGTTTTCATTAGCCGTTAGATGGGATGATGACCATATATAGAAGGCAGTAGAGAGTGAGTTTGTGTTTAGAACAAATGACAAAGCTTTATTTTGGCTCAACCACAGCACTTTTGGTAAAAACCTCACTGTGTCCTTCCTAAAGATTATGTTCCATCCCCATCCTGAAAGTTGAAGAATGGTACCCGAGGAATAAGGGAGTCACCTCCCACCACATTTTCTCCTCTTTGTTCAAAAACTGGTTTCATAATTATTTTTCTTCACATTTCCTAGGACTTTTCTTTATGACCAGAAGCACTGTGCTATAAATACACTATCTGTTGAGATAGTGTGGCTGATCCCTCAGGAAAGCTGCAGCTGGGTTGACATTTTGTCTCATCACTACTCTGAAGAATGGATTCAGAGAATGACTCACGTAATGACCAAATATAAGTGCATTTCATAAACATAATAGGTTAACAGTAACTGCATGGTTGGTCCAGATTCCTCAGCCTGCTGTTGTTTATGTCTACTTAATGACAGATATTCTTCTGAATAGAAGGATAAAAAACAAAATCTGGGCATTAGGATGGTTCAGCCAATCAGGTTTACTATCTAATTGTCTTTTTGTTTATAGTGAAAAATAGGTATAATGGATTCCGATTCTGGCATCTGAGGTGCGACACAAGCACCTAGCTGGAGCACAAGAACCACAGGTTTCTAGGACAGTTGGAGCTGCTGTGTGGTGGGAAGAGCAAGACTCAGACAGGCTGACTGGGTGCTCCCTGGAATTCTGCTCTTACCTGTCTGACTCTGTGGGCACAGAGGTTTCCCTGAGCAACTCTGACTGCAGGGTTGGAGCAGAGACAGCCTAGAGAGTGGAGTCAGCCTTCTGAAAGCCAGTTCTGTTTTCTTACACACACGCACACATGTGTATGAGTATTTTGTATGGCTACAAATCCATTTCTGATTATCTATCTTTAAACAGTAAGGGATGAACCTTTCCGGTGACCCTCCCTCCATCTACTAAACTCTCTCCTTCCATCTTCTGTGTTAGAAACACAGATTACTGAATTCAGCGTAGCAATCTGTACCTGACTTTCAACACTGCTTGGAAAACCCTAAGGCCTGGACTGAAATGAGCTGAAATCCAGACAGTGTGTGACTGAACACAAAACAAATAATGATTTTGCAGGAATATATTGTGACAGCTCTCCCTTCCTTCATAACTGCTAGTCAATTTTCCTCCTTACATTTAAATAACATAGTATGCATATTGAACCAATAATCAGGTACAATGAAAAATGCATAGTGAAGCTAAAAAATACTGAGATGTAAAATCTTCTAAAATTCTTCCATAGGGGCTGGGTGATATTCTCACTTTCTCTGCCCTATTCTCTCTTTTTTTTCCCTCTTTAAAAGCAAGGGTGGGATAGAGTTTGCATCTAAAATGGTAACAGGTAACAAAGACCAATTCAGATCACAATGAATAAAAGACGCATGGAATTAGTAGTAAACTTAGGAATGCACATCACAACTGGGCAGTGTCTACATGTCTATCAAGTGAAAATTCTGCTCTGCTAGAGGCTTTTGGCAGTAGAGTTAAAAACCATCTCTCCTCATGCAGTGAAATATCAAATAAAGCAGCATGATCCTGCAACATACTCCCCTCTCCTCTTGTGCTGCACTCCCCCATATCTGCTTGTGGAGAATATGCTGGAGTAGTGAAGAGCCCAGCCAGACCGCTCATCTCTTCCTAAAGGAGATGGTGCTCAGAGGATTCAGCTGCTTTAGCTACAGCTAGTGAGGGTGATCCTGCTTTTCTGCTAAACCAGTGTCCTCTGGAAGCAACTGCTGGCTGTAGGAGAGTGGGTTGAACCCTTGCTCTGCCCTGGCTTGAGCTGTGTTTCCATGCATTGTTAGGGAACATGGAGGCTGAGCTGGAGGTAGCCCATGAGCATGTGGGTACAGCTCTCAAGTACTGATGAGGGCAATGTTGGTTATGCAACTCCCATCTTCAGTTGGGTTTTGACAGACAAGCTTCAACTATCTGGCACAATGGATGTGCAAATAAGACCTTTCCCATTTCAATCCATTCTCCTTGCTCATAGCATTCTACTGGTGGAGATCCTTCCCTCCAGGGGGTCCCAGTGGGGCTGTTTCAGCGTTAGGTGTCAGTTGTGGGCACCTTGAGCCACCAGACATACACTGCTCCTTGGAAGCACTGTTGTTATTAGATTCCCATATAGGCAGCCAAAGAAGAGGCAGATGAGGAAAGAACACAATTAAGAGGTAGTGAGAAGCTCTAGCTCGCCTTATTTTTCCCCTTTGAAAACTTTCTTTCTTTTCCAATTTTGAGTAGTTTTTAGGGTACTCATTAATCTGGAAAACAAGAACAACTTCCAGACCATTAGTGCCATGGTGAATTGAAACAGGAGCCAGGCTAGGTTAGTAGTGCCAGGGTCATACAAAATGCCAGTTGATGCAGGCTATTAAGTGCCAGGGTGATTTGAGAGGACAGCTTGTCCAAGATATGAATGCCAAAGTAATTGGAAATACCTCCTCACAAGTTGGTGTATAAATTGCAAACTGTTTTAATTTAACAAAGTATGTGTGATTATCTTTGGCCAGGCAAAAGAGCAGTGCAGGCACTGAGCAGGGAACTGCTGATAGTTTTAGTGTCTCCGAGCACTATATTTCCTTCTTCTTATGGCATTATGGGTAAAATTTCATTACAAGAGATCACAAAAGCGAGGTTGCCAATCCCTGAAAGCTGCATACTGTGTGCTCTGATATCCTTTGAAGAGTGGGGAATTCCTGCAGATTCCAGAGACCTGTCAGTATGGGAAGTGGAAACATAATTTAGCACTTATGTCCTACAGATGATTTTGGCTTGAAGTGTATTATTCAGCACTCACCCCTGGAACTCTGTAAAGTCCATGCTAGCTTCCCTAAGTATCTTATTGTCCAGCCACTGTTTTGGCCTGTCACCTGGCTCTGGAGCGTCACCCTCTTTGAAAAATCAATTTATATAACTCTACATTAATGGCAGATGGGATTCAGGGTAGACTTCCAACTCAGAAAACATGTCATCTGCCCTGCACACTCAGAACATTTCACTATTTTAAGGGAAACTGTGTTAGGCTCCATAGATTCTGGGCTCTGTGGTCCAGACACCCCAACTGAGTCAATAGCAATGAGTGGTCAGAGTACTGTGCTTGGTAAAATAAGGGGAAAGGTGACTGGATGGGACTGGGTATGCTAGATAATGTAAGAATGAATCTGAACCCTTCTTTGAAATGTCAATCACATATTCCTTTCATTAGTTTTGAAAATATAATATTAATTTTCTTAAAGATACTAAAATTCCTGTGAGCTTTCTAGTTCTACAACAAATAACCGTGAGAGTTAGAAAACTGAATAAGGCTTTTTTTTGTATGAGGCTTGCTTAAAGAAAGCAATTCAACTCCACTAAGACTTATCCTCTTTGGATTTCAGGCTTGATTTTTGCAGGTTGATAGAATCTAGGGAAGGTTTGTCTACAAGTAATCTAAATTTCTGACACACCCAAGGCTAGGACATCATAATCTTTTAAAAGCCTTGCAAAAGGGAGCCAGAATTAGTCCTAGGGGATCATAAGATGGCTTAAAACTGCTTGAAAGAGTCTACAACACTTAAAACGGGAAACATGGAAGCACAGACACATCACAAATGTGATGGAAATGGGACCAGTAATTGATGGTGTTGTGAGTAGGATAGATATAGGCATCATGAATTATGCTTTCCACAGTAGTGATGATGATAACATCTCTCTTGCCAGTAGATTGAAATCTACTGGAAGTGTTTGTAACATGGTCATGTAACTGACTGATACCAAAGCTGTATAAATCCCATCACACGGACATAACAGGCAGCTTCCCCATGTTAAGGGAAGATGCACCAATCAACAGCTGAGTAACCTGTGTGTCCTGTGCAACAGGAGCTTAAACTTTCCTCGGGTATCATCAATGGTACAGTGTCAGACAACTGCTGGGCAGCTTTGGGTGACTATGGATTTGTTGTTTGCAGAAGAGGTCCCATAGTATTTCAGGTGGTCTTATCAAGTGATCTATATTAAAGTACAATTATCTGCACTAAATATGAACTACAATTTCACTTACAGGTGAAAAAAAAATGCACTTGAGAAGTTTAGTATCTTGTGGTTCTTTCAGCACTGCAAACCTTCCTGATAGGCTGAACATGCTCAGTCCATAAGCCACAGAGCTTACACCTAATTTGCAATGAGATGAGCGTAGGTCCTAAGAATACTCAAAGCCAGCAAATTATGATCAAATTATCCTCTTGTAGCTTCTGCAGAACACAAACTAAGGGTTTTCCAAGTATTGTCTTGCATTGTCTTGAAACCAGTACATTTCTTTTAGGATTCATGGGAATTTTCTAGAACTATGGGATCAGTTACTATCAGGTGATTGAATGAAGATAGAAGAAAGAAGACATGAGAAAACAAAACTGTCAGTGTTTCTGTTTTCTGTTTCATGCAGTTAATTTTCCTGAGGCTTTTTAGGGAAATAAATTTAGTTGCAATTACCATTATTAAAGGTAAAGCAGGCAGATACTGCCTAGGTTGAAGCTTTGTAGAGGCTTACAAATGTTAACAAACTTGGATTGTATTTTTACATCTCCTGAGACATTTTTCATCCTATAGTTAGATACCTACCAATTGTTGACAGATGTGAAAACAGCACAAAGTATTCTGTCTGCTGCAAAAAAAATCAATAGATATTATTTTAGTCTACAGTACTGAAAATAAAATATATATTTCAAGGAATAAATTCCACACATGTATTGAAGGGCAGAACTGAGGCCATAGATTGAAGAGAATTTCAGACCTTACTCAGGCAATTCCCTGCAGCAAAGAAAGAATAGCAAGCAGGGTCTGTAGAAAAGGGTGGAGAAACTTTTCCTTACCTTTCTACATATCAAACAGGCTTCTTAAAACTTCTTTGGAATTATAACTCCTATGAACAAAGGAACAAAATCTCTGCAGTCCTCAACTGTGTCTTTATTCAGGACTCATGACACAGCACCTACCAAAGCCTCTTGAAGGTGCAGGTGAAATCTCATCTGAAGGATTTGGTTCTCTGTAAGTGGGCTCACTTTGTTCAGAATGTAATGGGGTTGCAGAGAACATTCATTTCAGAAACAAACGTGTCTGATTGTCTGATTTATTTTTTGAGTGAGAAAAGCAGATTTTGCTTTTACAAAAACCTTTAATTTCATATGGGAAGCCACCTTTAAGACTCATCATTTGGCAACATGCTCTACCACTCCCCTGGGTCTTTTTCAACATCCATTGCTAGTGGCTTGGTGTGTTCTTTATCCCTTGAGCAAGCTCATTAGTTGGATGCATGACTGCTCACGTCCATCATCACAGCCTGCTAACAAATCCTGTAGGAGTACTGCAGGCCCAATAAGAGATGTATTTGTTTTGTGGTTTGCATTTTGGAGAAAACACTATGTACTTCTTGAAGCCTAAACTATATGTATATATTTTTTTTTTAAAAAAGCAGCAGCAATTTTCATACAGTGCTAAATAAAATAAATTACAGGCCCCAAATGATCTAATAATTCCTAAGGCAGAGTTCAGATGCAGTAATTAATTATCCCAACATGGAATTCATAATGATCAACTATTAATATGTGCATGAGGGACTGGATGTCTCAGGATTTGGTAATGGGATACGGAGACATTCACCTCTAGGTTGCTGATTTGAATCTGACCCAGATCTCTAGTGACTGCTGAAAGCTGCAAGCATGAGCTGTTTGTTCTGTAGTACATATAAAATGAAATGAAAAGATCTAAGCTGCTTCCTAGCAATTCTGTGTCCATGTAAGTTGTGCTGGAGTGCAAACAACCTTTCATTTGATTGATTTAATTGGGAGGTCAGGGGCTCCATAGGTAATAGTAATATCACAGTCTGTCCTCAAGGTGTCTTCCAGAAAATATTCCCATTGGGGTATGCCTCTGTGGGAAGCATCCCCCACAGGCACTATATAGAAGACAAAGCGTGGAAGTCTGTGCCTTGACTACTTTCAGTTATGTGTGCCCTTAGATGTAATGGATGCTGTGGAGATCATGGCAAAGCCCCGCATGCTCCCTAGCTGCAAGGGGCATCTTCCTTCCCTGTCTGCATGCCTCAGATGGAAAAGAGCAACAGGCTCTGAGGCTGCCAGTCTTGGACTTATCGCAGGCCATAAATCCAAGGAGGAATTAAATAAGTATGTCTCCCAGAAAAAGGGAAGCAGAAAAGGCACTGAGATTTGGGTCTGAAGAATCTGGTGGAACCACATCTGTTCAAAACTTTACCAAACTTCGGCCAAGACTAGCTGAATCAAATTTGCCCATTATTGAATGTTATTAGGTTTGCTCAATTCCAACAGTTGGAAAAATCTGAAAGATCAGATAGCTGTTGTGTAATGGGCAGAGCAAATCTCAGGCATGGATAATGCTAAGACAAAACACAGGAGTGTGTACACTTGGGAAAGGGGCCAACACTGTCCTCTCCATCTCCACCTTATTTGATTTTATGGATTATATTCTGTTGTACCTGTTTCTGGAGCTGCCAAAGAATTAAATATTTTCTTCCATTCCCCCGAATGCTTATAAACAGGTTGAAGTACTAAGTGACTGAAAGTAGGAACTCAGAAAAACAATGCTGCAATCTGCAGAACATGTAAAAATCTTCACCCTCCAGAAACCAACGTAGCAAAGAACATCTGTCTTGAAAACAAACAGTTGAAAAGTATTTAAAATAATTTAAGCAGGAAGTTTAGTCCAAATTCCATGCTTGGAAGAAACCACATAATTTCTGAGAAATAGGAGCTCTGGGCCAGTTCAGTAATGGATATTGGTCCAGATTTTAGCAGAGTTTGTAACTGCCATTAAGTCCATCTGAGCACCGTACTTCAAATTTTAGCTCCTCTTTGTGAAACTTGCTGTATGTTTCTGAAACAAGAATGTACACTATCTATTTCTGTGCAACAATTTTAGCCATAATTTGGCACTTTGTATGTTATTGGGGTATTCTTTGTTAATGATATTTCCATGTTTGATGCAAGCATTCTTAGAGAATAAAATCAAAGTGAGTGGTAGGGGGTAGCTTATAGAAAAAAAATTATAACAAAGAGTAAAAATGGGCAAAACTAAACTATTTACAGTTATTTATCAAAGCATTCTGAGTCACAAAATCCCTATGTTAAAAAAAGACACAGAACAGAAAATATTTTAAATTTTGTTTTCCCTTAAATTGTAAATAAAATTAGCTGGACAGCAATTACTGCTAATTAGATCTTTCTGTCAAGTCATGAGAGAGGAAATATTTTTTTGAAATCCATGTGATTTTTCCATTTCTATGAATACAAATGAATAACAGGGGATATGTTGCTCTGTGCACTACCACAGGCTTCTGGATTCCTGCTGAAGGTAATTTGGATTCCCCCTTCACTGTATCCAGTGCACCAATATGTGCATGTTGCTTGTCAGTTTTTAGAATTACTTCACCTTCTTCCAGCCATGTTTTGAGCAGATGGTAGTAAAACCTATGCCTTGTATAACTGTTTTCATTGCTAAGGAGCTCAGATGCAGTACACTTTTCTAAATATAGTCATATTCTTTGAACTGGACAGATGTTAAGCCCAGTGTCACACTGTCTAGTGACTGAAAATGAAGGGAAGGGTATGAAAGTCAAAAAGCAGTTTTGGAAAGAATTTGAATAATCAGAATGTAATGTACTCAGTTGGAACAAGAAGTGGAGAAGAAACTTTGTCCTCATGGAAAAGATAATGAGATCCTTAACAGCTACATGTTTTCAGGAGGGTTTGGTTCTCAAGAGGAATTATCTTTTTAGAATGTTTTAAAAAGATAATTGTGCTGTTGTAGTAAGCAACACATATATCTAAGGAATCACTGACTGTGAGGCTAGACAAGACAACAGGATCGGTCTTACCCTCTTCTAATTTCCGTGACTCGGCAATGTTGGCTTTTTATTTCTCTGAAAGATCTCATCCATAACAGTGTGGTACCTTCAGTGATTTTATATTGATCATGAAGATTTCTGCTTTTGGGAGCAGTTGCTTGGCTTTGCAGCAGGGACCAGACGAGAACTGGTTTACTTTTTAAGCCCTAATAAGATTGTACACCTACAGACAATAAGAATTGAGTTCATTTCCACTATGTCAGACTACATCTCAAGATTTCTTGGGCTTTGCTTGGTGCTTTCACTGTCTATTTCTTTTCCCTTTTGTGTAAAGAAAGCACATTGCTCCTTCCACATTTTTCTCTTGTGTTGCTATAATGAATTCCTTACTATTCCCTCAGGGGGCTGACTCACACTCTTGCATTTGAAGTGAAGTAAACTGGAATTTGTATCTTTGTGAAGGTCACTTGCAGTGCATATGAACAGGAAAGAGGGGTCAGAATGGTAATGCAGATCAGAGGTACGACTGGCAGTACAAATGCAAATGCCGACCATCAGAATATTTCAAGGCTGTCAGCATGCCACACCATTTGCTGGGCTAGTCAACAAGGTGCTTGCTAGCTCTTGCCCATTTAAAACGTTCCAAACAGCCAGTGGAAACTTGCTCCCACGGCAGAGAACTCCTTACTTCTCTCAGAGAGGGGGGTAGCTATTAAACCACAACAAACCAGATCAAACCAAACCAAACTTTGCTTTCTATCTCTTAGAAAATTCCTTCTTATCTTTCAAGATTCATAATCCACAGATGAAACAACTGGTTTTTAGAGTGGGCTGGAGACTTGAGAGAAGAGCACAGCATTGCAGTCATTTTTGTTTTAAGTGAGGCTAATGCAGGATTGCTTTCTGCTAATGCCTTCCCCGGTTTAACTTGGGTGGGTTCAGACACAGAACGTTTCTGTCCCTTTCTCTCTGTTTTGATCCATCAAGGGCTGAGGCATCTGGCAAACCTGGCCCTATTGTTAAGCTTCATTCTGGATTGTGAGCAAAAGGTGCGGAGAGGTGAGGTGTTAGTGGCAGGTTCCAGTCTCAATAATTAAATTTCGAGCCATGGAAAATGGCTTAGTGACTATTTGGAAGACCAAATATTTAAAATAATCATCTAAATATCATCTCTCTTTCCTGTGCTTGGTCATTAAGCAAGTGGTATTTGAAATGGGGTGTGTGTAGAAGACAATGCTTTTTACTCTGCAAAACAAAATCCTCTCTCTTGGCATTTCAGCAGCTAAAAGAAAAAAATGGAAGGAAAGAGGGAGTCATATAATGATCAAAGCGAACATGTAGCCCTTTTTCAGAACTAGTTGGCCAGTACAAAGTATTTGAAACTCAAGAGAAAATAATGAAAAGAAGTGAAAGGAAACTCAACAGAAGGTAGCCAACAAGCAAAGAGGATCAGTAGCAAAAGACAGGAGCAGAAAGAAAAAAAAACCTTGACCTTCACTAACTTGAGGGTAGTTTTGCTTTACTTCAGTGTCCCAGCTGGTGCACCGCTGCACCTTACTAGATAATTCCTTCCCCACTGGCCTCAGTTTTAGGTAAATTTGGGTCAATGTCATTCACTTTGTTTACTCACGAGCACTTCCTTTATTTCTTCAATTTTTGGTAGAGAGATATTTTAACATATTGTATACATCAACTCCGTTGTTTTCCTTTAAACCTTCCTTTATCACTTACAGGTGAAAAAAAGGGACAAACTGGCTCTAACCACACAGTAAGGCAGGAACCTATCACATGGAAAGGTGTCCTGCTTTTCTTTGGCTCACCAAGCACGCTAAATAAAACAATATCCTCAGATCTTCATGGCAAGCAGACATAAAGATCAATCCTGTGGTCCTAACTGCTTCCACAAGCAGGGACTACATACAGTATGGGTGTCTGAGGCTGTGAGCAGCAGCACACAGCTTCTGCGGCCTCTGATCACACCTGAAATTAGCAATTGCTGCAAGTTTTAATGTGGTTCTTAATGTGCTGTCCTGCACAGGGCCAATGTGAGTCAGTGCAGTGAAGCCAGGAGTGTTCATTCTGGGTGTTTTTCACATTTCCTGAATAATGACCCTTTGTTCAAACCACTAATTTAACCTGAGAGAGAACCACTTCTTACATTTGTCCTAACTTCCTTCAGAGCATAAAAAATTACAGAGGATACTTCTACTGTCTTTTTTTTTTTTTTGATGATAGTGCTTCTTCAATTGTGCAGACATCTTCTAAAACTGAAGAATTATTCCACTCATGAAAAAAGCAGAAGTATAAACAGACCACTACATGTTATATAAAGCTATGGGAAGAAAGAACATCTTAGGTAAATACCAAGCACTTATTTTATGATTTTTTAAATGTCATTCTTTTGTCCAATATTGACTTTTTTATATGGGAGTTGAATTATAGATCTTACAGCACTTGGGAACCTATGGTGTCCTTGCTTTGACACAGCTAGTCGAGTTAAGAATTGAAGTCCCAGTAATTAGTTATGGGTTTCTCTGCACTGGGGAGCCAGGTCAGGATGAGAAAACTTCATGAGGTTACTCCTCCCCCCAGGTAAAACCGAAGCTATGGGGAACAAGTAGGACTGTCCTCTTAAGGAGGGCGCTATGGCATCTCCATCTTGTTAATACAAACAGGTATTTCTTTGGGCAGCAAAACAGTATGGAGAAATGCAACGTACAGCCTTTCACCACCCTAACTTTTCTCTCTAACACACTGTTTTGGCGCATCTGTATGCATAATGGGAGCAACAGAGTGTCATGAGAACTGAAAGTACAGCCTGAATCTAAACTTCAGAAATTGTCCGTTGAGGCAGGACCCCTGGGCTTATGCTGAGGAATGATGATGGGGGAGATTAGAAACAAAACACAGGTGGCAAAGTCGATTTCATTGTAGAAATTTGGACAAAGGAAATCAAGGAAGGAGGGAAGAAAGGAGGGAAGGAAGGAGGGAAGGAGGGAAAGAAGAAGGGGAGGAGGGAAGAGAGGAGGAAGGCAGGCTGTTGGGAAACCAGTTTTGTGACTGGCCATGTAGATTCACAACTTGATTGCTCTGAGAACCTGGAATGTTTCTATATTTACCCAGTGTGGCAATTCCTGGGACACACATGTCTCTAGTCGTCTTCTTTAAATGCCTTTAATTGCAGTTTTAATATTATCCTGTATGTGGAAACATATGCATCAACATTTCACAAATAATTAAAACAGACAGTGTAGTCTCTCTGAACACTGGACAAAAGCTCGAAGAGCCAGGACTTCACTGTCGTAGACAAATCCTTCTCTCTTTCTGTATCACCAGGGGGTCATTAGGAGCTCTCACAACACAAATAAATCATGGAAAAACAATACATTATGCTACCACTGGAAGAGAAGGATCTGAAATCCAGGTCTTCTGCTTTTCGGTCTGATATTCTTAACTGAGGACTATGCTGACTGTTCTATTTTAATTAACCTTTAACAATGAATGAAGGTTCATTTCTGACAGTTTTGAAGAGACATCCAGACTTCAGCTTGTTTTTCAGATATAATCTGCAATATTAATGTGTTGTGGGCATATAACACCATGCAGGAATTCTTGTGATGAATTTATTGTTTCTACTGTTTTCTAACTATCAAGTAATGATTGATTCACACTGCATTTTGGTCAGGTTTTAAATATTTTTTTTATATGTGGGAAATCATTTATCCCTATTTATAGGTTTTTTTCTAAAAAAAAATCATAAGCTTCCCTTTTGTTTTCCTATGCAATTGAAAACTATCTCTCTTATAACATCCACATAAAGGATCAGAAAGCTGATAAAAAAGGAAAGATTGCTGATATTTCTAAAATGTTAATGTTAATGATATTTTCCATTATAATGTAAAAAAAATTATATTATTGACACCTTATGAGAAAATTCTGGTAACTTTATGTGAATTTATTTTTATCAGTTCATTTTCAAAATGAAAACATTTTCCTGTTTGGCTGGTTTTTAGTTCTTGTGGTTTTTTATGGGTTTTTTTGTATTTTTTAATTTTCTGTTTCCTATTATTTCCATTTGTCCTCTTTTTGTTTTCAGTCTTGCTATGGAGGAGAAAAGGAAGAGGAAAATAGAGCAGAGCAAAAGAATACTAAACTATAGAAAATGTTAGATGTTAATTTTCTTATTTATGAAAAGAACAAATATACATATCATGGAAAATTTCAGCAAACTAATAAAAAATTTCAAGGAAACTGACAATTTTGTGACTAGCCACTTTTCAAAATGACTGTTACTTTCTTTTATGAGATTTAAAGGTGTATCACGATGAATAGAAAATATTTTAAGCATGATTTTTGACTAGACTGTCCTTTTAATTAACTAGAGCTAGCAGTTTAATTGGAAGTTAAATATTCTTTGCAGATTTAAGATTTCCAAAGGCACTGACCTAATAATTCCAACTGGTGTCAATGGAAGAAGTGAATGTTCTGCAAATCTGTGCTGTATGGTTTTCATAAAAAAGGAATTAGCCATACACTGCTTATGAACTTTGAGTGTATTTTATTTTCATCTCCAAACTTCAATATGTTTTTCTTCAGTAATAAATTAATACTTTAGGAGCAGCAGTTTTTTTCATTATTATTTGAGATTCTTACTTAGCCATGCATGCACAGAGTAAGTTCTTGGGCAGACCTTCCTGTACCTAGAGTAAGACAGCTATGGCATGTGAAATGTTATCCTTGAAAACTGCAACTTCTCATTATGACAGGCAGGTGACAAAAGGTAAAGCCACTGGGCCATGACAAGGAGCCCAGAGCATCACCAAGCTTTGCTGCTACCCCTGAGGAGATTAAAAAAAAGGGTGAAAAGTGAACCTACAACACTCAGAATGCCGCTTTGCTGGCTGATAGATTTATTTTGTCCCTTCTCTTTGCTGCTTTGCCAGTCACTTGTTGAAGGGCAACTGTTAGAGGCTGGAAATACGCTCTTATTTAGAGTGCAGGAAGGGACACTATTTCTCTGGTGTTTATTTCTGTAAGAGACCGTTCTGTTGGGGTATTTTTGTTTTGTTTTGTTTTGTTTCATTTTGAAACCTTTAACTTTGTAATGTTAGCTTTGGGAGAAAAATGGAACAAAACAAAAAGAGCAAAGCCTGCAGCCACTCTGATGTGTGTGCAGAGGTGTGCATGCTTCAGTTGCTATGTCAGCATGAAGACTGGCTTGTTTCAATATCAAAATCAGAGAAGAGACATTAAATACCTCTTTGCTTGTGTGGAACAGATATAGTGTGAGGTGTAGGTTACCTGCTCAGATGACAAACTGCATTCAAATAAAGCATGCCTTTTGGAAAACTGGTAGGATCCCATGGCTGCATGGTGTATTTGAGACTGGAGATATTTTGTGGTTTAGATTTGATTGAAAGAACTTTATTGCTTTTTATGTGCTTATCCTTTCAACTGGGTGACACACAGAGGCATCAGCCACATCTACTGAAGCATTTCAGCATCCTCCAGCACCCTTAAGTATTTATCAAAACCAGGTCTTAACTTCTAGAAAGCTTCTCCTGAACAGGATGATATTCCCACCTTGCCAGTGTCTGGAGTGTTATGAATTTTCTCCTTTGTGTGGCTATACAACTCGATGGTCTTGTGGCAATGTGCTTTGTGATGTCTAAATAGATCTGACAACACTGAAAGAAGAAAAACTAGCTGATTCAACGTAACATCCAGCTGCCATATTACACTTGTGGATCTGTATATGCACCACATGGTTCATGTGCCTGCCCTGCATGCAACAGATTTATTCTCTACAATAAGGTTAGCTCCAAGCATACATTGCTATGTGTCAAAATCAATTGTCCAGGGAGTAATGAAGTCCTGCAGAAGTCTCACAATGGCTCTTGCAAAGCACTGTTTGGGTGATTTCACTGGAGTAATGTGTGCCATTGGTATCAATATAAACACATCAAGGAAGATACACTAGAATCAAAACCCCGAAGACACAGCTTCTGCTCTACATTTACCATGGGAGTGCGAAAGTAAATAATATTGTTGTTGTTCATGCACTTTGCTGCCATTGTCCACGTTGTTCTCTTGCATTTGGCATTGTATTTTGCATTTTGTTATGTTACAGACCTCGCGTTCCACCTACTATACTCCTGTTACAACTCCTCCTCAGCAATATAATAAAGATTAACCTCTGTCATGTTCTCTCACTGAACACAAAACTTCACTATACGCTAAGAATTTTCACTCACTCATTAATGGATTTATTCCCAGAAACTGAGGGTGTGGTGCTGCTCTGAGTTGGAGACAAGTGTTCAAATGAGCTAGGAAAGGTTTCTAATCATAACCATTTTATTTCTTCATTTGTGGAGTCATCAAAGGACATGAGATTCTTTTTGCTTTCTATTATTAGACACACTTACCAAAGCTGCCAATGTAAGACCTATTCTACTGTATGAATTCACAAGTACATTTATCATTTCAATTTTTTACTAAATACAAGCTAGGTACCAAATGTTCTAGGAAATCCCCTTTGCTGACAACTGCAATCACTGTCTTAATTGAACGGAATGCAGGACACATCCCAGAGTTAGCGTAGGGTTATTTTTGTTCAAACTTTCATCCAGAAAGGAGCCTCTCTATGGAACAGACTGAGCAGGTTGCCTTGAAAGTCAACACACTCTTATGGTGATTAAATGAGCAAGTTCAGTCATTGTAATAACTTTGCATTGGGGTTTCAGCTCGCCTACTCTTAGTCTTAACTTTTGAGATAGTATCTTAAGTGTAGACACTACATACAGCTGTCAAGAAGGTGGAGACTGTAGTTTTCAGCTCATCATTCAAAGATCTTCAGAGGCTACATCTAACGGGTTCATCCAACGGAAGCAAGAAAAACAACCTGTTATCAGGAGTCCACTCCTCTACTGGAATACACTTAGGAATACTGCAATCAAACGAGATCAGGCATCAGTAGATAAAAACAAACTACTCAAAATGAACTCAAAAGCATGTGGAATGCCAGTTCAAAGGAGACAAGATGTATGTTGGGCAACACTACCTTCACTAAATGAAAAAAAGGCCATTATCTGCATTATATATGCAAGAGGTACATGGACTTGTTTTTGAAAATCTGTATGGTGCTATTATTTTTGGTGCAAACTGTTTTTGTATGGAAGGGCGTGGCATACCTCCAGAATCCTTCACACATGTAAGGATTTATTTCCATTTGTGAGGATTAATAAGTGACAGTCCATAACACATTTACCCAGGCTGGCCTTATAATATCTCCATAACTGATAAAGAGTGGATGATAAACCTTGTTTGTTGAAACAAAATGATGACACAAGCTGCAGTGTTTTAAAAGTACATCTCAGTTTGGGCTCACACAGAACTGGCTACCTGATGATGAATAAGTTACTGTGGCTTATCTAACTACTCTGCATCAGCTGAGCCCTGACATTTGTCTATGTTATCTATCTGCTAAAGTGAAACATTTTAGGAATAATATTGAAAATGCGAAGACTACTCAAAAAAAAGTCTTAAGGAGTGATTAAAAACATAGAATACACTGTTTATAGTGAAAGACTGAAGATACTCAAGACTTTTGGCTTGTTAAAGACAGCAAGAAGAAAGTTTATCACAGATCATTTATACTTTCTTAAGGAGGAGAAAGACAATAATAGATGGCTCTGCAGTCTGCCAGACAAAGAAATTAAAAGAATGTAAGTCTAGAAAAGAGACAAAATCAAGTTGAAATTGAGGTGAACATTTTAAACTGCAACGGTGATTGGTTATTAAAACACTTTGGTGCTATTTCAATGTGATTTCCATTGCTGGATATTTTCAAATCTCGACTGATTTTTTAAAGACAATATATTGCAAAGCAGGACCGTATGTTTCTCAGAGGAGAAATTAACACTTGTGAGTTTTTCAGTCAAAATAATGCAGGATATCAGGTGATCAAAATTGTCTTTTCCTGCCTTAAAATTCATAAGTTTGTCACAAAGCAGAGAATGTTCCCATTAAGAAAAGGAGGTTAGAACAAGACACTTCAAACACTAACACTGTTTGAAAAGTGAATTTACACCCTGTTTCTGCATATTTGGGTCCATATTAGCTTCAGAAGGCAGAAGTGACAATCCCCCTTCTCTACATTAGTGGTTATATTCTTACCAGGTTTAGTAATGTTTTTCTGATCTTGTTATACCTCTTGTCTTGTCGTCTGAAAATTTATTATTAACTCTATGTTACTCCATTAAATAAAAATAACATTTGATCAAGTTACCTCTTAACCTTCTCTTTGATAAGCTGTCTCTGAATCCTCCTAGGTCTTCTGACTTGGAGGCATATGGGAGGGGCCCAGAAGGGGATGAAATTGCTTAGGTAACATAAGCCTAAATCTTGTTTTCTTAGAAGTAATTTATCAAATGCACTTAATTGATGTTACTAACTATTAGGACTGGATAAAAGTGTTCTAATCCATTTTTATCTGTGTTTCAGAACATATTTTGATTGTTTCATGCAGCTGCTTCCTTTCACTCTTTGGTAATGGTTAAAGGACAATGGTTTCCAACAAATTTTGGGGGTTTCATGTACGAATGCAAGTCTCTTCTTTGGCCTGCACTTTCAATAGTGGAATCTTTCGCCTCTGCATTTCGAAGTGCAAAGAAGATGCTCTGCATGCAGTAAAAGCAGAACAATCAAAATCCACCCAGAGAAGTCCCAAAGCACTGATTTGGAAGGAAAACAGAGAGCTCCTTTTCAGATGGTCCAGCCCCACTCCCTCGGCATCAGGATTAAGACAGTAAGGGTG
The DNA here is from genome assembly GCA_013389865.1 of Piaya cayana. Classification (NCBI taxonomy): domain Eukaryota; kingdom Metazoa; phylum Chordata; class Aves; order Cuculiformes; family Coccyzidae; genus Piaya; species Piaya cayana. Next base: position 46,700 of record WAAB01011035.1, read on the forward strand.
CGGGTGTCATATTTGCAAGTGAATCAGCTGCTTTCCAAAAGACTGCTATTTTTCAGAAAAGCAATGTAATATAATTGTTAACTTGCTATTTAAGGGAAAAGAGTGTTTTGAGGAGGTTTCTTTCTGAGAAATAACTAAATAGATTTTTTCTAATATATTGAAATATGACAGTCTTTGCTTTGGCTTGGGTTATAAGGACTCTGCTTTAATAAATGACTATGATTGTTTATCAATATGTACCAAGTGTAAAGGAATCAACAAATTAAAGGAAAAATAATTTCCCACTGTGTTTGTAGTCTCCCTCTTCCTACATGTAACTCTCCCAGTATACATAAGTCTAAATGCACAAATGGTTTGTGGTACATCCATTTTATTCTTCATATCTTCAGCAGATGATAGCTTAGTGCTATAAAAAACCCCAGATCCCTGAAAGATTTGTAAACTTGGCTGAATGTGCAGTAAGACATCCCAAATAACAGTCTTGTTTTGTATCTTTTGATAAGTGTAAAAGCCTTCTTTCCCAATGTCTCTTTTTCCCCTATGTGCAAAATTCTACTATATTAAGTTAGTATGTATCTTCATTTAAAATATATCTTTTTTTTTCTGAGAAAATGTGAACATCTAAAGGTAGTTGCTTCTGTATTTCTCTGCAAGCGTTCCCAGACAGAAACAAGTGCCTAAGGGCTACACAGTGAATTCGTAGCATCTAGGACTTACCAGACATACTGCATATGCACTGTAAAATTGAACAGGAAGTTCAATGAGTTACTAGACTTACTGGGTGCACGTAGAGCGGTGCAGGGGTGCAGCACTACAGGATGAGTGTCCCACACCTGTGGGATTTGGTGTGTGATCTGTACAGTGCCAATCTGTGAACACACACTGGTTGGTTGTACAGGGTCTATGCGAGTCCAGCAGTCTTCACAGAACTCCTATTACCTAAAACACTGTCTGTCTCTAAACAAAACAAGAAAGGGAAAAAAAGGAAAAATGAAATAAACTCTACTCTTGTACAAATATAAAAATTTCTTCCCAAAGAGATCCTACCCAGATGACCAAAGAGTGCAGCTGGGCACTGGGTGGTGGATAAATGTGGTAGAAGTCGCAGGTATCTTTGAAGGATTTATTCAGCATAATGTATCATTTTTTCCCATCATTGTGGAAATTTTCAGTGGCAGTAACAATACCAGCGCTGATGTATGAACCAGTAGATGTCAGTGTAGTTCTGTTCATTCATCTTCCCTTTTGGTGGCATTCCAGTTACTTTCCTTGGTCCTCACCGTTCAGCTTTCTTATTTAACTATTGTCTTTTCACAGCATAATGCATCATAATATTTGTAATTCATGTCTTCTGTCAATGTGCTTGGAAATGGACATACATCTTAACAAACCAAGTCCAACTCAAGAATTAATACTGAAATACCAGCACTGCCAGGCAGACCACAAGACAGCAGGAGAGAGGACAGGAAGACAAAGCACCAGGATGCTGAAAGAAGCTTTGCTGCCAGAGACACCAGAGTCCTTGCCGAGAGCCAGCCTTCTCCAGAGGTCAGGTGTGTTGCATTGTGGAACCACCCCCACTTTTTATGATCCTTTTTCCTGTGTTTTTAAGAAGAAAGTACAACATGGACAAGAGGAGGATGTGCTTTCATGTTCTGCTCTCTGAAATTATTTCTTCCTTACTTGATAGCGCCAGCTAGGATGCTCTTTCCAGCCAAGCTGAATCTCCAGTGAAAGCTTCATGGAGTTACAGAGTGGTAACAGAGCTACGTGGTTTTAAAAGTTTTGAGACCTGGGCAGAAGAAAAGAATATTGGTTTAACTACCTGGTTCCAAGACTTTCTGTGGGAACCAAAAGCATGAGACAGAGAAAAGAAATTCCTGAAAAGTTTTTTTTTAAATAGTTTTCAGTTGTTTTCTTAAGGTTGAAGGGAAAAACTTTGTTCTAATGACAAAGAACACACACATAAAAAAAGCTGTATTTTCATCTGTGGTGATATTATATTTTTTGGATGTCCTACTATCTTGACTACATGAGAAGGAGAAATATTCAGCTTTGCTGAAGTCCAGGAAGACCACATCCACAGCCTTTCCCTCATCCTGCAGCTGAGTCNGATAGAATATTTGGGTTATATCCTGATAGTTAGCTGAACCAGTTTGAACAGCCGTTCTGAGCCAATAATTTGCTTTTAATGAATATGACATAAAGAGTCAGACTCTTTATTACATTAGGCTTCTCTGAGTAACCTAGTCCCTTTTCTTCCTGCTGTATATCCATCCAGCTGATCCCACAACACCACTGTACCCCACTGATTATACCAGGTGACAACAGCTCTTAGGTCTGCAGTGCAGGAGCATGTTGTATGCTGACTTCTTATGTTTACACATCACAGCCCTGGTAGCAGGTGACACAGGTGGTGGTTATCAGCGGATCTGCCTGCCAGGGGAACCTGCCAAAGTGGGTTTTCCATGCAGTCACCACTCCCTTCCTGGTGTTTCCAATCTAATGTTATTTGGTAAGAACAGAATCCACCAGGGTGCCTTCAGAACGACAGTCTCCCCTTGAGCACATTTCCTACAACTGAAGCAGAAGTGCCCCCATGCCCTGTGCTAAACCCTGTGCAAGAAATGGTGCTCACTTCTTGGGAAGAGGGTGGCAGGAAATGGATTTGGTGTGTGGATCAGAGGCATTGAAAACTGGTTTAGATAATCTCATAAGCATCTCCAGGTGTTCAATACATTAAAATAGCTGTGAAATAAAGGGAGAGGCTGTCAGTCATCTTAAACAACGTTGTGGACACTTCTGACAGTCAATGCTGTCTCATACAGAGAGACCTTTACTTTGTGCTCCCAAGAAAGGCTTTGTTGGGTCTATTAGTCTTTGGGTAACTCAGAGAAGGGATGTGACAGGAATTTAATGTGCCCTTTCTTAAATCCTCACTGTTCTGATAATCACAAAGAGTTAAAGTAGCACAGCAGAAGGTTTCTCTGGGCCTCTAGGAGATTCAGCAGATTACTAATACACTACAGGCAGTTTTAATGACAGAGCTTCCAGCTCAAATCTGGCCTTTTTATTATGATGAAGGGCTTGGCCCCAAGTGGTACAGAACACCTGCAGCTCTCATTGAATACAATGGGATCTGATGCTGATGAAAGGGACCATTTTCAAACTTCCTTAGAAGTAGGTGCTCCCCAGATGTTATGCAAAAAGCTCTGCAGAACAGGCATCAAGTTCTGTAATACTAGGCAGGCCAGCCACTATTTTCCTCAGCAGGATGCACCCAGGAGTTTGTGTGAGTGGTTTATGTGATCGGATCTCTTATCTAGGAGCAAGCAAATTAAGGTCACTGCTGACTGAATTAATGGAATTATTAACCATTCCTTGAGAAGCACTGGACATTCAAACAAAGAGGATTTTCTCTTGCTGGGAAGGTGCCAGATGACATCTGAATTTTGTCACTGACAATAGTTACAGCAGGTCTTTGAATATAATCCAGAAGAAAGCTTGTGAGTGACTGAGAAGCATGTGTATAAGGAAAGACAATGGGATGCACACAATTTCATATCTGTAATTTTAAGATTCGTGTCGGTGCTTTGAGAATTTTTTTTATCATGTCTCTGAATGTCACTGTTTATCCACAGTCAAGAGAAAACAATTCTTTCCACCCTGTGCTACTACGCTTTTGCAATTCCCCCTTGCAGCTCCCCATTAACTCCATGGCTAATGTAGATGCAGAACTTCAGCCCCGGGTGGTACTGATGCCTCTGGGATAGATCGCTGCTGTAGGCATGCATGGGATTGGTGCTGAGAATTATAGGTGAAGTACTGTAAAATTGTTGGTGAAGTGCAAGGCTCTGCCACCCAGTTGGGTTCTTTATTTGATTTTATTTTATCTCATTCTCTATGCCTTTTACCCATTGCTCCCTCCGTTCCATATTTTATATATCTACTTATTGTATAGAGAGCTGGTTCTAATTAAAGTCAATCAAAAACAAAGAAATACACAAAAATCAGAATATATTGTGTACTTGACTAGCCATGGCTGGGCAATAATATAGAGGAAAAATATACAGTCCTACCCCCCCCCTCAGCTGGGGATAAGATCTAGAATCATATTACCAATATAAACAGCATAAAGCAGTCTGCTTTATTAATACCTAATATATCAGGTATCACACATTCATTGCAAAAGGCAAAAGAATAAAAGCATGCCTGCATTCTGACATTGACACAGATATTAAATAACACATGTCCTGTTCTGGATTTTTCTTTCTTTGTTAGAGGGTGGCAGGGTAAGAAAGGAATAAATATAATAATAGCAAAAAAAGTTCTGTGACAGTTATATGGTGATGGCAACATTAGCCCATTGTATGCACTGAGTCAGTATAAAAATGCAACAAACCCCCCAAATAATAACCACATTTCAGGCCAAGTCCTAGTCAACACCACCTGTCCAAGCACTCTGGATTTTCTGTGGTGGTGCTGCATAGATGGGAGGAGGGAGGCAATATGTGAGGACTTGGGCAAGTAATTCGTACAGCTCAGTGATGTCACAGAAGTGCTGGGTGTTGTCAATTTATTTGTCTGCTCATGGGTCCTGGTAGGGGCTGGTTTATCCTCTTCACAGGGCTCTTGTAGCTCGCATTCCCACTGCTGAGGGACTACTGTCAGACAGAGAAAAGCTGAAGACTTAGTATTCCCTGGTGATGTTTCCTTTCTGGTCTTCTCACTCTATCCCCTAATCCTTTCCTCCATGAGGGTGAGGAGGAGGGGAGCTCCTGAAAAGGGAATGCAGAGGCAATGCTAGATAAATGCTGCCAGATAAACCCCTCTCTGTCAAAGTTATTTCCCTGGACAGTTTCTTTGTGTCTGTGTAGCTGGCATAAAGTGGCCAAAGCATGTGACTGCCTCTCATCACAGAAATGTTGTGTATAGTGTGTGCATGTGGGTATAGAAATGAATGAGGTTGGACTCTGTATCTCTTACTGGGATTTAGGTTTTCTCCAAACATGAAACCCAGTCACTGTCTTTCATTGGATGGAAATAAAACCATGAACTTTAAAAAGCAGTGAAGTAAAACTCCCACAATGGCTTAGATACAGCTAATTCTTCTTTAAACCACTTGGACTTGTCATTCCTGCCAGCCTGGGATGCAATTGTTTTTTATCCATGTCAGAGAATCAGACAGCTTGCTGATGTCTTGCAGTGTACAGCATTGGTATGAATTACCTGGCATCATCTTGAACTCAAGGAAATTGCAGTTCTTGTCCTTTCTCCTGTGTGTGAGTAGCAGCAGTTCAAGGCTGAGCCATGCACAGGAACATGAAATCTTCTATTCCCTTCCTGCTGAGCATGAAAGCCCCTCAGACAGTTCTACTTCTTTCACCGTCTTCCCACCACTGTTGTCCAAAGCCAGTGACCCAAGGCCATACTTCACCTATTCCTCTCATGCCACAACTGATTCAACCTTACACCTTAGCCATCCACCTCTGCCCCTGATGCAACATTCTTGGCACTTTAGCCTTTCAGCCCTGACACGCAGCAAGACTCTGAGAGCTGACGAAGTTACTACCAGTCAACTGCTTACCTGCTAATCTGCTGCTTGGCAGCAGCTGGTTGTGTAAAAGCTCTTATCCTGCAGCTCAACTTTTTCACAGAGGGAGGTATGGCTGAACACGAACTCCTGTACAGAGGCAATTACACAAGCTACAGGGTTACTGCCTTGACACAGGCAGCTGAAGCCACCCCCTTCAACTATCATTTGAGGTATTTCATACACCAGCAGTGGTGCACACATCTCAGTCTCGTTTGGTGGACTGGGCTTTCAGGAGCCTGTCAGGCTGGCTGAGGTCTGTTCTGTGCTGACGTGCATGTGTGTGTAAGCATGATCAAAATATTTTGCTTCCTGTTTGCAAGCTTGTTGAGGGCAAGATTGCATCCTGCAGCATTTATAGGAGTCTTGTATGATAGGAAACTTGTCTTGGTTGAGCTTTGAGGTGCTACCAATACTGGCAGTCCATCTCATGCATTCAAAGAAAACCAAGACATTTCCTTGATTGCAGCTGCTTGACTGATGCTTTAGAGTGTGGCACACGGCATTGGATTTGTTGATTAACTCTTATGGTGAGCCAGAAAGTGATTCCCCATGACATAATAAGATGTGACTGATGTGTCCTGATGTGATACAAACTGAAATGTTGCAGAAAGATGCACAGTCAGACCCACATAGGGGTGAAACTTAAAGCACTTTTTCTAATACCCAGTTGTCAGATATTTGACTTGGACAATTACAGATTTGCCACCAACACTCTGCTGCTCTCGGTCACCACACTAAATCTTCCTAATTGGCAAATACATTAGTGAGAACTGACATCACCATGTTAGTCACTGCACAAACATGGAGGTTGGCGGAGAGGCACAATCATTCAAAGTTCTCCATAATTAATCACAGACAGGTAGTTCAGAATGGCTATGGCAACAGTCTCCACATTCACTGACTAACACTTTATGATCCAAAACAGAATCCAGAAGTTATTCCAGGACAGGTGGTCATAAAATCTTGAAAACTGGTACTGAGAGTTGCTTTTGTTGTGCCCTACATAAATCTGTCTGCTTTGGCTAAATTATATACTGTTTAAAGTCAGCACTTAAAATAAAAACAGCCTATGCTGTGTTTTGAAGAACCTTTGCAGCTAAAACCTCCAAGTATTTGCAGTATGCTACGTGCTGCAGAAGATTAAGCCTTGGAGAAGCTGAGCTTCCCATGCTAGGAAGTCCAGATGGGGCATTGCAGAAGGCTTTATGGCTCTGTGTAGCCCTCTACGGTCAAACAACAAACAACAAGCCTTATCAGCAAGGGTATGTCCACCCTGCACCTGACCTAAATGGAAAACACTGATAAAGCTCTGCTTTTTGTACCCTACCCTGTGTGTCTTGAAGTGTCTGTTTCATGGCCATGGACTGTGTGGTATGGGCAGAGTCAGAGTGGCCACTTAATGCCATATGGCATCAGGAGTCAAAAGCAGAAAGGACAACAATCTGTGCAAAAAAAAGGAGCAGTGGCAAGTCCTGTAAGAGTCAAAATGCTTTAAGAATATGGAGTACAATTGGAGAAGGTTTTGAAGAGTGCTGCTTTCTGTTTCTGCAAGTGGTGGGGACAATCACAAGGCAGACTTATTTCTGGCAGTAACTAGTGTGTCTGACAGACTGTTCTCAAGTTAGAAAGCAAAGGATGATTGTGAAGCTGTATTTTAGAAATCTGAGGAGTTCCTGTACTTCATGTAAGAATGAAACACTGGAGAGGAATGTTATTAAACAAAATGAAAAAGAAGGAAAAAAATCACAGGGGTGTTTGTAGCTGAGCTCAGGCTGAAGACTAGGTCTTACAGTTCTGGAGGCTAACTAAAACCTGATAAGACTGTGACTGTGTCAAAACAACCTGGAGGTGATTACTGGCAGATTGCAAATTAATCCTTTAAGTAAACATTAGAATTCAACACAGCACAGCTTATAGAGGATGGACTCTCCCATGGCAAACTAGACAGGATACAAAGAAGCTCAAAATTACTAAAAAACTGAAAGTAGAGGTCAGAAAAGTCCAGCAAGGCAGTACAAAATGTTGCCTATGCTGAGCTAACAGCACATGCTCAACTAAGGGCCAGCAGGTGGGAGAAGGTGTGAGAAATCCCTTGAAATTATGTCAGTTTTCCAGCTTTGCAAGGAGCAGGACAATATTTGCAGTACGGAGGAGGAAGCACCTAGTGACTTAATCAAATGAACCCTTCTTAGGATTGGGAGTTAGTGTTGCATCAGACCATACTGCACTATGGGTTGGAAAACAAATGGGTCTTTAACTTTTTGTGAACTGAAAATCATTAAGTCCACATTGACACAGAAAGCTTTCTTCACACTGTAGGAAAAGCTAGAACACTGTAGGAAAGACAGATAGGATCCCAAATCTTCATGACAAACTTACGTTGGGTGTTTGTGGAGATCACACTCTAATTTCTACTAGAGAAAAGACACTACTGAGAGACTGGCCTCTCAAAACACCCTTTTTGGTTGAGAGAAAACTTCCCTGCTTCAATTCCCAAGCTCCTTTGGCACAAGCCTGTGTACTTGTCCCATGTTTCGGGTGCATTTTGTTTCTACACTTTCCCTCGGTCTTTATTACCCAGAACCATTTCTTTAACTCCGTTAGACAGACATATTTATTTAAATAATGTCTTCCTTATTATCCCCTTCTTAAATTGCCATTAAAAATGTCCAGAATTTATATAGGGACAGAGCTTGCAGGTATCTCCCCCCTTTTCTCCTTCTCCCACCTCATCCAGCCTTGGTTATTTGTTCCAGTGTTTCAGTTGTTGTTTTCTGTAACGTCCCTCTTCTCAATGTCTTTCCACAGTAGGGCAGTGCTACATCTCCATTGCCACGTTTACACTCCAGAGCCACCTTCATGTATAGCTCCAGTTCTGGCTCTGCTTATCCGCTTTGCTGCGGTTTCTTTGCTTGGAAATTCCGGCCTCCCAGTGGCTTGATTCCCACTACAGAGCATTGTAGCTCTTTTCTTGGTGCTACTTTGTGCTCATCACTCTCCTCACCTTACAGCAGGGTTTACTTGACCGAACACTGCAGTGGATTTCCAGAAGTACCTCCCAGGCAGTAACAGCCATGGATTCTGCAACTATGCACTTCCACTACTAATTGAGTATTTACAGAGGAAAGAAACTAATGAAGCAAGTGGTTTCAGTAGAAAGACAAGGAAAGAGAGGAAACATGAACTGCTGGAGAAAGAGTAAATGTTTTTTATGAGCTGGATGGAAGGAATTGCAGTTGGTACATTTTCCCAGTTTTAAAGGAGAAACCAATACCTGGTTATTTGGAAGTGGAAGGTAACAAATATGGCAGGAGAGTTGGCTTGTGGCCATCACTGTGACTGGGAGCAGAAACAGTAAGACTAGAGTTTTCTCACAACTGCTCAAAAGGACCAAATCTGAAGTTAGAGAGTATCCTTTTTCTGTCCCCTCAAATTCCCTATTTTACTTCAAAGGGAAAATTCTCATGAGCACTGGATGAAGATAAACTTAGATTTCTAATTTTCTGATTCTTGCTTACCATTGCAACCCTAATGTTCTTTTAATGGGTGTTTTGGGATGCTGTATGAAAATATATAATATCAACTACAGTTAGATGCCAAGCAATCAGTGGCATTTGTCATACCCCTTCACTCTTCCATCCACATGTTGTCTATTAATTCACATCACCCTGAGCTTCACATAACAGCTTCAAATAACTCTTCTAAAAAAACCAAGACGAAGTGCCTACATCTTCCTCTTTCTGCACATGTGTTTGTACGTGTGAAATGCACTAACAACGGCCTCTGAGAAGAAAGGGAGTGAGATACTGAATGGGGGAAGAGTTCCTAAAAGACAGGATGTGGCATTTCCTCTCCTGTTATACAATATTAATATTACAGTAGTGCCAAGAGGCTCCAGTTAAGATCAGAGCTATCTGATTATATGAAACTCACAGAAACATACCAAGACATAACACAGAAAAAAATACAGAATACACTAATATGAGGAGGGGTACTGGCTAAGTGGATCTGATGAGAGGAAGGGCAGATATCTTAGCACTGAAGCTGCAGTTCTGTTGCAGTCATAAGGGTATGGCTATCCACAAAGCATCTAAGGCAAGGTCCCTTCTGTAAGCAGAATGGTTAGCTCCACAGGGAATAAGAGAATTCCTGCAGTGAGTGGTTATTAATGAAGAAAGGTGATTGAAGAGAAAGGATGGTTGCTTATTTGTTCCATGAAATGGGTCTTTGGAGAAAGGCTAATAGATTTGAAGACTGACCCCAAATTTTCATGGTAAAGTAGGGAATTTTTATCTATTCATTTTCTTCTGGATTGTGTATTGGAGCTAAAAGCTGAGAAGCCACTATGGACACTACTGAAGTTAGCAGTGAAATTAATGAACACTCTATTTAGTCAGAAAAATACTTTGTTTTCTGAAACTAGCTGATTTCCTTGCCATACTGTCAAGTCTTCTCACCAGCTCTTGTTCTCTGAATTTAGTGACAATCCTTGCTGGTTCTGTCCCTTCTTGCTGGACTGACTGCCCATCATCTCATCCTCATGGAGACCATGCTAGAAAACTGCCAGACACCTCACACAAGTCTCTCTGTGCAGAAAGTGCCTGGGTTAACCTGAGTGAGGGGAAAAATCTGTTAACTTCCTCTTCTGCCCATTCCTAAGTGGCAAGATTATTGCTTGAGCCCTTTGACTCAGGGGGTCTTTCTGTGGAGCTAGAAGCTTTTCTGGAGAGCAAACATTTCTAGACCATTGAGCTCTGCTATTCCATTGGTGAGATCTGGGGTTTCCTGAGGATCATGAATACTGTCTGCACAGTCAGCCTTACCAATTCTGTAGCCTGAGAGAAGGAGGTAACAAGTGGCTTCTTGGCATCTGAGTCTAGTGCACTCAAATAGATTATTTCAGAGATACTGTCATCCATCTGATGGAGATGACTACTAGAGGCTGGATTCATCTTAAAATGGAAATGTTCCAGTCACTTTTTTCAGGTAAAGAATATGGGTAACTTCTGTCTTTCCCTTTTTGAAGTCTCCTTTTTCAGTGGTTTCAGCTGTTTACACTTGCTAGAGTTCTGATGGACAGCAGGTGATATGGTGGTATATTCAGCCTAATCAGGAACAGAAAGTACAAGGAATAAAGGATTCCAGACAAATTTTTTGATGTCAGGTATTTCTGACTGTCTGAGACAGTTTGTGGGAGTGAACCTGAATCATTCCCTCTTCCCCTTGATCTTCATTCATGGCTGCTCTACTGCAAAGTCTTCATATGACTGAGTTAATGGTGAAAAGTCTCTACCAGAAGGAAAAATTGGAAGCATGGGTGGAAAAAGTTCTCATAAAAGTGGGAATAATTGTATATGGGACACTGTAACCAATTGCGCTGAAGAACCCTGTGACAAGAAGGGAGACTGCTGTTCCTGTGAAAATCCTCTGTACCAAGAAGCAAGGCGGACCCATGCCCCAGCCCTTCTACCACTGCCAACAGCGGTGGCAACAAGCCTTGTTTTCTTGTTCTGGTAAAGTAAGTAGAAGATAACATGTGCAGTCTTGCCTTCTATTGTCCCACATCTAGACAGAAAGTCTCCAGGATCATCGAGTCCCACCATTCCTATCAACTACTAAACTGTGTCTCTGCGCACCTCATCCACCCATCTTTTAAACACCTCCAGGGATGGTGACTCAACTACTTCTCTGGGCAATCTGTTTCAGTGCCCAATGACCCTTTCTGTGAAATTTTTTTTTCTGATGTCCAGCCTGAACCTCCCCTAGCACAGCTTGAGGCCATTCCCTCATGTCCTGTCCCCTGTCACTTGGGAGAAGAGGTCAGCTCCCTCCTCTCCACAACCTCCTTTCAGGTAGTTGTAGACAGTGATAAGGTCTCCTCTCAGCCCCCTCTTCTCCAGGCTAAAGCAGATCTGGTGTTGCAAGTGTTAGAAGCCCAAGTAAAGAACAGAAATTACAGTCAGGCAATAACGGGTCATCAGAAAGAGTGGTGTATATTATTTTTGAAATAAAGAATGAGAAAATAGATTAATTCAAGGGAGAAGTCTTTGCCATTAATAAGCTGTCAATTCATGTAATGAATGCAGGAGAACAAAAAGGTTACCTCTCTAATCAGTGCTGTGACCCTGATGTCCTTAGGGCACAATGGATCAGAAAGATTTTTTTCCCTTAAACATTATAACCATTCAGAAATAAAAGTATGGTCAGAATATACAGTTTTACTGTACAGCAAGACTGTATGACTGATTATTAATACTAAGGTAGGATAACGTTTTGTTCCTAAAGCTATTTTATAATTGTATGCTGTCTCTTATTTTATGGTATTACCATGGTGTATAATAACTAGCTCTAATTCAGTACTTTAATCATTTGATCATATGAGGTACTTGGTTGCCTGAACTAATCACAGGTGGAATTTCATGGTGCCTCACACACTATTTTCTGAATAACCTAATGGTAAAGCATTATAGAGCCAAACTTGTTCTCTAACTTCAGGCAGTTTGAGCTACTCATGTAAAATAAGTTTGCAGCAAGTTTGCAGCAAGTTTACATGAAGGAAAGGCTGAAGGCTGAAATGTAACCAAATAGGAGTGTCACTGGAAGAAACAAATGTGCTTTTTCGCACTGGTGAGACCGTTCCTTGAATCCTGTGTTCATTTCTGGGCCCTTCACCACAAGAAGGATGTTGAGGCTCTGCAGTGAGTCCAGAGAAGAGCAACTAAGCTGGTGAAGGGGCTGGAGAACAAGTCTTATAAGGAGCAACTGAGAGAGCTGGGGTTGTTTAGCCTGGAGAAGAGGAGGCTGAGAGGAGACCTCATTGCTCTCTACAACTACCTGAAAGGAGGTTGTAGAAATGAGGGTAATGGCCTCTTCTCCCTAGTGACAGGGGACAGAACAAGAGTGAACGGCCTCAAGCTCTGCCAGGGTAGATTTAGGCTGGACATTACGAAAAAATTCTTCACAGAAAGGGTCATCAGGCACTGAAACAGGCTGCCCAGGGTGGTGGTTGACTCGCCTTCCCTGGAGGTGATTAAGGTGAATGAGGTGCTGAGGGGTATGGTTTAATGTTTGATAGGAATGGTTGGACTCGATGATCTGGTGGGTCTCTTCCAACCTGGTTATTCTATGATTCTATGATTCTACAAAGCTGGACTCCAGCATGTGTTTACACTGCATGATATGGTGATGAAGAAAGGTAACATTGTGCTCATTTTCAAAAAAGGCAGAGATGTTGACTCTGGGAACTACTGACATGTCAGCCTCACCTTTGTGCCTGGGAAGATCATGGAAAAGATCCTCCTAGAAGCTATGCTAAAGCACATGGAGGATAGGGAGGTGATTAGAAGCAGCCAGCACGGCTTCAGAAAGGGCACATCCTGCCTGACCAACATAGTGGCTTTCAGTGGACATGGGAAAACAAATGGATGAGATCTATCTGGACTCCTGTACAGCCTTTGACAAGGTCCACCACAACATCCTTCTCTCTAAATTGGAGAGATATGGATTTGATGGGTGGACTGTTCAGTGGATAAGAAAACCCTCCTTTTTCTCTACTGACTGTCTAGGGCAAAGCTGGTGGCTCTGATTTCAGATGAAAGAACATTGGAATATCTTACATTGTTAAGTTGCTTTGCTTGATTTCTTCTTTAAATAAGCATCTGATTTCTAAGAGAAAAAGTTTATGGGAAGCATTATAAATCACTAAGCCTAACAGGACTGATCAGCTTCACATTCTCCAGTACTAACAATATATAGAAGCTTGCACCAAGTATCTGCCAGTACTGTCAAAGCACACCAGTGAAATAAAATAATAGAAAAAGGTATCCATTCATGCTACAAATGAAATGTTGATACAATCAAAATACATATAAAAGAAAAAAATCTGCAAAGAGCTCTTCTCTGCTTTATCTGTATTACAGTCTGTGTCTGCTTATGTCTCACTTTGGTATTTTCTTTACCTGTGTGCCAGTCTGCCAGGTATGCAGGATCTCCAGGGGCATGGATGGATTTCTGCTTAGTGTTGTTGGTCACCTAAATTTTTCTTTTCCCGCACGGCAGCTTGGGACTTCTGACATCACTACTAAAAACAGCACTGGAAAAAACCACAGCTGATGCTCTTCAGCTGCATTAAGGTCCTTGATCTCTCCAGAGGATAAGAATCATTAGGAATAATGCCAATGGTACTACGCATTCGTAAACCAGGTGAGAGAAGAAAATCGAAGTGTCCAAATTTAATTCCCTCTATTGCTCCCCCAAATGAAGCATATGAAAAAAAACAAGTGATCTCATGAAACCAGAACAAAGCCCATTACAGTAGTAGGGAGCTGGTAACTGCCAAGGACTAGAAGGGAGTAAGTGAAGCAGACACACCTGTAATGAAGAATATTGTGACTCGTATTTTTCACGTGCCTGACTGATGGAATTATAACAATAGAAACAAAAGATGGCTTGGATGCTTGGATGGGCAGCAAAGCAGCAGAGACAGGCTGACACACCTTGATACCAGACTTGCACAGCTGCACATATGCCACTGCTGATCCATCAGCCCAGCATGCTGCTCACAGAGACTGATCAATCTACACTTGCCATTGCTTGATGTTAGCAGCAGCAGATAGTATGGGAGAGAAATATTAATAATATACTGGAGGGTATGTTTTTTGTTTCCTTTTTAGTTCACAGAATCATCGAAGAACCTGGTTGGAAGAGACCCACCGGATCATTGAGTCCAATCATTCCTATCAAACATTAAACCATGCACCTCAGCACCTCATTCACCTGCACCTTAAACACCTCCAGGGAAGGCGACTCAACCACCTCCCTGGGCAGACAGTTCCAGTGCCCAATGACCCTTTCAGTGAAGAATTTTTTCGTAATGTCCAGCCTAAATCTACCCTGGCAGAGCTTGAGGCCATTCACTCTTGTTCTGTCCCCTGTCACTAGGGAGAAGAGGCCATTACCCTC
>WAAB01011035.1:61600-82648 GCA_013389865.1 Piaya cayana
AGCTTAGTGTCATCTACAAACTTGCTAAGGGTGCACTCAATGCCTTCATCCAGGTCATTGATGAAGACATTGAACAGGGCTGGACCCAGCACTGAACCCTGGGGAACCCCACTTGTGACTGGCCTCCAGCTGGAGTTAACTCCATTTATCACCACTCTCTGGGCCTGGTCATTCAACCAGTTTTCCACCCAGGAGAGTGTGCACCTGTCCAGGTCAGAGGCTGACAGTTTCTTAAGCAGAATGCTGTGAGAAACTGTGTCAAAGGCTTTACTGAAGTCCAGGAAGACCACATCCACAGCCTTTCCCTCATCCATGGGTCTAGTCACTTGGTCATAGAAGGAGATCAGGTGAGTTTGGTTAGTTCCCCTCCTGCCCCAAAAAGCCCTATGGTTTACAAATGCAAATTAACCTCCATTGGCTCCAAGGACCACATCTTTTGTCTAAGTAAAATTCTCACAGACCTAAAGCCTGGGATAGTTGTGTCCTTTCCATGCTGCTAAATGCTACACTTTTTGGTGAGAATTTGGGGAAACAAATGAGGAAGGAAAGGCACAGTGAGACCTGATGCAGATACTGACTGTTGTGACTAGGAGTTGTTTCAAATAAAAAGGATGGCCAAAGGCTGATATGGAGGAGTTGTTGCAAAAGGTAGCTTGACCTGCCTACTTTCCAAGAAGAGTTTTGATCAAATAAATTGTACTGAAATACGTTCCTCAAAATAATTTGTAGAGTCTAGACAATAACTTTCACATGAGAGACACTGAAATTTTCAGATCAATACATGAGTTTGCAGCAACTCCTTTTCTTAGTATTTGTATTAATTACTGCTGAAATCCACAGACTCGTTACTCATCTAGTAGAGACGTTTCTCAAATTATTATTAGACTTCCTGGCCCACTTCTCCATGCTAAATATGCTATTGACATCAAGCAAAGAAAACTACTGTAAGACCAAGCAAACAAAGAAGGAAATGCCTAAAAGCCTCATATTTTTGTTAGTGCTTACTTATTAGTTGGATGTAGCTTTGCACTAAGAACCCAGTAGTATTATTAATATTCAGATATCTTAAAAGAGCAGCTTAAAATAAGATACAAAGGAGAACCAAGGAAAAACCTGACACACTAAAACAAAATGACTGCCCATTCATATCAATGGGAATTTTGTGCTGACTAGAAGGATAACCTATACCCATTATAAATCTGCAAGTTTTATTTCATTTTGCACATGTATTTAATCCATCTGTAAATTGTTCATTGGATAACACAGGACAATGCTCTCTCGGGAACTGTAAGGTATGTGTATTCAACAGTGGAGAATAAACACAAGATTTTATTACAAAATGCCACTGCTGCTCCTGGCATGAGTAATTTGTGCACCTGCATTTTTAAAATGTTTCAAAGTTTTTCCCCTTTGTGAATTCAGCAGCAACACACATTATCTTCCAGGCTGCCACAACACAGTATTTGCAGACTGGGTCACGTCAGCCCTTGTTATCCAGAAGCCACTGTTTTCTGAGCAAATAGCAACTGAAAATGACAATGGTTTGCTCCAGACAGGGGAAAATAAGACAGTGTTTCCTTTTGGCCTAGTAATGTGTGTCTGCAAGAAGAGCAGGACAACTGCAAGGCTCAATCCAAATTTGGAGTGGAGTTTGGGACAGAGGACAGAGGAAATGTGGAAGGGATTGAATGTATTAGGATGACACTTTCTCCAGAGTTTTGTGCCACATTCGGGCATATTCCTCCTTTCAACATGCCTGGATCTGCAAGCCTGGGGAATGAAAGACTGAGTCTGGAGATTGAAATACACTCTTTGGCATAGTATTGCACTGCCAAAGTGCTGGGCCAGTCATAGATATCATTAAATGTAGAGTCCTGAATAATTACTACTGTGCTTTAAATACACCATCACCTTCTGGAAGGCTGGGTACTCATGGGACCTTGACTGGCTGATCAAGGTTTGGAGCAGGTAAGGGAATTAGGACATTTTAGTTAGTTTAGGCTTAGTAATTTAATTTTTAATAGTTATTCTGCAGGTGTCTAAAGTCAGCTCTGTATATACAATTTTAAAGTAAAAATTTCCCTTGTGTTCCCTGTAATCTCTCTGAAATGTTCCTTGATTCTCTCAGAACTCTCTCGTTCAAATATGTAAAGTGTATAATTCCAAGAAATCTTACATATTTGCACATCTTAAAGTCATATTATAATCTTAAAGTTCTATATCACACAATTCCCCCATTTGCAATGGATTTTAGGCAAAAAGGAATTGAGATCTCATGTTGTACCAGTTCAATCATCAGAGACTATCTCCAAAGGCAGTCACAAGCAGGTGAGTCTGCAGCATGTTTGTTTAACTGATATTGCAAATGCTGATGGTGCCCATGAAACTGCCTTGAACCAAGTTTTATTTTCTTAATTTTTCAGGGTTGGAGAAGCAAACGAGCAAACCAGCTTGCAGTTTCTGAGATCTTCATGGCATATACATAATGATTGAATGAAATTTGAATAGTTGTGTGCAAAAACCTCCAGCTCCATAGAGATGCACTTAACATTTGAAATGGTGCAAATCTGGGGAGCTGGGAATGCTCAATTCTGCCTACAGGAGGGCAAACTTGGCAGAAAATCAGACATCTTTACTGTCAAGGTGAAGCGTCTGCCTCCCATTCTTCACCTATATCTGACCATGAGGTTGTCCAAGTCTGTATGCACCATCAGTGCCCCCAGAAGCTTAGTGGTCCACTTCCCCTTCAAGCCTAATTACAGATTAGGATCACAAACGTGGAGCCTCATTCTTTCCCTCTCTTGTCACGAAGAGCTGGAATTAACACTATCAAGGTATTGGGACAGAGGGGAATTGGCAAAATGGAAAATCACTGAGCAGAGCCTCAATACCAAACTGCTGTTTCCTCTAAACCCACTTTCAGGTCCACTTAAGCTGCTATTGGAAAGGTCTAGCATGAGGATGCTGCTGGGACACCACCTGCAGCATTTAACTCTGTACCTCCTCTTTACTGGAAACCCTTCCTAGAAGCAGGGCAAATACAGCTTCTCTGTTTCTGTCAGGTACCAGCCTAAGGCTGACCAACTGTTCTACAAGAGGAACATTTCTTGGGCATTTTCCCCCCTGATTAACACCTTTTAGACTGTGGTGTGTGTGTGCATGCATGTATCACAAAGAGCAAAGAAGAGACTGAGCACAAGACTGGTGACTTATGGGGATGACATGCGTACAGTAGAAGTAGGAATGCAGCCAAACTTGTGCTGAGGATGGCATAAGCATCTCACTGCATTCAGTCATACAGTGAGTCAGCAGGTCCGTATTGAGAAGGTTTCCACTTAGATATTGCTCACCTCTTCCACTAGCCACTCAAACCCATTAATGAAAAAAAAGTTACACATATATAGGAAGAATAAAAGACTTCTGAAGAGGAGAGCAAACAGGCAGAACTGCAGGGGAAAGAGATGGCCTGGGCTCTGGTGGAAAACCCAGGAGTGAGCAGTGATGTCTCTTCTGTTTCTTGGCAGAGGAAAACAGAAAGAAGAGAGGATAGAAAAGGGGATGGACTGAGGAAGAAGGCTGCACTTCTTGTAGCATTTATACAGCAGTCCCAGCTGGTGGGGCAGCAATATTTTCAAACACACACCAGGATGCGAATGTCACACAGGACATATCAAGCTGATTGGGCTCTGGAAGATACCACCCCCACTTCCTCCCAGCCATCCTGCATTTTGCTAAGGAGTTGTTATAATCAGACAAACCATGCTACAAGAAGATTTGGACATCATAGAAAGGAACAGCAAAAAACCCAAGGAAACTATTGAGAATGGAAATAGCTGTGTGAATAAACCAGTTTGACGAAGATGTTTACAAACCAAGCCATGCAAATAAAGATTTTCCACAGTTTTCAACAGCACTGACAGCTAAGAAAAATCTCACTTCAGCCAATAAGGGGAAGTGACAAACTCTACTATGCATTTTCTCAGACAACACAAAGAACCCAACTTGGACAGCATAATGAAGCTGTGACAAGGAATAATCATTGATAAAAGAGAGGCACACTGAGGAAAAGTAATTTTTAGTGTTTGTAAAGTAAAGAAATATGGAAAGTAGAGAAAGAGATGGAGGGTAGCAAAGAATAGAAATGAAACAGACAAGACTGAACCTAAATCCAGTCTCTAAATATCTGGCTGAAAAGTTTGACTTGTCTGAACTTTGAACTTCTGAAACACAAATATAACTTGATTTTGTGTAAAATTTCTGAAAATGCAGCCAACAAACCCAACAAAACACACTTTCCCATGCCAAGCCTAGTTCTCATAGGAGTGTATTTGCCATCCTACCCTAAGAGTATCTCACATCACTAACCTCTCCCTCTGCAGTGGGTTGTTCTTGGAGCAGTTGTGTAGGAAGCAGAGACTGCTGCTTAGTACCGATACTCCCAGAGAATTAGTCCTGACAAATTCACAGTCTAAGGAAGTGTGTTAACTAATTTCAAACAAATATGTTTGAAGACAGTGCAATCTGCCCTCAGATATTCCGCAGGCAGAAAAGTAGGCTAAATTCATCAGATTAATTATTCATTGCAAATTCTCTCAGCTCTGTCATTGAGGTCAACAGCAAAAGTGCCACTGAGTACAATGGGATGAGCTCTCCAAAAGTGGATAACATTCCTTTACTCCACAAATATAAGCAGCTTTGCTAGTTTCTAAGGGATAGGCAAAAGCAACCAAACAAGCAGAGGTATGTGCAAATACACAGTTTTGTTTCACAAAGATTAACTTCCATTTCAATCCATATGGGACTCTATGTCCCATACTCTGCTCTGGGCTTTATGTTCAAATGAACCCAAATTTTCAACTCTCATCTGAGTCAAAATATATAAATATATATGCATATATGTATCTTTTTGTATATATTTACACATATTTATCATGTGGGTTTGCATCAGAACTCTCCAAAATATTGATTTTTTATGAAAAACCACAACTTAACTGACACTCTTTCAAAGACTTGTGACCTAATTTGTAAGCAAGCCGGAACTATTTGAATTCAAAGCAAAACTCCAAAGTTAGTTTGGAAGGAGGAGGAGGACTGGCTGCATCACGAACACTTTACAAGGCTGTTCCAATGAAAATACAGAAAGCTTGAGGCCTCAGTCTCAAGAATCACCATGTTCTTTGTACTCCTCAGAGGTCTTTCAGTCAGTACTGTACACCTGTATTTTTTAGATCCGTCAATTATGTGCCTGAGCAATGTAATTATATCCTAAGCCATATCCTCTAATTAAATACATGTTTATTTTAACTGCCTCTAGTTATTCAGCCCAGTCAAGCCTCCAGAACACATGAAAAGACTTTTCTAAAGAGTTCCCTCATTTTCCACTCCCCCTATGTGATATCAGAGTGAATATTTTAACTGGGGGAGGGAAGCGAAGAAAAATAAACAGGGGAGGAAATGTAATTAGAGGCAGCATGGAGAATACGGCCTCTCCCCTTCTCTCTCCTGTTAAAGCCCTGGGGGGATTTAAAGGCCACAAATGATGTAGGTCTTCTTGAACCACTGTGAACTTTATCTGCTTGGGTTTACTATCACTAAATGTGTATTAATGTCAAAGATTGTTTGCTTGGATTATTTATAAGGCATTCACTTCAAATTAGTGCTGCTTAAAGTATGTGAGTTCATAACTTGCCAACAGCAGATGCAGTCTGCAGCAACTGAAACAGCAAGCAGCTCCATAGATCTACGTACAACAGCTGGATGCAGATCAATAATAGAAACATTAACCGTGGTATTGTTTCAGAAGCAATTCTTTACTTTGGAGATATTTTATTCAACATTAACAGTACCTTAAGTAAAATGATAGAAGACATGTAAGGATGCATCTCAAAGTGGTGCACTGGGACTTGCATGCTCTTGCTTGCCTGTTACTAATGTGTCTTCTCCTTGTGCTGTAATTCTGCACATGTCCCCTCCATCATCTGCACAACCACAGGGAAGACCTTGCTATGAGCATAAGTGGGCTGTCAGGCTGCCTCCTCTAGTACCCTCTAGCCAGCTCACCATGCGGCATCTACAAGTTTAAATGCAGAGCCCATGGTGGCTTATCCCATGTGCAAGGGAACCTGCACAGTCCTATACCAGAAGAAAGAGGAGTAAGCTGAACACCGCATGTCAGTAGGAGAAATGCTGTCTTACAACAGCAACCACATGCAAGGTAAACACCCTGATGCAACTCTCATTGATGTCTCATTGATGGTAGACATCAAGCTCTTTGAGTGTATGGGGAAGTAAATTTTTAATTCCCTTTACCTTGCTTGCCCATCCACTCAAATGGGCCAGAAAGGTGTCCACTTGACTACCTCTAAGTCAATTAAGTAGAAGTCAATTATTTAGATAAGCAATTACAGACACTAAAGGTGATAGTTCAGGTTTTTTAGAGGACATTAAATATGCCTTGACACTATCAAGGGTACATACACACACGGATTGGGAATATATATAAAACTATACGAGCCAAAGTTTGTATCTAACTTTCTCAGGTTTGATATAAGCTTTGTTTGATCAAGCCATCAACTCAAGTCAACAGAAGTTTTAGAATGTTTTGCCCACAACTTTGAGGAATGCACCAAGATTGAAGAACTATGCCCTGCTGGTCTCCATATTGTGGCTCTCTGGCACAGACCTTATGCACAGCCCCAAACCAGTGAATGACACAAAATTTCTTGTTCATACAGATCACCCAACTTGGCTTTCAACTGAGCATGTGGGATGGCCTTAGCTCTGAGGCCTATGATAGTGGAAGATCTGTGTCAACTCCAACATCTGCTTAAGGAATATCTTTCTGGTGATTGGAAAATTAATCTAGTGGAAATGGCTATAACTTTTGTCATATTCAGGATTTGCATAGCCAGATGTGTTCAGCAGCATAAGCTCCTCTTGTCTGACCACTGACTGACACAGCCATGAGAAAACTTCAAGGAATGTCCCTCCTCTCCTTTCAGGCAGTAATTCATCAGTGAAAAACAATTGAATTATATTTGGAAGTGCTTGGTACTTCCCACCAAGGTTACTTTAGAAAATGTCTACTAAAAATCAGCAGTGGTGACCCTTATGTTAACTTGAGAAGGCATTTCAATCATATCTTTGAGTTTACTTCTGAGGACAGAACATTTTACAACATCTTGTTCCTATTTCCTCTCCCTCACTTGCTCTCTATTCCTTTCCAGTCTTGTTCTCTCCTACCGTTTCTTAGTCCTCCTCTGTAGTTTCTCTGACACCTCACAGCATACTGAGTCTTTCTTGGGCCCCTCACTGTGGTGTCTGAGGTTCTCCTCCTCTCCCTTTTAGTTACTTTTGCTTTCCTCCACATTTTTTTACATCCTTTGTTTTTCTCTCCAAGCAGTATCCTTCTCTTTCTTTTTCATTAGCCTCCTTATTTTGGTCTTGAGAATAATGTGGGTTTTCACTGAGAGTACAAACAAGGCCTGACCACTTCCCAGAAGTATTTTGAGGTGATGAGTGGGTGTTCTTTGTCACAAGTTCTTTTGTTGGGAGCTTGAGGATTTTATGGCATAATCAGCTCCTCCTTTTGCTTCTTATCTGCTAGCAGCCATCTGCAGACCTTCCTCCCAGCGCATGCATTTACGCTTGTTGTAAGCTGTATTTATTTAGGGCCATAAACTGTACTAATGGCCTGAACCAACAAAATTCAGAGCTCTCCCTCAAAGATCCTGAGTGCCCACCCCTGCGTGTGATTTCCTGGGGAGATGTGGACACTTTGCACCTCCGAGGAGCTAATCAGGACCTTGCAGGATGGCACTTCCTGCAGTAGTCATTGCTACATTAGGCAATTAGTAAAGATGATTATAGCTCAGAGCTAAATATGGTATGTTATGGTGTTGTACTTCACTTATATTACCATCATAGCAAATGAGTCAGAGAGACACTGCCGTGTATTTTTGAGGAGTGACTCTTTATACTAATTAATGATATCAATATGCACATGGTGATACTGATATAATTAGCACAGTGGATAGCACCAATATAAAACAGAAAGAACCTGTCTTAGAGAAACCAGCACACTGGATACATACTTAAAGGAGCATGGAAATCCTGTAGCAAAAGCCGAAGAGGTTCAGTTACAGTCCCCTCAACCTGAGACAAGATCAAGATGCTTTGGTGAACCCAGGTGTTGTTTGCTATGATTTCGTAGAATCATAATATAGTTAAGCTTCGTAGGGACCTTAAAGATCATCTAGTTTGAATCACCCTTCCATGATCAGGGACATCTCACTAGATCAGGTTACCCAAGGCACCATCCAACCTGGCCTTAAACACCTCCAGAGATGGGGCATCCACAACTTTCCTTGGAAACCTGTTTCAGTGTCTCACCACTCTCATGGTGAAGAAATTCTTCCTTATGTGAGGTCTGAATCTGCCCTTCTGCAGTTTATACCCCTTGCCCCTTGTCCTGTCACAACAAGCCCTTATGAATAGTCACTTCTCAGCTTTCTTGTAGGCTCCTCTCAGCTACTGGAAGGTTGCTATAAGATCTCCTTTGAGCCTTCTCTTCTCCAGGCTGAACAAGCTCAACGCTCTCAGTCTGTCCTCAGAGTGAAGGTGCTGCAGACCTTGGATCATCTTTGTAGCCCTCCTCTGGAATGGTTCCAACAGTTCCATATCCTTCTTATGTAGAGGATTCCAGAACTGGACATGGTACTCCAGATGAGGTGTCACAAGAGAGGAACAGAGGGGCAGAATCACCTCCCTTGACTGGCTGACCACGCTTCTGTCAATGCAGCCCAGGATGCTGCTGGCCTTCTGGGCTGCTAGCAGACACCACCCCTCTATTCACCTCTTGTGAGACCTCATCTGGAGTACCATGTCCAGTTCTGGAATCCTCTACATAAGAAGGATATGGAACTGTTGGAACCATTCCAGAGGAGGGCTACAAAGATGATCAGAGGGATGGAGTACCTCCCATATGAGGACAGGCTGAGAGAGTTGGGCTAGCCTGGAGAAGAGAAAGCTCTGAGGAGATCTTATAGCAACCTTCCAGCACCTGAAAGGCTTGTAGTGAGATAGGACTAGGGGCAACGGGTATAAACTGGAGAGGGGCAGATTTAGATTAGACATTAGGATGAATTTCTTCACCATGTGAGTGGTGATGCACTGGCACAGGTTGCCCAGGGAAGATGTGGCTGCCCCATCCCTGGAGATGTCCAAGGTCAGGTTGGATGGAGCCTTGGACACCCTGATCTAGTGGGAGGTGTCCCTGCTCATGGAAGGGGGCTTGAAACTAGATGATCTTTAAGGTCCCTTCCAACCCAAACTTTTCTACTATTCTGTGATTACTATTAAAAAAACCCAAGGACATTGGAAACACCTATCTCACCTCAAAGTGCCTAAACTGTTGAATTTATTTTTGCAAGGGATCAGGTCCTTTACATGTATAAAATCTGGGCACAACACACCCAGTGAAACCTAAATTGTTACCTGGAGTTCTCCCTGAAATCCTGAATTTTGTTGAAACCAATTATAGGTTAAACACTTCAGGTTAATCACTTAAACATTTGTGCAATGAAATTACAACGTTTTTGTACAGAGATCATCTGCAATATGTAACAATACCCAGAGCTGTGAGACAATTTAACAGAGGTCTCTACCTGCTGCAACACCTTAGCACAAGTGTGTGATTTAAAGGTAATGTGGCAGGTTTAATGCAGAATTTCCTTGCTTTCCTAGGTTTAAGCCTCAACCTTAATGGTGTAACTTGCATTGACATTGTTTCGGTTTGTTTTGACATCATAATTGAGTCTAATCTCCACAGACTTACACTGCAGTCTTATTTCCTGTTGTAGTCTCGCAATGTAATTTTACCATAAGAGCACTGTAGTGAGGTCTTCTCCAAGTCATGCTTTGAAATCACCCTGTGAGTGTAATACTGCCTTGTAACAGCTTAGTAAGAGGGTCTCCAAAGATTTTCTCTGAAACAATTTGGCCACCTTAATCTCAAATTGTAATGACCTCACAATGCCATAAAGCAATTACCATTGCAAATTTTAATGGTCTTATGCAGGAACTTCTGTGCTGCCTCATTATGTGACACAATTTGCTATGCCCAACCTCTTATTTAAATATAGCACATCTACTGGACATCCATTGCTCTTTAAATTTCAAAATTGGGCTAGGGCATGCATTTTATTTCAGTTCTCTGCAAACGGTCTGATGAGAATCTACTCTAGCTGCACATTTTGTTAGAGCTGGGCTGGGCTAGTGGCATCCAGATCTGGATGCTGCCACTGTTGGAATTTTATTGACTCACTGACCATAAGCCAAATCACAGCTAGGAATTTGCTTTGAAACCAAAATAACAGAAATCTGCTATGCTCTATTGTCACCTGATATAGTTCCGCTTCCTCACCGCTTGGTTCCTGAAAGGGCTTGCAGCTGGGACATTGATTTGTTTTAGTGATTCTTTGGGGCAGTGGTGGTCAGCACAATTCCTGTCCCTTTGTTAGATACCCAGGACAGTAGGAGCTGGTGACTTATGATGAGAGGCAAAATAGGTTGCTCTGGCTTTTTCAGGCAGAACTCTCATAGCACTTTATTTCCCAGGAAAGGTCTGGGCTTATCTAGGACACCTCTAACACCAGCTATGGAAGACCTTGGGGTGCTTTTCTAGACCGACTAGGAAGTTATATCAACTCTATTAGACTGGGGTGGTTGGCCTGGATCCTATGTGGCTCTGGAAAGTGTGGAAATGTTCTATTTTTACTCCCCTAACCTGCTTTTTATTTAACATCTGACCTTCTACAGATGTATTTAAGATGGTGGTTTTATGGTCCATGGAACATGAGAACATGCATGGTACATCACAAGGACGAAGACCCACTACCACTGCTTACAGCCAGGTTTCAAGAAGCAGCTGAGACTTGTAACTTCTTCAGTTCAG
Source organism: Piaya cayana (assembly GCA_013389865.1). Taxonomy (NCBI): domain Eukaryota; kingdom Metazoa; phylum Chordata; class Aves; order Cuculiformes; family Coccyzidae; genus Piaya; species Piaya cayana. The sequence goes on from WAAB01011035.1 coordinate 72,555, forward strand.
AGACATACTCCTGAGAACATGTTCATTATTTTAATTGAAGTCTTCATTGTTGGCTGACTGCCAAGTGGCCTACCAGATGTCTCTCTCTTTACTATGGTTGAAGCAGATTATGATGTTCCAGTTCATTTTTTCTTCACTGACAGCCTCGTTCCAAAAAATGTGCCAGAGTTTAAGAGCAATATTTTCAAAAGCCAGGTCAACTCATAACAGTAAAACAATGACAGTGCATGCAGATACTACAAAGCCATATGATAGGCAATTAACTCAATATTATTTATGCTAGTTAACCAACTTTGATTTTGTCAGGGGTCTTTAACACTGAGGATAAGGATTCTTAAAGCTCCAGTTATTGGAGTCTGGTGAATATATCAGAATTGGAACATTCACTTGAAAAATGTAAAGTTTTGGCACATGTGATTAAAAGGGAGAACCTGAACCTAGCATCTTGCAAAAAGAGAGAGGAAAAAAGCTGCATTTTTTAAAAAGCCATTAACTGCATCACAATCATTGATGCAAATTTTGTGTATGTATTTTTACATACAGATTCCAAAGTCCTGCTCATGAAGGGTCTCTCTTACATCTACTGTCTGCCTCATCTTTTCCCCCCTAGAAGTGAAAAAGAGTTTCACAGAACAAAAGCTATTCTCTATCAGATCAAAGGTCTTCAAGACACTTGCAGTGACAGGTTTCAAGGGAGGTTCCAAAGTTTTAGCATTTAGCAAAAATTTTGAAGGTCTGTAATGCCCTGTAAGAAATGCTTTTTGTAGAATTCTCTTTCTCATTATAAGAACTTGCAGCCATGCTGCCAAGTCTTCTCTTTCCAGCCTTAAAATACACAATTTTTTTCCCCTCTTTTTCACCTGTGCAATTAATTTCAACTGCTTTCCAACTAACTCCTCCTCTGAATATTGTATGGATGTCTGATCATGAATGAACACACATTTCATGCTGTAGTTGTGCATTCTGAAGAACATTGTGCATCCCAAAACAAGTAGCTAGAACACACTAGGAAGACTTTTTTCCACAGTCTCTTGCTATTGCTCTTGGTATCTGCAGTCTTCTTCACCATAGTCCCCTGTATGAAACGTCAAGATTATTTTTCAGTGTGCATGTGAAGTGTACATCCTCTCTTTAGTTCTGCATCTCTCTTTCACTTTCAGATAGAAGGACTTCTTGCAGGTTTTTATCAAATGCAATTCTGTAGAAATTAGAAAACAAAATTACATTAGATGGCAATTCTGACTTTAAACTTCTAATTAGCCATGTGGCCTTTGAGACTTTTGTCTGCATGTGTCCATGTAGTTCCCTTTCCTAGTTGTGATCTATATACTAGGAAAAATATTACTATTATGTTGTCTTTATACTAGTCTTACATTTTCCTGTGTCATGACACCAATACAATACTGCTTACCAAAACTGTAAAGATCCAGCACCATAACCTCCAGACAGCAGCAAGTTTGCTGTGCTAAGCAAGGGGCTTGACTAGAAGCAGGTACTGCTTTGTTAATAAACTGCACTGTCTGAATAGTTTCACTGGTGTGAAGACCCTTGTACTGATGATTTATTTGAAAGTTTGGGGTATATTAACTTTTGCTAAGAGCTGAGACTAAAAACTTTATGGGGAATGCTACATACACTCCAAAGACCGACAAGAGAATTTAAGTTAGATGTGATTAGTATGAAGAAAGTTACATTTATTATACTCTTATGTATAATTGATCATATGAAAGGCCTTTTGTAACTATAAAAGAGACAGCACATTAAATTGTTTTACCCTGAGGATTATACAAATTTGTAAAAATCGGATTGGAATATCAGCCTATTGGTTTCATTGCCATGCTAAATCATTAGGATGTTCTATGTTAATCATAAATCTTTGTATCTATTTATTATTAATCAAATAGCTCCTCCCAGCTGCTGCTTTGCTGCATCCATCTGAGCCAATCAAACTGAAACCTGGAAGCATTTGCTTTGATGAAGTGTGGCTGCGTACAAATAATATGCATGGCACATAGCATGGATTATACAGTGCTAGACATGGGGTATGAGAGCTGATGGAGTGTTTGCTCTCCACAGCAGGGAAGCCTGGTTTCTGGATTTGTGAAAAGGCCTGCCTTATTAGTAAGATGATACATAGTGAAAGGGAGTTTAGCTGGGAATAATTTAGTGGCTGCTGTGGTGGAGTAGAAATATAGTTTGGGGTAGAGAGAACCTGTATTTGTTTGATAAAGTTTTGAATGCTGTCAACCTTCTCTACTCTTACCCATTTCAGTTTGGAAAACAATGTTACCCTAACCTCTCAACTCACAAATAAGAAAAAGACAATTCAAATCTAACTTAAGGGACTTGTATTATTTGTCGATTACCCAAGCTTCAATGCAAAGCTATCTGGCTTCCAGAGCATTTCTGAGCTGGTATGTCTACATAGACTAGTAGTTCATTGCCAAGTAGAAGTCAACTCCAACTCAATGATACAGCATATTGATTACTGCCTATTTCTTTCTACTATATCCTGTGAGTGTAATGGTATCTGACATATAATTTTCCCTAAACTGCTGCAGTTGACATACCATTTAGGTTTGGCCCACATTTCTTCAATTAACAGGAGTATTATGAATGATGTACTGCTCTAAGCCTTAGACACTCCTTGCTCATGCCATACAAAATTAAGTAAGTGTGGAAACTCATTTTAAGCGGAGACAAAAATATTATTGAAAGAACTAGATATTCGCAGTACTGCCATAAGAAGATGGGAAACAAGAAGAGTGAAAGAAATGCAATCCATTCAAAACTGAGCAATGAACTGCATTACTGTGCCAGATTTTCCTTAAGTAATGTCACATTTAAAAGGAAAACATCCTTACTTTACTTTAAGAAGGCCAGTTTGCAAATGTAAACAGACATCTTTCAAACAATGACTAGCTTGCGTTCATCTTTACAGCTTACAATGAAAGTAAATGTATGTTGGGAAAACATGTAAAGAACACACTCACTGCACTGTGATTTGCAAAATGACATAGGAAAATTCTTGCAGTGATTTCAGTGTAGGCTGCTGAGATTACTGATGTGGTTTCTTATAGGTAGGAAGTATGGCAGCAGTATGTACCTGTAAGTGAGTTCTTTCATGTGACTTTGCTTCTCCTCTGGTGCATTCAGTAAGCTCCTGGGTAGTGTCAATAGCTGGGTTTGGCTAATACTCTATTAGACTTGCACAATTCAGTTCATGGATTCATGCATACCAGGAAAAAGGGAAAGTAACAGTTTAACTAAAAGTGATAGCAATTTCCTATGCTGTGAAAGTTTGTGATTGCATATGGATATTTCCATCTGTTCCTCTCCTGGTTCTCCACTTTGCTTTTATTTCCTGAGATGTAGTTTTCTGTAACTAAAATACCAAGACAAAAGCTCTGAAAACCAGTGGGTTTGAAATGTATACGTTGGTCTATGTAGTTCTGTGAGGAGCATGGACTCAAACTGTGAGGAGCATGGACTCAAACTGCATAGATTGTGAGATCATGTCTTCTTTCTTTTCCTTTGTCTTTGCATTCTTTGCTTTCCTTTCCCTTTCCTATAAATGCAGAATATGTTCAATGTGCAAAATTAAAAAATCTACCTTTTTGAGTATCTGGCACAGTATTTTAAGACACAGACAGAAGGGAAAGCTTTGTAGGCTGCCAAGTGCCCAGTGTTATACACAGGGCTGAAAAAAGAATAAACTGATTAATTTTCTGCTGTCTGTCCTGACCAATCTATATTATTTATTTATTAGCTGAGCAGCAAACCCATCACTTCTTAGTTCCCACACAGAGCCTGGGCTTCCAGACTAGACTTCCTACGCCAGCTGATACTGTAGCGGCAGGCATATATGTATATGAAAGGAATATGTATTCCTGGATTAATAGATGCTGTGCCCATCAGAGATGTTTTGCTCCTGTCTTTGCAGAGGCAAAGGGAATATCTCCCACCGGAATGAATATGCTCCTGCAAAAGGGAAGAAGGTGTCAAATACTGAGAAAGGTCCTCTGTGCTGTAAAAGATATCTAAAGGTAGAGGTGCTCTCTCAGGGAACTGGTGATAAGTAAGTTTTCTTCTTGAATCCCCGCCTTTATGATGTACTGAAGATTTTTAGCAGTTGCCAGTGATTGCACTGCTATGGAGCTGAAACACTTAGTCAGAGGTCACACTTCTTACAGCCTAAACCTTTGCTCCAGAGTACCTTCCCGCCTCAGTTACTCAGCAGTTTGAAGTTCAAATAATCTGTGCCAATTCCTCAGTTTGTATTCTCTGTGTCTTATTACCTTCTCGCAGACCATGGCTACATGTTGCTGTTGTTCTGGTGGTTTGAGGGACAAGATGGAGGGATGCTCTTTCTGAGGTTTTGTCTTTTTATGGTAACACCTTCTGAAATGACTACTTCCTCCTTTGCAGCAACTTTGATGTAATTTTTCTGCAATCTATTTTTAAAGCTAGTTCTGGTGGAATAAAGGATGAGATGTAAAGACTGATGTGTCCCAAACTGCAACCTGCCTTGGGTGTTGGTTTGGTTATTGACATATATGATCAGTGAACCCCAGAGCTCTGCAGAAGAGATCCTCTAAGCCAAATCCTGTCACAAGTATAAACTTGTAAATACTTAATTATGATTAAATGGATTAAAAAAATTCTTAAGAGATACTAGCTGCTTGTACACCAGGTGTTTCAGTCTAACTGAGGTGATATCTGTGTAGGAAAAGATAACCAGATTCTTATCTCATTCACATCACTGAAATGTCAGAATAAATCAGAACTACTCAGATTTACCTCCAGAGGACCTGAGATCAGTATTTTTCTGATCCACCAGCAGAAGATCCAGGCTGAGAATTTCATGAGTACCATTGCATCTCTACTGGAGCTTGAAGGGGCACAGAGTTATCAATGATGCCATCAGCAAGCATATTTGAAACCTGCCTGGCTGAAAACAACTTCACCTGCAACTTGATGTGGATGCTGCATTCTTCATTTTCCTTCTGAAATGGGAAGCATGTGGATAGGCTGCACGTTAGCCAACTCTGGGATTTGGGCATACTCCTGATGAATAAAGAGGATGGCATGATGCCTCCAGAGGCCTGGAATGCAGGGCACCAAGCTTGCTCCAAAACAAATGTCATGTACAATATATGTATAAGATTAGTTGGGTTTAGCTGTGTTGTCAGGGTGCTGCCTGGCAAAGACGCTGAAACATTTAGAACCCTAAAGCTAAATGGTGTTGTTTGAAAGTCCCCAGGCAGCATCTCTCCAACGTCATGTGAGGTAACTGTATGCATAGCCTCAACTATGTGAACAGCAGAATTTATAGGCATTGATTGACTGCACTGGTGGCAGAAACATGCTGAGACTGAGAAATTCACCACTGGGACTAGTCCCAGATTTCAAACACCCAAGCAGGTTGGGGATTTCATGGGGATTTGGTTGGGCCTGTCATGAACAGGCTTTTCACTGAATTCAAAGCCAGTTTGAGATCCTACATACCACATGTGAAAGCAGGAGCACAAAATGCATCTCAAGATCACCCACCCTACAGTGGAGCTGAGATCCATGGTGAAGGAAGCCTTAACCAGCTTCTCTGTTCACATGCAGCAATGGCTACAAACATCTACAGCTGGGCAGAGAGGCAGAAGCAAACCTAGGTAAGGACAATGTTTCATAGTGCAGGCTAGAAGGTTTCTTCCTCTTTCTTTTTATTGACTAGCTGGAGTGTTTACAGTTAATCACTTTCAGATGGAAACATGCTTTACAGCAATAGCAGGGCAGGAAGCTATGAAAAAGCTCAAGAGATGTGATCACTTGCCAAACTCTGAGGTATAGAAGTTGTTAAATTAGGCCATGTGATGGGTCCAAAATGGGCTAATTTATGCTACTTTGAACATAATTCTGGCCCTTTTAACATGTTTCCCCCAATTAAGCTGTTCAGACCACAGATCTAAATAGCTGTCTGCACAGGCTGCCAATTGATTAATTCCCTAATGATGGATTGAAGCTACAGCTTTTGTTTCTTAATCTCTCTTTTCTCCATTAATGGCAAATCACTCATAAAACAAATCTTATAAATATAAGCAAACACACAGGAGTACAGGCGACAGATTGCATATAGATTTATTGCAGAATTAATTTTTGATTGTTCTTAACGATTTATTATTGTTATTGTTTTCATTTTTTCCCATAGAGCCACAGGAGTCTGGTAGGCAATTTCCTGATCCTGGGCTTATAGTTTTCAGGCTGCAGCCTACAAAGAGCTCAGATGGCTACTCATGCAGAAGGCACACTGAGGATGCTCTTCAGGGTGCACTTTGCAGGATCAAGGCTTCTGTGGACAAAATGTGAAGATCAGACTGTAAGGAGATAACCACCTAGTTCCTCTGTCAAGTTCTGTGCTTGTATTGCACTTGAAACAGCAGAATCTGAGTGTAAACACAAGAAGATGGATGAGGTCACACAAGCAATGGGAACATCAGAGAGAATAAGTATGTCTTTTCCTCTAAGTAGTCTCCTATTTGGAAAGAGTCCATTGCCCCGTGTAATCACACATGCCAGGGGGTTGTAGGAAGGCTCTTAATCCTCTTTGAATGAGCATGTTAGGAGGAAAGACTTCCAATTCAATAGACCACACAAGTGAAATTTGGGTAGCGATCATTAAGGAAGATGCGGAAGAGGTTTGAATAAGCAGAGCAAGAGGAAGTTTGAAGAAGCCTTGTTGAGGACTGTTGCTGCAGAGACAGGGCTGCCCGCTGAAAGCTGTTTCACATAGTGCAAGAAGAATCACTGCCCTAAAGGGCATCACTCAGCCTGTCACCTCTGTGTCTCAAGCTGCATAGCAAGAGAGAAGCAAAATAATGAGTGTGAGAACTTAATTAATTCAAGAATTAGAAGAGTTGAGAAATGGGACCCTTCAAAAGTGTGACCCAGATGAGACTCACTGTATGCTATAAATCATCCATTATTGTTTAGAGTTTCCTTTCTCCGCACTTGACCTTCATCATCATTTTCTTGCCTGAGTTTGGGTGTTATCACACAAGTACTGGGTATGTGGACAGAAGCATAGGAGACATGTGCGACAGCCTTTCTCTGACTGCCTGCATTTTTATGGAACAAAAAGGAAATAATGGAACTGAATGGACTTTGCTGTCTAATATTTCTCTGAGCACCTTGTGAGGTAGACAGTTCTTCAAAGAGAGGAAAATTCAGCTTGTGACATTCCCAATTAAGCCCTTCATCTTGGAAATAATTAACCAGTGTTAAAGGCTTCTCTGTCCTGGACAGCAAAGGAGACATCCTCCAGCCGTAGATACCTATTTAAAAATGCAATGCTTTTCCACACTTGAACTTGTCCTGGGAGTGCTAGCATGGACTGACATGGTGAATGTATTTTCAGAGAGGTAGTTACTTCTGTACATCACAGACTCAGGCTTAGGTCCCACCTGGGAAAATTTTAGAGGCTCTTCTGGCATAGATTTTGGTGGCTGGGACACTGAACATGGATGGTCTTTTCTTCTGGGTAAATCAGGGGCAAAGGACCAGGCTTTACTCCTTGCTACAGCACTCTGAAGCCAGACTAGCTCTATTAAGTTCTCCCTCAGATGCCCTTGATTGTCAGTCTGTTTACCATAGTAGGCTGTACCATACTGTATGTACACCCCAAATCCTGAGGCTGGCTGGAGGCAGGTTTAACCCCTGGTGCAATTCAGAACAGCCTCAGGGCTGCTCTGGGTTGTGCTGTTTTTTAACAGTCCCTCTGGGGCTGCCCTTTCTTGGCATGTCCCTGAAATGCCACCTTGGAGGAGAAGCAGGAGGAAAGGGTGAGGGGGTAGTGTTGCGTAGACCTGCCCACTTACCTATGCACACTGAAAGTTCCTCCAGCTAATACAACTGCTTGAAAGCCCATCTACAAGAGAGCAGTGCAAGAAAGTGGTCTGCGGAAGACTACAGTTGGACCCACGGGGTTTCTTTTAAGTAGTGTTTTGTGAGATTTAAAACAATGTGTTTATTTCTTTGTTTTAATATTTTGTATACATTATGGGAGAAACTTGTCTTATAAACTGTCATGCAGCCGTGGACCATCACCAACTTGCATCTGTGCAAGCAGCACCTGCAACCATGTCTCATACTGTTCCTCTAAGAGAAAAATTCCTAGGTCACCTGTGATTGCTTCATTACCCAGGTACATCATCCGCAAGTCAGGATGTAGCAGGTGATACAAAGCAACAGTAATGGTATTATTAATGTGATTAGTAACAACCTTAGTAGTACACTATAATGATGGTCACTTTCATCCAAGTCCCTTAGAATACTGACAGAGCACAATGCAAGATATGATATGCAAACAGCAATCATTTATTGCTCCATCAGTCTTCTATCCTGTTGATTTATTACCCTATTGACATTAACAAAGATACAGTAGACAGTCCCCTCATTCATTCTATTAATCAATTTTAATTTCATATCTGAATATTTGGAGGCCATATATTCCAGCCTTGATCTCTCTAAAACTGGCTGTGCTGTAGCTAGATATGCCATTACTTATTGCCATTCAGGTATCAGTCCCACAGTGTTTAATCTTGACTCTCACTGTGAATCTCAGCAGCTCTAACTGGCCTCCACGTCCACAGGTGAAAAAAAAAAATAGGAAGTTCTTCAGAGTAGGGATTAGGCATGCTTTTGTTGTTTGTAGAGCACCGAGTGCAATGGGACCCTCACAAGATCTCTGGTTGCTACTGTAATGCAAATGTTAAATATAGTTCGTCACAGTGCTAGCTAGTGGGAAAGGTTTTGTGTAATTAGAAACACAGGGAATGCAGGCTATCTGAATGAAGCATTTTAAGCAACCCCCCAAATCCTTGCCTGTCTTTTCTTCATATATTATATTGTTAGTCTCTATAACAGGTGATTTGCAGGTTAAATCCCATTTTCCTTTGCTATAGACTAAATTCATCTTTGATAGAAGCAGGCACAAGTCCATTAACTTCAATAGAGTTACGTTCACTCACTTCAACATCGAATCTGTCCCAGTGGATTTATGCTTTAAATCTATCCTAGAAGCAGTGGTTATAGAAGCATTGGTTCTGCTCTGAAATTCATTCATTTTTTTTCAAATTAGCCTTTTGTAGGAGTATGGGAACATCTTCATTCTCTGCACCAACACTTAAGTCTCACTCCAGAACCACTTTTTAGTTTCAGCCCCTCCTTTTCTCCCATCTTGACTTTCCTCTTGGAACATTTGCAGCTACCTCCTCCTATCTGAGTAAGGGTGCTAAGCAACACTCTCTGTGCTGTTGCCTGTAGCCACAGTGTCTTGTTCTGAGGTGGCCTTGTCAAATCTTATAAGCTAAGTGAGTTTGGGTCTGGGTAGTTTTTGGACAGAAAAACTTGAAGGAAAGCCCCAGGTGCTGTACATGTGGGTGCTGAGGTATCAGAAGGTGCCATTCTTCATTCCTAGACCAGTGTCTTAAGTAATCTTAACCGATTCTCTAAAATACCGTCCCATGGCTCTGCACTGCTGAAGGCATCATCAGTGGCTAATGGATAAATTTAATGTGAATTCTACCCAAACTACAGAAAATCCTTCTTTTCAGCTGTAATTTGACTGTCATCCCACCTAATCACAGCACAGAGTAGAGAACATGTGAGGTATTAACACTCTTTTGCCTTTGTTGCATTTAATATTACTATTTCTGCAATTCACAGAACAATATGGAAACCCTCTGGTGTCCAATTTAACACCTATAAATTTGCCTGTGTAATCTTTTACTGACTGGACAGATAAAATGTTTACTTTCTATTCCAGTTTTCTTGTATTCTCCTTTGAGCATTCTGCTACAGAAACTCTCAGCCTCTGGCCTGGACAGGCGCACACTCACCTGGGTGGAAAACTGGTTGGATGACCAAGCCCAGAGAGTGGTGATAAATGGAGTTAAATCCAGCTGGAGGCCAGTCACAAGTGGGGTTCCCCAGGGCTCAGTGCTAGGTCCAGCCCTGTTCAATGTCTTCATCAATGACCTGGATGAAGGCATTGAGTGCACCCTTAGCAAGTTTGCAGATGACACTAAGCTGGGTGGAAGTGT
>WAAB01011035.1:83006-103546 GCA_013389865.1 Piaya cayana
GAAAGGGTCATTAGGCATTGGAATATGCCGCTCAGGGAGGTGGTTGATTCACCTTCCCTGGAGGTGTTTAAGTCACGAGTAGATGAGGTCCTGAGGGACATGGTTTAGTGTTTGGTGGGAATGGTTGGACTCGATGATCCGATGGGTCTCTTCCAACCCGGTGATTCTGTGATTCTGTGTGATTCTGTGAAATACAGCTCTTTGATTAATTTCTTTTTTTTTCCCCAGTGGCAAGTCCTGGTGTTTGGACTCTCACTCCTGTGCATATTTCAAAAGGAGTAGACCCTCTTCAGCCTAGTTGAGCCCTGGGCTATGCTGCAGCAGTTACCAGATCTGCCCTGGGATCCAGAGACTCCTTTTCCCCATCACAGATATTTCTTCCTTGTAGGAGAGGCAGTGCACTTGTGCCAGAGTAGTCTTCCTCTCTCCTCTGGACTATGCCAGTGCCCTAGCCTTCCTTGCATACTGGTTTGGTTGCCCAAATCCAGCTTCCCGCAGACCGTGAAGTAGAATCAGACCTTCCCATGGCTCAACAGAAAATGGTGGGAAAGGAGGAAGATTTTGTTTCTGTCTTATGACAATATTTTAGCACACTGTTTCCTTGATGTTTCATGACTTCTTCCCCTGCAGTGCACTAGCAATTTACCAATTGTTGTCAAGGAAAGCCTCCAACCATCTATTCCTCTCTGTCACACCTAAGTCCATGCTTATTCTCAGGGCAAAACTCAGAAATGATTAAATATGTAGGCAGCATTATGAAGATCTGTGCACTGCAAATGTGGAAGAAGCTGTCCAGGGGTTGAAATGTTGGTCAGAGCTTTTTGGGAACAACCTAAGTTTGTCAAGATGGCTGGTAACTTAGCTTCTTAGAGAGGATCAGGTTGGAGCGTGTTACCCTGTGGTGGGTCTGGGCTGGATGGATTCATCAGACCCAGATGTCTCTTTTTGCATGTGGTATCTTTATGCAGTTCAGTGAACAGGGATCTTACTGCTCAAAGGAGAGTTCCCTGCACTTCTGTCCATCTGGGCTAATAAAGGGCAGATGAAAGGGAAGGATTTGCTCAGAAATCATGGCATGGTCTTTGCAAAACAATAGGAAGATTGAAGACCATTTCAAGTCAGAATATAGCAAACATTCCATTAATAAGGGCCCCAGAAGATCCAAAGGATTTTAGTTCAGGGATGAAGACTATATAGGCTGTAGTAGCCCTTTAAGGGATCTAGGAAAATTGAGGGTGAGGAGGGGGAATGCATTTAATCCTTTCATTGAATACATGGGAGAATTATACAGCATACAGGCATTGCTGATGCTCAGCATCACGTCCTAGGATTGAATATAACTTCGTTCCCAGACTAGAATTTACCCACCAAACAGAGAGGTTGAAAGGCAACATTAATTACACATCTGTCCAGCACGTAGCGATACTCAGAGGTTCGGTATCATATAAATGCAAAATGTTGCTATTCTACAGGGTAGTTTCTATACATGTGTAAATTAAACAATGGATTTGTGCAGAACTAAAATCTGCAGTGCTGCTGCTGAAAAGGCATTAATTGAATGCCTGCAATATTACGGACAGTGTGGTTTTACTGAGCTAAAAGAGGAGGACAGTGATTCATGGCTGCACCCATGCTCTCCGTCATGAAATATAAATTAAAAATAATTGTATTATAGTAGGCTACCTGTATTGTTACATTCATAATGGATATCACACATCCGTCCTTGCTCAGCATTGCAGGCAAAGCATCTTAGAGAAACTATGGCAGTATTTTTCTTTTAGGTGTAACAATCTGTCAGTATCAAATTCTCTTAGTCAGTAGGGAGCATATAGTGTTGATTTACTGAAAATCTGGGATTATGTCTGCTCTGTGGTGAGCGTAGATTTAAGAGGGGAGAGGTAAGGGGTCTCCAAAAGGTGAAGAAAAACACAAATGAAACCTAGCAAGGAAAAAATAGCTTGACAGTTAAGATGCAGCACAGTCACCACCAAGTCTTCTTGAAGGAAAACCCTTGCATAAAGGCACGCTTTGAGCACTTCCTACTGTACCTTAAACAATCCACTCTATTACCCACTCCATGCCAAGGAAGTGTAAATGTATAAATGAAGTTGTGGTTCTTCAGCCTTCCAAGAAAAAGCCTTTATGTTTCTGTGACCCAGCATACAAATGTTTTTTGTGATACACTGGAATTACAGGCATGCACATTTGGGGGTGAAACACAAAGAGAATCACCTTTCTTTTTGATCACTTTCATGGAAAATCCTCTTAAACAAACAGCAGGTAACAGGCAGGTTTAGCAAGACCTGCTCTGTGGACGCTACAGAGGCAGCAACTTGACCCCAGCTTCGTTCTATGTGCTGCTGGTTTGTAAGGACCCTCCTTGGCATGGCACAGAAGGTGTGCACAGCTCTCCTGTGGCTTAGAGACGTGCTGGATCAGAAGGACTGTGAGTGCTAATTTGGACCATTTCATTAAGGACCGAAAGTTGTAGCTGGCCTAGGAGTAAAAGTGTCGCAGTCACAGTCCTGTCCTAGTGGAACAGTGCCTCCTCAATCACAAAATACATTTCGGCAATAATTGGTACCTTTAATAGCAGTCTCAGCAGAGATTCTGGGAAGGCTTGCCTTCATCCTTGTATTGGACCTTCCATACTGGCTGGGGACGCTTTCATTGCTGCTGCCTCTGTTGTAATTGTTCTGGGGATAAGTAAAGGTTTTCCAACTCTGGGCTGCCAATCTGTCACCCTTCAATAGCCACAAAGCCACAGCAAAATTAATTTAACCCCCCTCCAAATATCACATTAGTAGCCACAGCACAAGCAAAATATAAGCAATTAAAAAAACACCCTGCAAATGTTTAATGTACTGAGCATCCAGCGTGTGTGTTTCATTTCATTTTAATGGACAAAGAGGGGTGATTCATCCGCACGGAAGAGAAGAAAAGTAACCCCAAACCCTGTAAGTCTTCTCTGCTATCAATTGCTAAAAAACTTCATGAGATTTATTATATTTCAGGGGGAAAAAAGGCTGCTTTCCCTTTAAAAAGAGAGGAGCTACTTGGTCTGTGGCTGCTGCCTTTATCAGCCATGAAGTTCGCAGCAAGGTGCTGTTAGTGCCTGATTAAACCTCATACCAATCTCTGTCCCCCATGGTAACCCAGAAGACATCCACTGAGAGTGGCAGCTCTTATTCATTTTAATTGCCAAGGATCGCTCTGTGATGGCCAGTTTTCTTGTCTCTCAAGGACTCAAATGGAAATCCATCTGATTACACGAACAACCCGGGTGCTCTGACAGATCTGAAATATGAATATGGAGATGGCATTGTGCTCTGCACTGACTCCTGAAACCCCAATAGTAAATTATGATCTGCCACTAAAACAATTTCAGGGCACAGTACAATTCACATAAAAGCCCATTTTTTTGTAATGGAACACAAATTATTAATAAATCAGTTCAGAGGGGAGAAAAACTGAAAAAGAGATTTCAATGCCTGGTGTTTTCATGGAACATCACAAACACAAATGTACACATGCATATATGCATGTGCCCCTTTACAGTTGTGCACCTTTTTGTACAGCTTCAAGTGGAGATGATATACAGAATATAAACAAATCCCCTGGCGCTACCACAGTGTTCCTGAAATTAGCCTGATATCTGAGGTACTGAGGGGCATTGGTGGGAATGGATGGACTCGATGATCCGGTGGGTGTCTTCCAACCTGGTGATTCTATGATTCTATGATCTTCTTGCTGTAAACTTAACCTCCAAAAAAACAGTATGAGAGATGCAAAGTCCTAGGTGAAAATATGTAGGAGATGAGTTAACATAAAGGAGATGTCCCATCCCTTGCGTGACTTGACCTGCTGCTTGTGCAAAACAACATGGAAGGACATTTTTATTATCAAAACAAAGCTTGCAGCCTTCATAGTCAGACCGGGAACAGCTCATCTTCCTCCTCCATCCCCCTGCCATGTGCTTTCTGGTGGCAGGGGACCCTCTCAAGGAGAATAGCCTTGATGGATGTGGCCCAGAGCACTCACTATGAATCCAAGATAACTGAGAGCGAAATCAACTGCCTGCTTAAGATCCTATAAAAGAGAACCTAGCCCAAAACAACAAACTTTACTGCCAAGTCCAGGAAAGCAGTGTTTTTCTGTAGGTTAGGAGAAGGGTGGAGGGTAGGAAGGAAGTCTACTCAAATAAGCTGTAACATCCCAGGGCATCTCCTGAACACCCTAGCACCCCACATCAGCCTGTACAAACACAGAGCCATTTGGGATGGATTGAAATCAGCACACAGAGTTCAGCAACAACATGCCAGTGATCCCAGCCCAGTCTGTGCTCATTGCTCTGCAATGTGCTGACATGCAAGAGGAGGATGAGGCCACACAGGTACCTGGATGCAGCAAACATCCGCTGGCAGAAAGGGAGGCCAGCAAGGGTACTTTGGGGCTCACTAACAGCTCCAGGCAGCTGACAAAGCAGTGTGGTGACAGTATTAACATGTGCAGCACAGGAATTATTATTACTACATATTTCGACTAAAGCAACGCCTGAGGCTTCAGAGGACCAGCTAGCCAGCCAGCTGAACACACACTGAGGAAACCGTGTCCATGGGGCTTTGGGTCCCCTTGAAAGCCATGGGAAGAATAGAGGAAATATAATGCGCACAGAGAAAGACAAGGGGGTTTAGTGGGTTTAGCACTGCCTCAAAGGTCAGGAAATGTGGGTTGTAACCCTGGCTTTAGCCTCAGCCTGGTGGATGACCTTTGATCCCCCGAGTGTTTCCTGTCTGCAAAATGTGAAACTTCCATATGTTTGGTTTTCCCTAGCTCTGGCATCAGTTTCCAACTGGAAAGTCTGTCTGGGCAGAGGGAAAAAAAAAACCAAACCAAAAAACAACAACAAAAAAACCCACTGGACTTCTGTCAAAAACTTCTGGACATCTGGAGATCAGGTCTCCACAGTGAGGACAGGACCAGTGGACATGCATGGAAAATACAGCAGTACAAATGCTCTCCCAAAAACATCCATCTCCCTATACTTTCCCTGAATGTCATAAAACCATGTTATTTTGTTTAGACAGTCTCAGAGCCCCACTAAAATGAAGATAATGAGGCAATTTTTGAGAAGCATTTGGAGATCTGCTGATGCTAAGTGACAGACAGCAGACTGGTGTTATTCATCAGGTATGCATTTTAAACACTAATGAAAGAAATAATAATAATAGTAACAATAATAACCTTACTGTTTCAGCCTTAACTATCTTTCCTCTTACCTCCTTCCTTTCTTGAAGGTTTTAGGCTAGACAGGGGTTTCAGAGTGGAACCTGATGAAGGCTACTAACCTCAGTAAATCATGGGAGGGATGTTGTCCCTGATTACAGTTCAGAGGTAGTATCACCTCTGAAGCCCAGAGGGTTCAAACATTGGGCTGCCATGTTTGCAGGCAGCAGAGCTATCTTACACTTCCTATTTAGGTTGGCTTTTTGCATATATTAGCAGCACGCTGTACAACTGGTAATTACTTTGGTGATCCTTATAGCCCATGCCTTTTATCAGTTTTCTTTTACATAAAAGAGATAAAAGTGCAGTAGTTTTGAGATGCATTGATGCACATACACCCAGCCGTGCTTCTTTCCTCTACACAGAAAGGATGCCTCCAAAGTGGAGAGTCTTTGGGAGTGAGATTTCAGTGTGGCCAGAAGGTATAGATTCCAGGGTTGTTGCAGAGATATATAAGTGCCTTTTGCATCCAACAACATTGGAATCCCATTTTCCTGAAGAATTTGTTAAGGAACCAGCAGGTTTGGGCACCAGGCCTGCAGAACACAGGCATTAAAAACTGAATGAGACACAAAAAGAAAACAACTTTTTTTCAGACGCAATCTCCCTAAAACACAGTTACAGGGTTTTAGTAGAATGGGAAGAAGCTTCTACTATTGCTACAAGTGATGTGACTGTTTTGTACATAAATAGGGAACTTCATCTGCCAATGGATCAAACAAGCACATTTGAGGATTGACATTTGGACTTTTTAATGAAGTGAGACCCCTAGAAACATTTCTCTGCTTCCAGTATGATACAATGGGCACCTTCCTTCCCCTCTTCCTTCTTTGCTTCCTTCCTTCCTCCTTTCCTCCTTTCCTTTATGAAAGTAATAAGTGAATTTGTCCAAGGGAAAGCACAGCAAGAGATTTTAATATGAGCCCATCTCCAGTAACATAAATCCCTGGAGCAATGGGATGAATTTGAGAAAGAGCAGATTTAGGCTGAATATCAGGAAAATTTTCCTAATGGCTTGGACTGCTTGAGTAGTGGAATAGTCTTCCAGGCAAGCAATGGAAATACCAACATTTGACTCACTTGAAATTGGACTGGACAGCATGCTGGCAAGTGTACGGGAGGGAGAAATCCTGGTCTGGAAGGGGAACGGTCTCTTGGACACTGGAGCCCTGTGACTGTGTTAAACCTTCCAACATGAAGAATGTGAGGAAAGAAAATATTAGGAATCGCCCAGGGACATAGCTAATCCCACAGACATAACGCTTGCACTGACTTCAGTAGAAGTTACGCACATGTAACTTGGCCTCAAGCGGGAAGAGGGCATCAGCAGCCCAGACATGGTCATGGCACAGGCCTGGTTCTCATTGCCGCTCGCATGGGGAGCAGGGCACAGGGATGAAGAGACAAGAGGGAAATGCTCCATGCCTCTCACTGGCAGGGAACATGAGAGCACTTTATTGAGACAAACAGCTGGAAAGAAAAGAAACCTGAGCCTCAGCGGGGTGCACTGCCTCTTTACATACATGACAGGGTATCCCTTCTCCTCTCTGTCCCAGCAAAACACCTCTAAATGCGTGTCCTCTCTATTTCTGCTGCCCCTTTCTGGCCTCCTCACAGTACAAAGTTGTCACAGAAATACATTGCAGTTTGAAAACCCAGATGGCACTGCAACAAAAAAACCTGCCAGCATCTATCAGGGAGGGTGCTTCCCATGGCAGCCCCCCACGTTTCTTTAGTGAGGGCTCATCTTGGTGTTTTCAATGGGGCAATCACAGTGTAGCTGAGAGCAGAATGATATCTTGACTGTTGTTTTAACTGAGCCACGGTTCCTTTATTTCCCTCTCCTCATATGGATGTAATATATATTCACAAGCTTTTTTTTTTTTTTTCATTTCCAGTCACGGAGCTTTTCTGGACAAAACAATTATGATCTGAATGTCCTGCAAATCAGTCTGATGAGGCAGTTTTCCTGAACATGTACAGACAAAGGAAATTATTTCCTTACTGAAAGGAATCACTTCAAAGCGCCTAGACCAGACCACGCTCCAGCTCAGGTTTCCTTTCTGTGCAGCAGCTTGGACAACAGCTCTCATGGAGAGCCGTGCTCCTTGTGCCTGGTTTGAATTTAAACAGATGCTGAATACAGGATAGCAGAGACTCACAAACCACCCCAGCCATCTCTTCTCCCCTTCCTTCTACCTTCCCCACACACTGTGTACTTCCTCCTGAATGGTGTTTGCTGCTGCTCATATGTTGGTGAAGTTCTTGGTTATACTTTGCTAGTATTCAGTGCTCTGGGCAGCATGTTTATAAACCATTTTGGCATTGCTGCGTTGATCCAACACATCACTTTTTCTAAAACTCGGCTTGAGTAAAAAATTCTCCCTAGTTAGTCATGATCTTCCTATCACCATCTCTTGTGAAGGTGAGGTGGAGGGCAACAGTACTCATGAGGATGAAATGGATTGAGAATGATTTTGCATGACAACTGCTGGGGATCCAATATCTTTCTGTTGGTGTTGCTTACAGAAACAATAATGCCTGGAAACCATCCAATACCTGTTTGTTGGCCCACAGTCAACACATGCCAAATTCATCTCTTGTGGGACAGACTGGGCACAGCCCACATATATTTGTGTGATCTCCTAGTCAAACTGCTATCTATTTTTGCCAGTCCCCAGAGCACAGTCCCTCTTTTCACATCCTGAATGTCATCTCAAACTAGAAAAAGGCTTTCTGCTCCAGGAAGGGTCGGATGGAACTGTCTCTGTATGCATTTCTTTCTCTCCATGCAGAATATGGAGCACGGACCTCACACAAGGACCTCACTGGCCTGTACAATGTGTCAAGAGGAGTGTGAGGCTCATTATTAGAGCAGAAGTAGGGCTAAGTACCATGGCATGGACCACGTGCTTGTGGGAGAGGAGACATTCTGCTCAAACAGACACACTGTACCTGTGACACCTCTCTTCTTCACAAGATAACCCTTTATGCTGCTTATTCCTTCCATAGATATAGCTTTGTGCAGCCATTCACATCTACTTTCCATGCCGAGACGTACTGTACAGCACTGCTGTGACTCCTGAACCATACAGAGGACTCCTCCTGCTATCACATGACCTACTCTCAGCCATGTCCAGGGTACATTGAAAGAGAACAATAAAATCTTCCCCTTTACCTCAAAAAGCTGCTAATTTTTTGGCAAGGTCTGGCTTATAGTACTCAAAGAAAGAATTTGGGACATCAGTGAGCTCCATCATTAGCCTCATTTTGTTTTTACTACTAAAACTTACCCAGCTTGGTCCCATGGCCTCCTCTGACCTAGTTAAACACCACTCAACTAGGGTGCATGCATCATTTTACAATATGGAGTAAAGAAGAGATCTCAGTCCCCTGGCCAAGGCTATGCTGGCAGTGGTCTAGTTTGAACCTTTAGACCACACATGGAGCTTGAACAACAACTAAATCATCAACACAACATCTTACTCATCCACAGTAAAGAGCTGTCTGCTATCTCACTGCACCCAGCATTGTGTTACTACTACACCAGTCCCCGGAGGTCTGCACCCATACTCAGACTGGAAGGTAGCTCTGCCCCTGGTTTCCCTCCTTGCACGTCCAAACCCACTCTTAGACATCCCTACTGACCTCTCACCCTTCCTATGTCCCCAGAGTTCTGTTTTGTGCTCCCTTGTAAGATGTCAGAGAAAAACACACTTCTGCTTTGACACAAAAGCCCCATTTAAAGGAAGCCCTCCAAGTCTTCCCAGTGATTCCCAACAGGATGGCCTGCACTCCAACACTTATTCCTTTTTTTGGTTCTTTTTGGCAGTGCCTCCATTGAATCCTGAAAATACTCCTGGAAAAACACATGGAGGAGCTGCCCCAGCCTTACACTATGCCAGTGCTCTGCTCTCTCTGCAGTATCCCTGTTGACAGGTAGGTGAAATTCAAGGTTGTGGTCACTACAGCCAAAGGCCAAGATATTTAAGACGAGCCTTGCTGCCTCCAATCTGCTGTATGAACTATTCTTAGCTGGAAGCTGGAGCCAAATGCTCACTGGGCACTCTAGGTTCACACCTCTGGAATACGCCCCTGACAGAAATATGGTTCAGAGCAAACTTGGCCGCATTTTAGAAAGCGCTGCAAGATACACCTCTTTGCACAGACCTTTCCATCTGTTTAAACTGTGAAATCCTCAGTTCCTCGCTGTCTGGTCAGATTAAAAACTTCTGGCAGTGGGGGATCATGACAGTTCTTTTCTCTTACTTGGAATGATAATTACTCAACGTAATCCCCATAAAACAAACTCATAACCTACAATGATGCTAAGTGCTCATAATAACTGAAATAAATAAGAAGAGGTCATTAATTATAAAGCATGGCCTGGATTACAGCATTCAGCAATGCACAAACAATGGAGCTAGCGTTGACAAAGACAAGCAGATCATAGCCCTCTGTACTCTGGAGGCATGATGCTGTAGAGTTGGAGATATTGTCCTCATGTCAAACAAGGATCACCAGTATGCAGCAGTAATTTAATCACAACCTGAGCACTACTTGTAAAGAAATAGTTGAAATCGCTGGGTCCTTTTGCACTGGCTAGCTATACCTTGCTGCCTGCTTTATAGTCCACTTGTTCGTCAAAGAGGGTCTTTCCACAGCCAGAATTGATATCACATACTGCTAGAGAAGGGCTTTGTTTACCTGCGCTGTGCCATTGCAGTCTTGTTCATCTTAGTAGATGCCAAGCAGACCTTCTCTGCCTCTTTTGGTTCACTTGGGCCTACATCTGGTCTCTTGGGAAAAGATCTTTGTCCTCCAGCTTAGTGGCTCTTCCTGAAGTAAATTTTGTGCATGGACAGGATGGACATGGCAACACTCCTCATTGTACAAAAATGCTATACAGGTTTGTGAGCTCTCCCTGAACTGAATTCCCAGTGGTCATTTGCTCAAACCATGTCAAGGGTAAATGAAGGCTAATACAAAAAAGACACAGGACTGTACATTCCTGTGGGATCCAGGGAAATCCAACATGGCTATAATTTCTGGTACAGCTCACTGGGAGCTGGATCTATGTTCCCAGTGTACCAAATAGAATTGAAATTTAGAGTTCTTGTTAAAATTATGAAGAAGTGACTACATTTGTAGAGCCTGTATATGAGGGATTGGAATACATGGCAAAGTTCAACTATCACTTTCCTGTTTATATTCATGGCTTGCTGTTTTTCTAGGCTCAGTCCTGGTTTTGCTGATGAGCTAAAACATAACCTCCTTAAACCCCAGTGGAGCACCATTTAGCAAGTTCTGCCTATAAATAATATTTTAGCCAAGGGATTAACTCTTATTTGTACATACAGCTCACCTGGTGGGAAGGTTCAGTGAGCAAAAAAAAAACCAACCTAGAGGGAGAGGACATATTCACAGCAGCAAAGGCCTGCTCTCACTGCTGATGGGGTGGGGGGAACTCCTGCTGGCTGCAGTGGGAGGCAGATCAGGCCCATCTCCAGACTCACATTAAGAAAAAAAAAATCTGTGAGACCATTTTCAGTTAATTACTGTTCACAGAAGGAAAAAGGGGTCAAAACAACAGGGTCTGTAGGGCCACTTCCCACATGCAGGGCAGTGTGTAGCTTTGCAGCTCCCCTGGGTGTGCTCCAAGCAGCACTGTGCCTCAGGCACACCCTCACTGCCTTCAGAAGCACAGAGAGCACGGTGAGACTGTGTCTGGTTGGACACCCCTTGAAAAGATATCACTTGTGTGCCTGCTCATGTGCTGGCAGGTTTTTGCAGCCCTGCAGTGGGGTGCTATCGTGCCCTCATTACTAGTCTGGATTACACACCCTCCAGAGAAGACGTTTATCTTCCAAAGAAGCTGTAAGCACTGAACTTGTGACTCCTTTGTGTGCAGGGGTCTCAGAGGTCCTCAGGGGAACCAGGGTGCAAGGGGTCTTGCCCTCACTCTTGAGAAATTTCACAGGACTGGGCTCTGTCTAGCCCAAACATAGGACTTCAGCTCTTCCCCTGAAAAGAGCAGTATCATGAGCATATGGTTAATGACTCATCCCAAGTGGAAAAACAGCGTTTGTTATATTTTATGAAAATTTTATACATCTAAGGTACTGTACATCTGTTGCTATTTAGGCTGACATGTATGTAGAGATTGGCAGAACAAGTTCTCTGTAGGGATGACTGAACTCCAAACCAAACCACAGAACTTTCAAACACTCAGGCTGCTTCTTGAAGGGGAATAAAGGAAAAAAAAAAGAGGATGTTTTTCTGCTCTGTTGAAATGCTGCCTGACTGAGCAATATGCAAGGAAGACAATCTTTAGTTTTGTTTAATCTGCAACAGAAGAGGGTCTTATTTGTGGAAAGGAACTTTCCCTTATAGTGCTGCAAATCACAAACAAGGGTGTCTTGCTGTGCCAAACTTTTCTCCCCAAGGTGCCTCTATCCATAGCTCAGGGAGGGGTCATAAAGTTCAAATCTTTATCCGAATCTTGCACCTCCTGAGTCTTGTCTTCTGAAACCCTCCCTCAGACCTGCTCCTCTCTTCTTGCTCTCTGGTAGGTGGCCCTTCTAATTATGATGTTAAGGGTTCCTCTTCGGTTGTTCTTACGTCTTTCCAGCAGCAGCGTCTGAGAGGCAAGAAGACAGGGAACCTTACTGGTTAGCCTGAAAGTCTTCTGGGTTTTCCTCCGGAGGCGCTGAATGAGTGGACTTGCATTGAATGCCATGTTTTCCACTCTGCATCTGTGAGAGTTTCTAAGGACTCTGGTGCAAAATCCCCTGGAGTGGAGAACTGAGTGGTGGGAACAACTGAGGACATGCCCGTATGTTCCAACTCACTCCTCTGTGAAGAGGAAGATGAAGCAAGTTGTAAAGAACTGCTTGCTCAAACATCTCTTATTTATTAGCTGTGTCAGCCAGCTCTGCCAGGATAATTACTTTGGGCACAACAGCTACCCTGCACCCGGCTCCCAAGCTGGCACACTCTGTGTCTGCTCAGGGATTCTTCAGCTGTAATCTGTTTCTAATCTAACTCCCAGAGCACAGGGACTGGAAAACAAAGTCCTTCGCCTACCAGCCATGTTATGAGACTCCCTGCTGTCTCACTACATGTTTCTGGAACAGATTAATATAAGAAAACAAGACAGGACATATTGGATCAGACCAAAGGTCTGTACAATCCAGTGTCCTGTTTCTGATAGTAGCCAAAATCAGGATCCCTCCAAAGGGTATAAAATGATACCTTCAGCAAGTGTTCTACATGCTCCAGTCATTAGTGGCACGGGACTTCCTGGACCAGGTGTGCTTTCCACATATTTATTGATCTTCAGTGCATTTTTCTGGCATGAAATTGCATAGTCTCCCCAGGAAAACATGTGAACTTCTCAAATCTGCTGCATCTTGCAGCAAAAAGCTCTAAATCTCTTAATTTTGCTTGTTTTGAACCTGCTTTCTGCTAGTTTCCTTTGATGCCTCCAACTTAATGCTGATGAGTAGAATCAATTCATGCACAGAAATCAATCTGTGCCCAGGAAGCATATATGACAACAGGGTGACTGGCAGAGAGAGCGCATTGCCAGTTCAAAGTGATAGTTAATACCAGCCATTGACTGACACAATAATTTTCCAAATACAAAGCAGTTTGGTTTAGTGCACCACACTGTCTGGTTAAGAAGCAGGTATTGCAGCAACCCAGAACTACTCCTATTTTTGCTCATCCCAATTCAGATAGTATTTGTGCTGGCTCCAGGCTTGAGACAAGTGTGTGTTGAAGTTTCTTGACTTCAACCCAGAAGAACACCATCTTACAGGCATTTACCTTTTCTCAAAGTACTTTTAGTTCTTTATTTTGTTTATTTTTCAAGATTACCTCTTAAATGCTTTAGTGCTCTTTTCAATAGCAGGTCCACGATGTTGACCTATCACTACAATAATAACACAGTTTCTATAAGGAAATCGTTTTCTCTGAAGCTTTCTGGCTAACAAAACAAGCAGAATAACTTTGTTGTCTCCACCCAGCACATAGCAGACATCCAACAGTGTTATGCAATTTGACATGGCTGGCAGCTCCACCAGAGGAGGCAAAAGCTAGAGAGATCCTTTTGCTGTGGATTATAATACCATAGGATGTAACAGTACCAACAATGTAAAGCACAGTCAAATTTCTGCTTCAACCCATTGTGGATATACTTCTGTTACAGGGTACCTGGTATCTCTTGTCAAAGCCCCTCATTTATACTTCATCTCAGACAGCCGCTTTCCCAAGTGTCAGTGTTTCACGTGATATCTGAAATGAAGAACACCCATCCCTGAATACCATTGGTTTTATAGGTTTGAATGCTTTAAAATATAACAAATTATCTTTCTTCATAGGCTTAGCAGCAGGTACAGTCTACCAAATCTTTTTAAGAAATCAGTTGTGCCTCAGAATCCAAGAAGCATTTGGGAAGCAAGCAAGTTTCTTGTTATTAACCCTTTGGATAAACTCAGGTTTGCTTGCTGCCTCCTAAGGTGGTTTGTGGGAAATCAAACAGCAGCATGAAAAGAATAAACACAGAACACACAAATCTGCTGCCCTTGCCTTTGTTGATGGCTTCTCTGCATAGAATTATTAGACAACTCAAATTACTACTAAAGTATTTTAATACTGTGCTTTTGCATCTGAAACTGATAAAAATCTTGAGTGGAGTGGTTCAAGAATGCATTCACATGAACAAAATAATGGAAAATATATTTAGCATTCACATGAATAATGTAACTCCCTTCTTGGAAGGATTATGAAACTGTAAGTTCTGCATTTCTTTGACTAAAATTTGGCTTTAGTAAAGCTAGTGTCTAATCTCTGCCTTGGCCTTCTTCACCAGTATAAAAATAGATAGCAATTCCTGTTTTTCTATATTAAAAAAAAATGTTGAAGGTTAATTGTAGTGGACAAAAGACTGGCAATATATTGTCTTATTTAGCAAGTGATTAAAAATTTAAAAATGCAGTTAGAAGTCATCAGAACGGTGAGGCATGTCATTAAAGGCAAGTGTATATGTCAACTGACCAGCTCAGCCAGTGCCTAGGACACGAAGAAGTTAATTATCCTACAAAGGGAAATAATCTTTCCTGTAGCGTAGGGTAGATTATAGATGTAGAACACCGTAGCACATAATTGTCTCAGTTTACACTAGATCTGAGTTACGTGCTTAAGACTTAGTAGCCTTGTCATATTCTAGCAAATGGTCTCCATAAGAGTATGTTTGATACCAGAAGCAGTGGAAAATTTCCTGATATTTTTATTTTTTTCTTTTAGCTGCGCTTTGCTTTGCATTTGACTTTAAGGGTAAATGTGAATATTGATCTATATGAATTTTCTAGAATAGAGTACAAAGTAAAGCGGTGATATGTCCCATGAGTAAATCTGCTGCTAGCCTGTTTGCTTCAGGTTAGCTACCTGAAGTTTTCATTCCAAGTTATGACTTTACCTCAGTCCTGTAGTGTCTGTAGCTCATGAGCAACAAATTTGAGAGAAAAATGTAACATTCTCTGATGCTTCCACTGACTTGTGTTAGCCAGCTGCACTGAAAACTCACTTCCTAGTTTAGCCCATCTTCCAACTCTTCCTGTTCTTCAAAATACTCCAGAAATTCCAGAACTTCACTCCTCTGTTCCTTCCTCCTTCTTCACAGATACTTGCATTTCCTCCTTCCCTTTTTCTCAAAGTGCTAGTAACTCCTCAAATTGAAGTCCCACTTGCCACATCCTTAGGGTCTCTTGTCCTCCATCTTTCCATTGTTTTTGCTCATTGGTGTAGGACTTCAGATTCCATGGGTGCAGATTTCGTTCTTTCTTAGCTGCTTCCTGGAGCAATTTTTACGGTTTTTTTGGGGTTTTTTTTTGCATTACCCAATAGTGACAGCTAAGGAGAACAACTATCACTTCAGCCACATGTCTTCTGGGGGAGTTTTGCACTCTAAGCTCTGGGAATGCATACCATGTTTTTTAAATTTTTTAGTTTTTTTATTTTTGTGTGGATGCTACCCAGTAATACCACAGATATATGATCAGAAAAGTCATCTTTCGTAGTTTTTTTTTTTCTCCTAGTACTGTGATAGCTATCTCATTTGATACCTTTTCTGTCTTTCCAGCCTTGACTTCAAAAGTAATAAAGCCATTTTTAAACTTAATTTTTTTCACAGCTGAATTCTTTTGCTTCCTTTTGCAAAAGGTCTCCAAATCTTCAGATCATATTTCCACAGTCATAGATCTCTTTATCCAGTCAACTACTGGCAAGATTACCAAAGCCACTGATGTTCAACCAGAGAACTCTCTTCCTCAATAATACAGAATCTGAATTACACAATAAAGGAAAGAGTGCTGTTACCACTGGAGAGCACTCTTATACAGCTACAAATATTGATTTACATCCATCAGCTCCCTACTTCAACATCCCCTTCTGTTCATTGTTTGCAACATCTGGCAGGTATTTTAAGTATTTGATCACCATTGGTTTTTAGAAGAGCTGGAGGAAGTTTTCCTGATGTTCTTCACAAGTCTGGATCCTGTTACGCTACCTTCCATGTTAACTGCCTTTATGTGCTTGTTGGATAACTGCACCAACAAAGTTTGCTGCTGGAGGTGGTCTCAAAGCCCAGGGGAACCTTCAAAGCTTTGCTTCCTTCCCCCTTAACTCATACTCTGAATGAAGATGTGCTCTGTGGGGTCTATGAAGTCATTTTACCAGCTGTAATCATTGCAAGCATCCATTTCTATTACTTCTCCCACTTGTTGATACTTCTTAAGGAGGGGAGAAGCTTTATTCTTTAAAGTAATCTACCAGCAATCAGTAACAGCTTTCCTGAAATGTATCCAATTAATAGTTGAATGGGTAACTCCAGGCTGGGATTTCAGGGGCGTTTATAATGCAACTGCAGCTGATAATACTCCTCACCATCTCGACATTGTTGCTGTTGCTAGGGGCACCAGCAGGCAGATACTAGATTCCCCCCAAACTATCTTATCTCCAGAATGAACCAGCCCTGGTCCTGCAGCAAGTGGTCCAGCCACAAGCATCCTGGTGACCTCCACTGAACTTGCTCCAGTTCACCACCTTTCTTGTATTGAGGAGTCAAATTTGGGCACAGTACTTCAGTTGTGGTCCAACAAGCGCCATGTAAAGAGGAGTAACAATTCCAGTGACACTCTTACTGTTAGCACAGCCCAGGATGTTGCTTGCCTTTCTTGCTGTCAGCATGCGTGGATTCACATTTAGCCTGAAGCCCACCAGGAATCCCTAGTACTTTTTGACAGAGCTACTCCCCAGGCAGTCAGTCCCCGGCCTGTATATATCTGTGGTGGTCTGAAAGCTGATTTTATTAACTGACCTGAGCTGGCTTGGCTTGGGATTCTCTGAACTTGATGAATACCCATCAAAAATGCCCAAAGAAAATTTCATCTAATCTAATGGGAAACTTTGTACCATCGGATGAAAACAAGAACCATCTGGGATAGGGACCAAGTCTTGTGAAGATATATTTCTAATGGCAGAACCCTTTATCACTCTAGACATTTTCTGCAAATTATTGCAAATTCAGCCTGAATATGAATCAGTGGTCATTAAATCTTGCATTGTGAGTACAAGAGGCCAGATGATACATTTTGCCAAGGTCTCTCCAGTACTTGCTGGAATGCAATGGCTCTTAAAGCTCTTTTGAGTGATGCATGTCACATACTGCACATTAAAAAAATGTACAAGCACTCCATGTGATCATACCAAGCCTCTGAAGATTTCTTTGGCTCTTCAGTTGCTTAGCTCAGATCCATAAGTGGGACACAGCACTTCGTTCTTCAGCTTGCATGGAAATGCTGACTTGTTTAATTTAAGAATTATTGGTGGGATTTTCAGAAGGGCTTTAAGTGACTTATGAACATAAGCCCCATTGAAAGTTGAATCCTGCTTTCCATAAATATCGACAATATTTCTTCTGGTAAAATGTTTCTGGCTCAAGGGCCTCCTGCCAAAAACAACCTGTCTCCATTTCTAGACAACTTCACCCTGCATTTTTGATATGTGCAACGTCCCCACGGAACATGGGGTTGCAGGCCAGGAAATGAACATGGAACAAAAGGAGCATAGGAAGCTCTGCTGGCTGCATATCCAACCTGGGAGACAAGAAATCACATGACTGTGGCAGGGCTGCAAGGTCTGCAGCCTCCCTGGGATTCCAGCCAGGAAGCTGCACAAAATCCAGAGAGAGAGTACCCCATCATTTTTTTCACACTGACAGATGTCCCCCTCTAGTAACTTGTAATTCTAGGGAATAAAATGACAGAGGTGACAAAACCTGCTAGTCAGGGTTTATGGCTATTTCTCTAACTGGTTTCCATTGTCTGTTGCCCAGAAAATAGGCTAACTGCTGGGGTATAGGCTGTGGACAGTAAAACAATGGAGATAATGAAGCCTGCAGCTGGAAAACACAAAGAAGGGAAGAAGTCCTATAAACCTCTTCCTTTCTTCTTGCCTCTGCCTGTACCAGCAGTTCACTCTAACAGCTAATTCTTCCCCTTCCAGACAAGGCCTATTAACTATTTCACTGATCACTGTACCAGGACATTCGAATGCCCAGACCAAATACCAGTCATTCTGGTTCTTTTATCACAAAAGAAATATAGAATGGGCAAGAGATAAAATTTTGAAAGGGAAAATATCTCTGCATGATCAGTTGCAAAAGCAAGTATTTGCCAGTGTCCTTCTGCAGTCAGGATCTCATCAGCATTGGAATTTTGGCATGGTCATGATTGACTTCCTGAGCTTTGGGTAGGGAGGTGTTTGCTGCAGCATTGAAGTACCTCCCATCTTTAAAACAGATGGATATCACTTCTGGAGCACTTTTAGTGTTACCTTAGTTGGATTCCTCCAATACTGAGAGACTCCAAATGGCTACTTGCTTTAAAAAAATATAGATCCACACCCTGAAATATATAGCAAGGCTTCTGACATCCAACTAATAGCAAATAAAGCAAATAGGAAAACTGCTGTCACTGTGGGTAGCCATGATGTTCAGAGACATAGTGGCAAAAAATAAGTTGGGTTTGGAGAACAGTGTGAACTATCTAGGGCTGAGAGTAGAGCTGATTTCAATTTAGCCACAAGCTCTGGTCTTTTCATCATCCATATTGAGGCCCTAGCTGGAGGATACCACAGATCCCTCTGGCCTAGTCATCCAAGTCCCCTTACACAGAAATAAAAGTGCAAGACTGAAGGGAGGCAGAGAGGATGAGCCCCACAGTATTGTCCAGAGACCAAGTCTGGGTGTCCCAACCCAGAATCTCACATGTGCCTCTGGTCCTATGGAACAGACTGAC
Source organism: Piaya cayana (assembly GCA_013389865.1). NCBI lineage: Eukaryota > Metazoa > Chordata > Aves > Cuculiformes > Coccyzidae > Piaya > Piaya cayana. The sequence goes on from WAAB01011035.1 coordinate 101,654, forward strand.
CCTATAGGATCTGCTCTCACCCTATTAGATGAAAAACACTATTCAATGGACTAGTAATTATTGTCTGAATTACTAGTTACTGCTAAGTATAGGCTCTCTCAATATGTAGGAAGGAAAGGAAGACTTTAGAGAGACATCAAGGAGAAAAAAGAAATACATCTTTCTTCAGTTTCTATTTTATTTTTTGGAGGAGCAGACAACTACATTTCTGTAGTTTCTTAACAGATACCAAGAGGCTTTTTAAAGGTTATTTTTGGAGCCACTATAACTCATTCTTTCCTGGAGCCCTGGCCAGGTCAACAATGCAGGAATGACTATTCCCACTAGACAAGCTCTGCCTCTCAGCCTCTGTGTCTCGTGGAGCAGGTGCTGTTTCTTGAAGAAAATCTAGCAGGGTTTGTTTTGGGGTTCAATTTATTTCCTTAGTTCCCCTTAAAAAGTAACCATGGAAATTAGCAATATTAACTGAGCTGCACAGAAACCCAGCCAGAAATTTGGGATCCCCTTCAGAGAGAAGCCTCAGAGACCTGTACACCAGCTGAGGTCTGCGTGGGTGGTAGCAGCAGTCTGCTAAGTTCAAGGGCTGGGGCCAGCTGTGTGTGAGGGCACAAGCCATGCCGTTAACTCATGGATTGTAACAGCAGTACAGCAATGCATCTTCATATGTGTGTTCACCCACGCCTGGCCTGGATGCCTGTGCACTCACATGTACCACTACAAGACTGGGTCTGTGCTGATCTGCCACCTGAGCAACATCTAATGCAAGTGAAATCCAAGCTTGCAGGAAGGATGCTGAAATCTCATCTCTACTGGAGAAAGCATCTCTCCTGCTTCTTGTGCAGCTGCTGGCACTGGGGAGCACAGGAGCAGCCAAGATCTCACGTTTTTCCATCACAGAGAGATTACGGGTCTCAAACCTGTAACCGGGAAAAGGAATACTAAAGCTGTTCTTTCTTGTGCCCCATATTTTTAATGTATAGCAGATTTTAGTTAGCCATTACTTTTCTTTTCCCCTCCTCTGTGATTTGTTTCATGAAAGAGTCTGCCTATGACAGAAATAGTGATAAACACACGCAGTCCCTCACCCACTTTCTGAAGGTGATTTTGGAGCCAGCCCATAAAGCGTTTCATCATGATGATGAAGAATCACACAAGCAGCTTCTGCCGTCCTCAGCATGAATGAAGCCCCTGCCTCTGCTGCGACGCTCACAGGCTGCTCCTTGATGGAAGCTGGAAGAATGGTGCACAGGTGACACTGCCTAAGTGGCAGATGCAGAAACAGATGCTCAGCTTCATGCACCCAAGGGATGCCCATTTCTATGCCATTACGAATAGCTTACTATTAGTGGCTTCTGGGATAGGGACACCATAAGTACAATAGCCAGACACCATCAGCATCTGACTGTATTTCACTTTTCTGTAGCTGTAGCCTTAAAAAGTCTTGAAAAGGTTTTTTTCACACTAACTTAATTATGTTTCAGGCTAGATCTACAGTCATGAAGTAGTCTACTAGTTGTCCCTGTTCACAGAATATTATGTTGTGTTTATAGCTGGCAATGAACATTTGTTGTAATCATTGAGTATGTGTAAATGTTTTAGGCATAAGGAAATGCCACAGGTGGCTGAATTTTAGCAAATACCAAAATGCACATGTCTTTAAGGCTGTCAACGTACTTATGACAGTGACTAGTTAACAACATAGAATCACAGAATCATAGAATCACCAGGGTGGAAAAGACCTCTAGGATCATCGAGTCCAGTCATTCCTATCTGCATGGTTTAGTGGTTGATAGGAATAGTTGGACTCAATGATCCTGGAGGTCTTTTCCAACCTAGTGATTCTGTGATTCTGTAATCCATGTCCCTGAGCAGATCACCTACCCATCTTTTAAA
>WAAB01011036.1:0-22836 GCA_013389865.1 Piaya cayana
GCGACCCCGAGCCCCAACTCCAAGGGGAAATAGGTGTTTCCACTGCGGTCAGGAAGACCACTATAGACGGTAGTGCCGAGCTCGACAAGTGTGGTGCGAGAACTGCAGTATGAGCAACCACAGTACCATCGCCTGTCGTCTTACGGGAAATGGCCAGTCGAGCGCAAGAGGGCGCCGCGCAACGACAAAAGTAGCAGCCCCAGCTCAAGTAAGCCCGCAACTGCCAGCAACACCGTGGCAACCCCCACCAGTATCCAACAACAATCCGTTCCTGCCTCCTCCCTCTGACCTCTCACCAAAGGGAGCCTCGGCTTGGACTTGGCAACAGCGGTAGACATCACGCTTATAGATCAGCGTCCACAAAAGATTCCTTCTAACGCTATTGGCCCTGTCATTAACAGAACACCTCAAGGAGCCCTGTTATTGGGACAATCATCGAGCGGGCTCAAAGGACTTAACATTTTGCCAGGAGTCATCAATGCAGACTTTCACGGAACAATCGCAATTGTGGCACAAACTTTATTTCCCCCCATTCACATCCCTGCGGGAAGTAAAATAGCGCAGTTGGTGCCAATTCCACAGCTTACCGCCAGCATGGAAGCAACCACAAACACAGTAAGGAGTACCAGTGGATTTGGCGCGACCAGACTGGTGGCCATGCTGACTCTGGCTATGGATCGTCGGCCAGTGATAACTATTCGGCTGTGTAGAGGGACAGACCAATTTGCTATAAATGCACTGTTGGACACTGGGGCGGACATAACTGTCATTGCCAGAGAGAAGTGGCCTGCCCACTGGGCCCTGCAACCCACGGATAAAAGGGTTGAGGGAGTTGGAGGCTTCACCTCAGTGATGCGCAGTAGAGATCAAATCTCTGTCGTTTTGGACGGAAGAATGGCTACGACTCATGTGACTGTTATGACCTTGCCATATGGTGTATATGGACTAGTAGGGTGTGACGTATTAGACCACATAGGTGTTGTTCTCACCACTGAAAACCATTTTTAGTAATAGTCACTGCAGAATGGACTTTCCCGATCCCATTACAGTGGCTAACAGATTCGCCAATATGGATTGAGCATTAGCCGTTAAAAAAGGAAAGTTTTGAAGCAGCTCATCAACTTGTAGAAGAACAGGTGGCTCAAGGTCACTTGAAATTGTCACAGAATCACAGAATCACAGAATCACCGGGTTGGAAGAGACCCACTGGATCATCGAGTCCAACCACTCCCACAAAACACTAAACCATGTCCCTCAGGACCCTGTCCACCCGTAACTTAAACACCTCCAGGGAAGGCGAATCAACCACCTCAACAAGCCCCTGGAACACCCCAATCTTTGTCATAAAGAAAAAATTGGGGAAGTTCCACCTTTTACATGACCTGCGAGCAGTCAATTCACAAATGCAAGTGATGGGTGCATTGCAACCTGGCCTACCCAACCCTGCAATGTTGCCAGAATGATGTCATCTATTAATCATAGACTTGAAGGACTGTTTCTTTACTATACGATTGCACCCAGAGGATACCCAGCAATTTGCATTTACCCTGCCATCCATCAACCAAGAAGCACCAGCCCAAAGATTTGAATGGACAGTATTGCCCCAGGGTATGAAGAACAGCCCTACCCTGTGCCAATTATTTGTTGATCATGCTTTCTGGCCAATCCGAGAGGCATGGCCTACTGCATTGGTATATCATTATATGGATGATATACTGATTGTGCAGGAACACCCCTTTACTAGTCAACAACAATCATGGCCTCAAGCTCTGCCAGGGGAGATTTAGGCTAGAGATTAGGAGGAAGTTTTTTACGGAAAGGGTCATTAGGCATTGGAATATGCTGCCCAGGGAGGTGGTTGATTCGCCTTCCCTGGAGGTGTTTAAGTCACGAATAGACGAGGTCCTGAGGGACATGGTTTAGTCTTTAATAGGAATGGTTGGACTCAATGATCTCATGGGTCTCTTCCAACCTGGTGATTCTGTTATTCTATGATTTTTTACTCAGGCCTTCCAGGAAAAGGGCTTAGTAATTGCTTCCGAAAAGGTTCAGTCTACATCTCCGTGGAAATATTTAGGTTGGCAAATATCGGACTCTCAAATTCAACCTTAGAAACTTGAACTAAAATGGACATTGAAACATTACATGATGCCCAGAAAGTAACGGGCAACTTCAGTGGCTACATCCAGTAGTGGGAATTTCAAATGATGAGCTTGTGAAACTTCGACCGTTGTTACAAGGTGCGGATCCTGCCAAGCCGGTACACCTGTCGCCAGATCAAATGTCCACATTACAGCAAATAGCGATGCAAATTACTCAACAGTGGGTCGACCGGCGAGACCCAGACCTCCCTGTCGATCTAACCATACTCAACAGCCCTTCACAACTCATAGGTGCACTGACTCAGTGCAGAAAGGAAAAGGGGGAGAAGGTCCGTGTGTAAGAATGGTTGTACACCAAGCTGCAACCTCAAAAGTCTATACAACAAAAACTGGAAAACTTGGCCGAATTAATTCGAAAAGGAAGGACACGCATTTTAGAAAATACAGGTGCAGAGCCGGGAATTATCAGATTGCCCATAAGGAGAGAAATGTCAGACTGGTATATTCATCAGTCAGAAGATCTCCAGCTTAGCCTGTTATCAACAGCAAACAATGTTGATTATTGCACTTTTAGTTCTTGTTATGATTAAGCTTTATGATGAATATCATATTATGAATTGTAATAAAATTATAGGTATAGAGTGTGGGACCACCATTGTCATTTCCCATTCGTGGACTGCTGATCAAAGGACTGGGAATGAAAAGCACTGTTGTTGGCATCGAAGAAGATGGGTTCAGCACAAGTGACTTTATTTGTATTGACTATTGTAATTGTTCTAGTCGGTGATTTTGTGCAGAGATCGTTGTTTGACCCCTGTGAAAATATTTGGGTTACCTTGGGAAGGTCTATCAACACCACAACCTTTTGTACCGGTCTAGCTACACTCAGTGCACCATTTGTCACTTGTCTTATCAGAGTACCACTAAATGACAGTTTTTGGAATCAGTTCAATGTATCTATTCAGCAGTGGGAAGAGACAAATGGGAGTAGCATAGTGGGGGGGCTGAGTGGAAACAATGTCTCGCCGTGGTTTAGTAGATATGACATTTGGAGTGACCAACTTCCCACTGGTTCAGAACTGCAGGAAATAGAATTAGTAGACTCTTTAAATGCCTCTTATTGCATTTTTCTCAATAGCTCAAAATCCCCTTGTAACAAAGCGCATAACCTCCAGTGTGATGTTGTCGTCCACACTTAGGTATCTCCGATAGGGAATGTGACAAGATGGGAAAAGGAATGGTGTCAAGACTTCGGTTGAAACGCAGGTGGTCCAGCACTTGGGACCACCTCACCCCGCTGTTTACCTCCAAAGTGGTTTTTAATTTGTGGTAACCATGCCTGGAATGGTATTCCTACCAGGCTGCAAGGGGCGCCTTGTACAGTTGGCCAACTTAGCTTGGCCTTGCCCCATTATCATCCAAATAAAACAAATCCAATGTGGTGGAAAAGAAGCACGGCACCAATTATTCAAAATAATTGTGACGATAATGTCTGACTTTGGAGTGGATCAGAAGTGGGTTTTGCCTCCCTTTTTACCCCAGGGGTAGCAGTAGCCAGAGCCCATAAGGACATAGAAAAACTTTCTTGCTGGGTAGTTAAACAGGCCAGTTTGACTAGCAGAGCAATATCAGACCTAGCAGTGGGTATGTCCTTTGTACAGCATGCAGTGTTGCAAAACTGAATGGCTATGATTTTTTGTTGTTGGCTCACGGACACGGTTGTGAGGAGTTTGATGGACTTTGTTGTATGGACCTTGAAGGCAAGTCGAAAGCAATCCACAGAGAAACCCAACAGCTTATGGAACATTCGCAACAGATTAAACAAGATGAGGGTTTTTTTTGGCCTAGATGGGTTGACAAATTGGTTAGGCCTCGGAGGTTGATTGAAAAATCATGTTGCAAAGTGTTTTGATGATTTTAATAATTGTATTCATTGTAGCGCTTTTGTTTGGTTGTGCATTTTCTTGTTTAAGAAAGACTTCTGAACAAATCACAAACCAGGCCCTGCTCGTACAAAAAGAAAAAGGGAATTGTTGGGAGTTGGCTCAGAGACAAAGGACATAAGTCCATTGAGCAGCTGTACGAGCAGCTTTGAAGGCCTTAGCATAAGTAACGGGCCTTAGCAAAGTTAGCCGGACTAGGTCGCGGCTACTGACTCGCAAAGACACCATGTCCTTGACAAGATACGGGAAGTCCCTGAGTTAGTTGGTAAACAACTCTAAGGAAGCCAAATTAGGAGATAACATAGCTAATGAAGCATAGCTGATGAACCACAAGTAGGAGGACTATGTAAATGTAATCTTTAGGGTTTAAGCCAATCAGCAAGTAACTAGCAGCCATAATTATCCCATAATTATCTGAATCTGTATAAATAAGAGCTATCCGAGCAATAAAGTTGAACTATGCATTATCACTCACACTGAGTTGTCTCTGCATGTTCCTCTGCCGCTCGCAGAGGATGATGCCTAAGTATTACCCACAAGTGTCTCCTGTTGCAGTAACATGAGCTGATGGGTTCTTTTGCCAAAGAAAAGATATCAGTTCCCATGCGTAAATGTCCAAACAGGAAGCACTGAGTATGTGCAAATTGAAACACAGAGGATAAAATTTGGAAGTGTGTTGTTTTCTATATAATCCATTTTATCCAGTCTCTGAACAAAGGATTCTTACATGTGAAAGCTGATGGACATTGCAGCAGGTGTGAAGAAAGAATATTGTCGAAAGAATGTGTGTACTGATCACAGCCTGCGAATGTATGACAATTTTTTTTCCCAGTGATAAATTTATTTTCCTTATTGTTCTCCCCTGCCCTTGTTTCTTTCATGTCAAATATTATCTCTTTTTATTTCCTTATCAGCTATGGGAAGTGCATCTGGGCCTAAAAGAAAAATGGGCCTTCAGGATGATATAATACTACTATTATTAGCATCACTGTGTTTTGTGCACTGTTAAGATCTTCTTTTTAAGCCCTTTCCCATACATGAAAAGCTTTTAAAAAAAATTCTACAAATCACTTAAGCTTGCAGGGTTTTTTTTCTCTAATATGGAGTATCCCTAAGGGATATTTATGCTGCTGTCTCTGTGCTTCTACTGGGTGGTAACGTAGGACCTCACTTTGAACAGCAGTGAGCTGTTAGTTCCAGCTGCAAGTTTGCAGAACAGAGGCAAAGAACATCTTTTTCCTTGTCCAGTTGTTTCAGGAGGTAGCAAGTCTGTTGACAATGATGTATGCAGCGGGAGAGTAGGTTAGACACTACTATCACCACCATGTTGGCTCCACTATTCTGTTCACATTTATCCTGACAGCTCTTCAGGGCATGAGTTTGACACTCTCTTCCCAAGCGTTGTGTTGATTGATGGAGTGAAGAAATGCCAAATATTTTTTCTTGTACAACTGGCATTTTCTATAATTACAGTCTTGAAAATATAAGCTTTTTACCTTTTTTCTTTCTTTCTGTATTCCAGTCTGCTCTTACCTACCTTGCAGAGGTACTAGCTGTATCTCTTAACGTTACTTTGCCTTTAGGATTAGACATATTTATACAGAAAACAGCTTTGGTGGCTATGTTGCCATCTGGTTTAATTTTAAATATGCCTTTGTTTCCCCTTAGTGTATGACCACAGTGCTCTAAGTTTTGGTCATTTACAGATCATTTACAAAGTGGGTTCTAAATTCTCCTAAAGTTCTACTTACTGGTTATGTTAATATGTCATGTTAATATAAATATGTTATATTAATATAAATATATACTTTTATTGTATTCTACTTTTTCTGTGTCCTGTTTTATTTTCCTGTGGATTAAAATACAGTGGCACTCAAGAAAGAATCTGACGTGTTGTAGTCATTCTCTTTGTTTTGCCTTTAAAATTGCACCAACCTGGATTTAGCTTACTTGGGTCTTGCTTAACGTTCTTCCCAGTGAGCACCTATCTAATTTCTCTGCCCATCAAATCTAAACATGGGTTAGAAGACATATAGGCAGGATTAGGACTGCCAGATATCTTCAGTTTCTTGGGCAGCTTTACCAGAATTTTTCTAGATGTTTCTGCTTCCAGACATTTGGGTTTCTAATGCAAACCATATCTGTCCTGATGAGTTGTACTGTTCAGAGGAAATGTCTTTATTGTCTATGTCCATCAACTGTTCAAAGACATGTTAAGTTCGGTTATCAAATTATGTTATTATTTAGTCATTATACCAAATTTAAAGACTGAGATGGTTTCTTACACATTAGATAGTAAGTTCTTAGTTACTACACTTATAGAGAATAGAAAAAAGTACAAAGTAGACCAGTGTACCTTGCTGAGAGGTTCCTTAAAATAAAGCACAATGTGTTTTCATACCACTGCATGTGGAAGATACTTTTGTTAACCTAATTATTTTACGGTCCTTTCTTTAATGCTTCCCTGCCCACACCCCAGTGTCTTTTCAAATAGATTTTTCTTTCTTAGTTACTGTGTATATTTTCACCTGTACATTTTCTGACATGCATTTGGCTTAATTCTGCTGATGGGTGAAATACCTGGTAATTTTTGAGTTCCATTAAAAGACACTCTTGGTTTTTGTTTGTTTGTTTGGTTTTTTTTCTTAATATTGTTAATCATGCAGTCCTCCCTCTTTTTTTGAACAGTACTCAAATTCTTCCTCAGAAAAATGCCTAGAATGTTTTTCCTATGTCAAGTCACCATTTTTGCTGAGCATTACATGTCATAGAAGTGTGGGATATTTAGGGAATGTGCCTGGGAGAGGCAAGTTTGAAGGTGTTGCTAGAGAAGTGCAGCTCCTACAAGGGGAAAATCCAAATGTGTATGTGCTTTGGCAAAAACATGTATTGATAGAGAAACTGTTACATGTGGGGAACTGGACTATAGGTTGGGAAAGAGAAGGACCCCAAAATAAAGATATATGCATATTATAGTCCACGTTGTGCAGCTGCTGCTTAAATGGTGGAGAAGAATCACATACACAGGGCTGAACAAAAACTGCTCATGTCTCGGGAAGTGATTAACAGCTTAGACATTTGGTAAGTACTTTTTTCATGTAATTGCATTTCAATCTATGTGAAAGAGAACTTTTAATGTTTAGGGATTTCAGAGTAATTAAGAAATGTGCTACTGTGAAATACTGAGGGTTTTAAAATTTGAAGTGTGATTATAAAAGAAAACAGTTGTTTTATTAAAGTATCCTACACTGCTCTCTACTGGAAGAGTGGAAGTCTGCATCAAATAATCAAAAGTGCACTTCAGACCACTTCTTATACAGTTTTGGGATTTAAAGTTTTTTTTGATCCTGGTAAAACTAGCTTTTGTGAAGGATAGATAGGTTTTTTTTTTTGATCCCCTCAGTTTTGAAGAAAAGCATCTGGATATACTTTACATGTAGAAAATGTAGAATATTGAGGGTCAAAATGTATGCACATAAAGGGAAGAATTACTAGCAAATGCCTTGTTAATGCAAAGTTTAAAAAAAAAAAGGCTGTTAAGGTTAACTAGTCACCCCAACCTTACTAATAGCTGTTTGACATGTGGTAACTTGTCAGAATTGTAAAGGATTGTGAATACATTTGAATGGATTTTTAACTGAGCTGGCAAAATAAAAGTGAGAAAGACTTACCTTTTATTTTAATAGTTTCTCCAGCCAAAGAACAACTGTAAAAACATTTCTAATAATTTCACTATGGATTTGGACAAAAACGTTTTTTGCTTAAGTTAAATGCATAGGAAGATTGCAATTTTAACTACATTCTGAAGGAACACGTATTAGAATCATAGAATCACTGGAAAAGACCTTTGAGATCATCGAGTCCACAGTACCTGTCCACTACTAAATCATATCCCTAGGCACTTAATCAACATGTTGCTTAAATACCTCCAGGCATGGTGACTCAACCATTTCCCTGGGCAGCCATTCCAGTGCTTGATACCCTTTTGGTGAAGACATTTTTCCTGATGTCTAAGCTGAACCACCCTGGGTGCAACTTGAAGCCATTCCTTCTCTTATTTTTGCCTGTCACTTGGGAGAAGACATAGACACCCACCTCACTACAACCTCCGTTCACATAGTTGTAGAGAGCAATAAGGTCTCCCCTGAACCTCCTTTTCTCTAGGCTAAACAATTCCAGTTTCCCCAGACGCTCCTTGTAGAACTTATCTACCCATGTATGACTTACTAACCACTCTGGCCAGGTCTCCTGGCCATTACAGGGCTGGATTATTCTCCCAGTTGCTGTCAATGAAAAAAACGATGATGATTCTAATATGATGAAATAGCATCTGTTAATTCTTCGCAGCTATACTGTCTTGCAAATCATTTTATGTGGAGTGCACATCTGGTTGTCTACTAATATAGTTTATCAACAGTTTTATCTGGGGTGTTAGTCTTGTGTAGAGCTAGTCAACTTTCTTAATGGCAAACATCAGTGAGGGAAGAGCAGGCCTTAATATAGTTTAAAGGAACAGTTGACTGTTTTGACTGATAAGATCCATTGACCTCATAAGTTATTTCTGATTATAGACAGCTGCAAGTGAGATCAGAATAAGTAGTTACAGTAGAAAAATAACAAAATAACCTTTTATCAGTTTTGTAGGGAATGTGTTTAGAAGAATGACCAACTACCATAAAAATGTATAGTAACTTATATGGGGAAAAAATTACCTTAGCTTGCTTTATGTTATACAAAATATTACATGAACTTCTTAAAGTATCCAACTGAAACTCTAGCACTAAAATTAACTATATGCCTTTAAAGATGGGTGCATGCCTAACATATTGAGCATTTTTTTTTTTTACTTTTGGTTGGCTTATTATGTGTGATATACACCAACTTCAAGAATAAACCTTTTACTAGTTGCACAGGGAATACATCTACAAATCATATGTAAAGACTTTAAATGTGTATTATGTGTTTTATGTTAAAACTTATGAAATTGATGCATTTATTGAATATAGGATTAATACTGAATGATCTGAAGGGGAACTGCTACATTATTTTCTGTTTCTCTTCTGTGATTAAATTAAGCTTGACTCTCAGGAACAATTATATTTCATGTTGTTCCTCATCAGCTGGGTCTGCAAGAGGGCCATAGCTGTGGGAGGGGACCTGAAGTGATCAGAGCAGTTCTGGATTTTTAAAGTTCCCATCTACAGTTCTGCATTAGTACTGCTTTCTGAAGGAGCCTGATCTTGCAAGGGGAAGTTTCATATTCACCAACATTGCTTTGAAATTTTTGTTGCAGGAATTTTTCAATGATTAATATTTTATTTATATTCATAGAATCACTAGGTTGGAAAGGACTCACTAGATCATTGTGTCCAACCATTCCCATCAGTCACTAAACCATGTCCCTGAGCACCTCATCCACCCTTTTAAACACCTCCAGGAAAGGTGACTCAACTACCTCCCTGGGCAGCCTGTTCCAGTGCCCAACGACCCTTTCCATGAAATATTTTTTCCTGATGTCAAGCCTGAACCTCCCCTTGTGGAGCTTGAGGCCATTCCCTGTTGTCCTGTCCCCTGTCACTTTGGAGAAGAGGCCAGCTCCCTGGTCTCCACAGCCTCCTTTCAGGTAGTTGTAGAGAGCAACAAGGTCTCCGCTCAGCCTCCTCTTCTCCAGGCCAAACAACCCCAGCTCTCTCAGCCACTCCTCATAAGACTTGTTCTCTACACCCCTCACCAGCCACAGCTATACTGAATTCCTGATATAACAAATGTTTCTTCTCTGCATTTGTGTGATATTTAGTGAGAAAAATCTCCTGAAAAAAATGTAATGAAATGGCTATTTCCCCATTTCATGAGAATGGTGAATTAGTTGTTAGTTACTTTAGAAATGCTAGACGTGGCAGGACATCCATTGTGCTAGGGATTAAACATACAGGCCTTCATCACGTTGACCTTGTCATCTACAGTCTCAGCTTTGCAAATACAGAAGTGCTTGCTTAGCTTAACTGTTAGAAGCAATGCTGTAGCAATTGGTAGCTGATATTAAAGAAAATACAGTGAGAGGATAGATCACACAGGAAAGGTATGGAGTAGAGGGAATAATAGAGAATAAAAAACCTCATGTTCATATTTCAGTTGTTAAACCTATATTGCAGCCATTTTTTTGTTATAGAATCACAGAATCACCAGGCTGGAAGAGACCCAACGGAACATCGAGTCCAGCCATTCCTATCAAACACTAAACCATGTCCCTCAGGACCTTGTCTACCCGTGCCTTAAAAACCTCCAGGGAAGGCGAATCAACCACCTCCCTGGGCAGCCTATTCCAATGCCCATTGACCCTTTCCGTGAAAAACTTCCTCCTAATCTCTAGCCTAAATCTCCCCTGGCAGAACTTGAGGCCATTCCCTCTTGTCCTGTCCCCTGTAATGAAATAACTTGTCTTGATTTGAAATTCTATTAATATTTTACCTCCAAATAGATCAGTCTAATTAATGCAAATATTCAGAAATTTTGCTCTTGCTTGTTGTTTTTATTACTCTCTTACCAAGAATAAATAAATTAAATGAGAAAGTTTTGAAGGTCAGACATGAAAATTGTAAGCAGTTATAACAAAATTTGAACTTACCTAGGTAAATAGAGCTGCAGTTAATGGATACAAATATATGTCAGATACAAACATTGCAAGCCATGGCACAGAATCATAGAATCATAGAACAACCAGGTTGGAAGAGACCCACTGGATCATTGAGTCCAACCGTAAATTGTTTTGTTATCTCTGGGAACAAAACTTGTGCTACAAATCTTCTCTGTATTTCTGGATTAAATGCATCTTACTATATACTGAATAGCTTATTAGGCATAAACTAATTCCACATCCAGCTTAAAACTGCTGAGAACAATAACAGTAGTGATGCTTAATGTCGAAACTGATACTCATCTGGAAGATGGGGCATTGCAAATTACTGGTAGAATTCTGGTTGCTTAAGTTATGTTCAGTGGATATTGATAAAATTCACATGTTTCCATGTATTTTGAGTCTTGGTTGTTTATTTCTTTGGTAACTTGTTAAGCAAATCCAGTTAGTGTGTGCCTCTGTGAGATATTCAGTCATTTGAACCTGTTTATTCAGAAGTAACTCTTGATTTAGATGTCTGTTTCTCCCTCCCTTCCCCAATAAAAAATGCTAATTTGTGATTTGAGGACCATTACTATGGGTTTGCAGATTCAATTATGATTATCAGATCCCCCAGCTGTGGCAGAAGCATAATTTGGTGTTTACACTTTCTAAGGCAGTAATGTGAATCAGCATGAGGTATAAGCCATTTATAGAAGACATTGTTTATGGAAAGATTAGTCTGATGCTGGGATTTATTGACTACAGCAAAGAAACTTTCGTCTTTTTTGAATTTTGAATCAGCTGAATGGAGCTGAGAGGGAAGGGGGCTGGGAAATTGCCATATCGCTTTTGAGATTTCCTATGTCAGATCTGTCATCTGGATTGAGTTAAGCAAATAATGAGTGTAGGGCAGCCCTGTGACCTTCTGTAGAAATGGCTACAGGGGAGGCAGTGTGCTCTGTGGCAACTAGAAGTGTGCTTGACACAATGCCACTGAGGCCTGGCCCCAGATACATATCAAGAAGGACTAGGCTGCATACATTGATAATGCCACTGACGCTGCCAGTTACAAAACTACACAAGCATTAGAAAGGGCATGTGAAGTATGCTCAGGCAGCTTTCACTTTGCTGTGGGCAGCAGTGACCCATGGTCCTTGTTGATCCTCTTCTATGCTTACAGCTGTTATTTTCAGTGTTTATGCAGGATATCTGTGCTGTGTTTAAAGTACCCTAACCTGCTCACAAACTTTATGGCTAGTGTACTTCTATTTCTTGTGTTATGCCAAGTGTTTGGTGTATCAATATACTTGCTTACAGATATCTGGTATTATTGTTTCTTCCTACAGATTTTCATCTGACTTTATCTCTCTTCTTTCTTGTTCATTTAAGCTTGTGGTTACCTTTTTTTTTTTTTCCACTTGCATGCTTGCCAACATGTATTCACTCACTTTTCCTTTTCTGGCTCTGTCATATGTAGTATTCATGATGTCCAGGAATCATTCTTCTCTCTCTACACATTTTCTGCATCTGACCCTTTCCCAGGAAAGAACCAACTCTCTATTATAAAACTTTGTTCTCCTGGATGGAGAATTGTAATAGTAGACTAAAGATGGCATATGTGTATGGTGTTTTGATTTACGCACTGTTGTATTCAGGATGGTACGTCATATTTTAGAGGCACTAGCAAATTTCTAATGAGACTTAATTGTTGGTGGAGTTGTCGACTTTATTCTTTCTTGCTAGCCTTATTTTAGCATATGCAGGCACATAATGTGACTAAATCATGTGTACCTCAATGCAAAAATTGGACAGGCAACTCATAAGTAATTGTTACACAAGGGTGGTTTGGGCAGGATATCACAGCTTCCATAACAGTATATTAGAAGACAAGCAAAACTGTACAGAAGAAGATAAAGGCATTTTGATCTACAGATAAAGAAATAGTAAGGTCCCTTTGAAGTACCATGCTTTGTATATTAACAGGTGTATGTTTGGTTTTCATTAAAAACTTACTTGGTAAAAATATGATCTCTGGTAGAAATTCCCTGAATATGAGACTTGGTTTATTGAAGCTGGAGGCTAGTTCCTTTAAATCTATGAAATTACTGTACCAAGCAGCTCTGAGAGTGGAATCAAGCCTTTTTAATTTATCTTGCATCAGTGTATGGAAGTTTTAGTAACACAGTCCAAACCTTTGGCTCAGGTTATTTCATGGGAATTAGCTTATAGAATTTTGGGGTTTGGTTTTTTTTCATTGTTTTCTGTCATGATTTAGCCCCAGACCAGCCAATTTTGGCAACTGAAACCAAGCAGTTAGGCTTCCAATTCCTTACCCCATCCCTAACCAGCAGGGAAAAGGCATGCAGGTTGAAAATTAAAGCTACAGCTTTAATGGAATAATAGTAATAATAATGGTGATGATGATGTAAATATATACAAATATATGAAATCTTACCCCCACTCCTGAATGACATCACCATAAATGCTGCAGAGCAGACACAAAGGAAAGGGTCCAAGACTAGAAGGGTGTTGGTCTCAGGAGATGGATTTAGGAACACATGGATCTGGGATCAGGTGCAGAGGGACCAGGTCCTTGCTGAATGTCGGCTGTTGAAGAAGAGAGTGAGACGCTGATTATCACTTAGTTTTATACTGAGTATGACATGCATGGGACAGGATATTCTGTTGGTCAGTTTGGCATCACCTGTCCTGTCCGCCCTTCACTGCAGGCGTGACCTTTTTTTTGCCTCTTAGACTTTACAGCATCCACCAGCTTGAAGATGGCCTTGGTTACTGCAGGAATAGATGTAAGCAATGGACTTTCTGCATAACAGTGCCCCATGTTATCACTTCTACACAGAAACACTATCTGGAAATGATGCAGTTAGCCTTCAGAAAATGAAATTACTTGCACAGGACTTAGCTGAAGTTAGAGACTGATTCTACTTTAACTCAAACCATAACATTTTCTAAAAGAGATGTTACCAAAATGAAAATTTCCCAGTCAAAAAAGGTACTTAACCTATAATGTACAGGCTTGTACAGAATCAAGAAAAATAAAATGCTTTTTTTAAACGCTGCTTTTGATAACTCTTTTATTTGCCTAATTAGAATTTAATTTTTGTTATTCTCTTGATTAGATATAGTTGTATGAAGATCTGCTATTTATCAGCTATTGGAAACAACTGTCATTCCAAAATATTGTTTGGAAGATAAGATTACTTGAATTCATTAGACTTCTAGATGCATAACTTATATCTCACAATTTGTAATCTTTTCAGTTTCTTGGCAGTACGGAAGTAGACCAGCCCAAAGGCACAGAAGTTGTAAGAGATGCTGTTAGAAAGTTAAAGGTAAGAAAGCATTTGTAATGAAATATAAATGGAATGTATTCTTAACCTTCATTCACAGACAGGTCACTTTCTAAGTGCTTATTGGTAAATTAATGGATTCTAGCAGCAGTTATTTTTACTAATTTCTCACTAGTGTGTAGACAGTTCCGTATTGTGTTTGTATTATCAGATGTTCTGATGTTCATATATTTAGTTGTCTCCTAGGTCACTCAGTTCTTGGTAGTAAAGTTTACGTACTTGAGTATGTAATGCTTGCTCTTTGGAAAATTGAGGGTACTCACCCACTGGTGGGAAGCTGCTGCTGACAGAGAACAGGACTAAGAATGTCAGAACAGTCTGTACGTGGGCTATGATAGCTCTGTGGATACTGGCTGTCCTTGACTACTTTTCAACTAAAGCTGACATCTGACCCACGTTACGCTGGAGGTGAAGTATTTTGAAATGTCCTTCATCCTCCAGCTATGATAAGTAATAATATATCTTGAAGTAGAGCTGTAGTGAGAGAATAGAGTTCATAGAATCATAGAATTGCCAGGTTGGAAGAGACGCATCGGATCATTGAGTCCAACCATTCCTATCAAACACTAAACCATGCCCCTCAGCACCTCGTCCACCTATCTTTTCAACACCAGCACAATGAGCCTTTCTGTGAAAAAAATTTTACTAATATCCAGCCTAAACCTCCCCTGGCAGAGCTTGAGGCCATTCCCTCTTGTCCAATCCCCTGTCACTTGGGAGAAGAATCCCCTGTCACTTCCTCCTCTCAGCAACCTCCTTTCAGGTAGTTGTAGGGGGCAATAAGGTCTCCCCTCAGCCTCCTCTTCTCTAGGCTAAACAACCCCAGCTCCCTCAGCCGTTCCTCACAGGGCCTGTTCTCCAGCCCCTTCACCAGCTTCATTGTTCTTCTCTGGACACACTCCACAGCCTCAACATCCTTCTTGTGGTGAGGGGCCCAGAACTGTACACAGTATTCAAGGAGCGGTCTCACCAGTGCCGAGTACAGAGGGAGAATAACCTCCCTGGACCTGCTGGTCACACCGTTTCTGATACAAACCAAGATGCCATTGGCCTTCTTGGCCGCCTGGGCCACTGCTGGCTCATGTTCAGCTGACTGTCAGCCAATACCCCCAGGTCTTTCTCTTTCAGGCAGCTTTCCAGCCAGACCTCTCCTAGTCTGTAGCTGCACAGGGTTGTTGTGTCCCAAGTGCAGTACCTGGCATTTGGCCTTGTTAAACCTCATGCCATTGGTCTCAACCCAGTGGTCCAGCCTGTTCAGATCCCTTTGCAGAGCCTCCCTATCCTTTATCAGATCCACGCTTCCACCCAGCTTAGTATCATCTGCAAACTTGCTAAGGGTTCACTCAACGCCTTCATCCAGGTCATTGATGAACACATTGAACAGGGCTGGACCCAGCACTGAGCCCTGGGGAACCCCACTTTTAACTGGCCTCCAGCTGGATTTAACACCATTTACCACCACTCTCTTGGCCCGGCCATCCAACCAGTTTTCTACCCAGGAGAGTGTGCGCCTGTCCAGGCCAGAGGCTGACAGTTTCTGTAGCAGAATGCTGTGAGAAACTGTGTCAAAGGCTTTGCTGAAGTCCAGGAAGACCACATCCACAGCCTTTCCCTCATCCAGCAGCCGAGTCACTTTGTCATAGAAGGCGATCAGGTTAG
The DNA here is from genome assembly GCA_013389865.1 of Piaya cayana. Lineage (NCBI taxonomy): Eukaryota > Metazoa > Chordata > Aves > Cuculiformes > Coccyzidae > Piaya > Piaya cayana. Next base: position 15,692 of record WAAB01011036.1, read on the forward strand.
TTTGGCAAGACCTGCCTTTTGTAAACCCGTGTTGACTGGGCCTGATCACCCGGTTCTCTTGCATGTGCTTCATGATAGCACTCAAGATCACCTGTTCCATGACTTTCCCTGGCACTGAGGTCAGACTGACAGGCCTGTAGTTCTCTGGATCCTGCTTGTGACCCTCCATGTAGATGGGCACAACATCAGCCAGCCTCCAGTCCAGTGGAACTTCCCCAGTCTTCCAGGACTGTTGGAAGATGATGGAAAGGGGTTTGGCCAGCACATCCACCAGCTCTCTCAGTACTCTTGGGTGGGTCCCATGTGTACTCATACACTTGCAAGCAAGTCTCTGACCACCTCCTCTTGGACCATGGGAGCCTCATATTGCTCCTCTAGCCCCTGGGTTTGTACACAGAGGGAACAACTTTCTTTACAATTAAAGACTGAGGTAAAGAAGGCATTAGTACCTCAGCCTTTTCCTCATCCTCTGTCACTGTTGTTCCCTCTGTGTCCAATAGGGACTGTATGGTCTCCCTAGTTCTCATTTTGTTATTTATATATTTATAGAAAGATTTTTTATTATCTTTCACAGACTTGGTCAATCTGATTTCTCCTGATTTTTTCCCTGCACGATATCAATTCCCTTCTGTAGTCCACCCAAGATGCCTGTCCCTTCTTCCAAAACTCACAGACATTCATCTTCTTTTTGATATCTCTCAAGATCTCCCTACTCAACCAAGCAGGTTTTTACCCCTGCTGGCTCTTTTTCTGTAACATGGGGATGGCTTCCTCCCAAGCTGCTAAACACACCAAGCCTGTTTGTGACAAGGAGCATTACTACCTTGTCCCCCAGGTCTGTTTTGTTGGAAAAGATCTTTGTGCACAAATGCAGACATGTACAATCTCTTCTTTATTGTGTTTGGGCACTGGGGGACACAGTAGAGAATTAGAAAGTATCCTGGTGAAATGACATCTTGAGGGTTGCTAGCTGGTAACTTGGTTTTGACTTGACTGTGTGACAGCAAATACACTTCAGATGCTAGGATTTGGGGGAGGGCATGCTGATTTGAATTGTCTGCCGTGGAATTGCACTGTTTCATGCTTAGCTGCCTAGAGGTATAGAAGCATTAGTTTATTTAAATGTAAAAGTTGTTCTGCCAACTCCTGTACTTGCATAATTTTTGCAAGGGTTTTGTTATTCATTTAAACAGGAGTTCCTCAGAAATGGACAGAAAATCTTGGAATCAATGTTGTAAAATTTGATTCTATGTTATCATGATAGTAAAAAAGGAAGAAAGAAGGCTTGAAACACTATTCAGTGTATTCAGAGAACAATAATGAGGTTTTAGGTTTGAAACAATCCTCAATTAACTGAATACTCATTTCAACACTGATTTATGTTCTGCATCTGAATTCTTTGAAGAGAAGCCTTGAGGTACTGGATTAATTAACATATAGAATAATAGAATAGTTTGAGTTGGAAGGGATCTTGAAGATCATCCATTTCCAGCCGCCCAGCCATGGGCAGGGACCCATTCCACTAGATGGGGCTGCCCAGGGACCCATTCAACTTGAACACCTCCAGAGATGGGACATCCACAACTTCCCTGCACAACCTGTTCCAGTGCCTCACCAGTCTCGTGGTGGAGTAATTATTAATTATGTCTAGTATAAGCTTGCCCCTCTCCAGTTTATGCCCATTGCCCTTAGTCCTATTGCTACAAGCCCTTGTAAACAGTCCCTCCACAACTTTCTTGTAGGCTTCTTTCAGGTACTATAAGATCTCCTTTGACCCTTCTCCAGGCTGAACAACCCCAAATGTCTCAGCCTGTCCTCATATGGGGGATGCTCCAGCACTCTGATCATCTTTGCAGCCTTCCTCTGGACCAATTCCTACAGTTCCCTATCCATCTTATGTTGAGGATTCCAGAACTGGACACAATACTCCAGATGAGGTCTCTCAAGAGAGGAATAGAGGGCCAGAATTACCTCCCTCAACCTGCTGGCCACAGTTCTTTTAATGCAACCCGGGATATGGTTGGCCTTCTGGGCTGTGAGCGCACATCGCTGGCTCATGTCGAGCTTCTTATAGACCAGCACTGAAAAGTCCTTCTCTACAGGGTAGCTCTCAATCACGTCATCCCCCATCCTGTATTGAAATTGAGGATTGCCCCAACCCAGGTGCAGGGCCTTGAACTTGGTCTTGTTGAACCTCATGAGGTTCTCAAAGGTCCACTTCTCCAGCCTGTGCTGGTCCCTCTGGATGACATCCCATCTTTCCAGTGTGTTAATTGTGCACTCAGCTTCTTGTCATATGCAAACTTGCTGAGGGTGCACTGGATCTTGCTGTCAGTATTATGGATGAAGATGTTAAACAGCACTGGTCCCACTACAGAACCCTGAGGGACACCACTTGTCACAGATCTCCATCTGGACTTAAAGCCATTGACCACTACTCTCTGAATACGACCATCCAATCAGTTTCTTATCCACCAAACTGTCCATCCATCAAATCCATATCTCTCCAAAAGAAAGTCTGCTTTCACGAAATTTAGTGTCCTGACTATACTCCTTGCTTGTCTCATATCCCTCTGGACCTTGAACTCCACCATCGTGTAATCACTGCAGCCCAGGATGCCTCCAATCCTAATGTCACTGATGAGTTCGCTTGTATTATTGACCATAAGGTCAATATCTAGCTTGGTTTTGGAAAACAGTAATAAAAATTTTTAAAGCAATGGAAATAGCTTGAAGTAATGTCTTATATTGAAAGAAAACATATACCGGTTTTGGATTGGGAGGGTTTTTAAAAAGATGTTTATCTTGTGATGCTGTATATGTTATTATATGAATTTTATTTCAATTACAAAGTTTTTAATTGTAGTTTTAATGCAAATTAATAGCTAGCAGAAAAACAGGTGACTTCCTTAATATTTGAAGCTATTTTTGTAACTGCCGTGTGTTGCACTGATAACCTTTCCAAGTCACATGTTTGCAGTGATAATATAGACCATGTAATACTGTCACTGTAAACTATTTGTCTTAAACCTACGTCATCAAACTGTCTCAGAATACACATTTGATATACAGCTCTTTATTTCTTTCAGTTAAAAGCCATTACCTCATACAGCAGAAAGACTGTTCCATTTGTCAAACATAGATTTGTGCAAAGCTGTAGCATGCCATTCCATAAATTTACTTTTTCCAGCAGGTGGAGCTGATGTTCCATAGTAAAGTAGAATAACTTGGACTATTTTTTAATTGATGCTTCATTATACGTGTTTTATCACAAATACCACTACTGCATTTTCTAAACATTTGCTAATTTTGATGGACCAATTGCAATTTGAATATATATTTTTTTCAAGTATCTCTATATATATATTTCTAGCAGCTTGTCCAGTGCTTTTATTTAGCTGAAATTTTCCCTCATGTCTTCAAATTTCTCAGAGCTATACTGCAGGAGAAGGAAGAAAGTTAGGCACTAATGCTTAAATATGTGTATAAGGTGAAATGTTCTCCTAATTTATTACGAACAGTTTTTTCCTTCTAGTCAAACTAATATCTATAATGGAGTAAATACTAAGGAAAAAGATTTTGCATCAGAAAACATCTGCATTATTCAAATATGTAAATGTTGTCAAACTGCACTTTATGAAATAAAGTGAAATGATTACTTCCTTTGGTTAATGAAGGATGTGATTTCTAGATCAGAGACTAGGCATTATTTGGTTCTTCTCAAAAAATACTTGAGGGATTGCCAGGGGCAAGAATGGGGGGAAAGATCAAATGTAAAGTGCAGTGTAACCGTACCACTAGTAAGAAGACAGCATGGAGGGGTCTTAGGTTGAAATAAGAAGTAAATGCCTGAGTTTTGGGCTGTCCTTTTGTACTCTTCAAAGGAATGTTTTTTATGAGGATGAAACTTAAGGCTGGTCTCTTACCCAAGTTCCAACTCTCTCCTTTTCTCCTCCATTTTCCTTATGTAAGTGGAGATGACCAGAGATAGGTTAAGTAAAGATAATCACTTTGAAGCCACTTGAAATAGCCTTCATTGGCTCTCTGACCTGAAAGGATAGCAACATGAGTGCTCTTTCACGTACCTCCACATGTTATGATGGTGTCCTGCTGCTGTTAGTGGACCATATTAGTAGATATTGTTCTGAGCATGCTTTCATGTTAAAGCAGAGTTTCACTTGCTGTTGAAAGGAGAGAGGAGGGTGGAGTATAGAAGATCTTTGGGATAAAAAGGTTTTCAATTAAACCTTACAACCATGACTGCTCTCTTTGAAGTACTGGAGAAAGCAGGACATGTAGTTTGGGGCCAGCCAAGGATAGCCTAAACAGATGAGAAGAGTTGGGGATGAGAATACCTGTTTACAGCACCCCCCACCCCACCCCCACCCAGCTTAAACAACTATGTGTCCCTCAAACATCTTTTAAGGTGTCCAAATGAAGTGCAGTGTCTGATACTTTACTGGAAGCCTGCATAAAGCAGTTGAACCTCTATTCCCGATAGATTAGTACCCAAATTACAGAAATGTCTTACCTATGAGGTTTTGAGGATTTTTAATAAACTCTTGAATTGCAAAGTAAGGTATAAATATTAAATAAAAGCACGTACTTTTGACTTGCATACCTTAAATTAATTTTGATATAATTTGTTTTAACCATTATTTCTTTAACTAAAGCTTCTGGCTGTTCTTAAAACATGAATTTTTTTCATCATTTTAATTTTGTTGATTAATACTCTGATTGCAGTTTGCTAAGGCTTGATGCAGAGAGTATTTAAAATGTAATTTTACTAAGAGTGTCAAAGATTACAGTTTTCCCTGCTGCTGTAATAAAAGACATGGAAAATATTTTTCTTTATTTTTAAATCTGTATTAAACCATAGAAAATAGATTTATTTGTATCTGTTACTTTCCCTGTATGATTCAGGGAAAATATAGTGTTATTTCCAAATCAGTTAAATAGAAGCTATTGCTTTTATTTTGTTATTGTTAGTGATCCAAATCTGTGTGTCTTTCCTGAGGACAATATATGTATAAACTAACAGCTTAAGAATTTGGCCCATCTTGTTTCTTCCCAAGCCATACTGTGATTCATTTTAATATTTTACCACCGTCCATTTTGACACCAGTGGAAGGTTACGGATATTTACCCACTTAAATTATATTGTTACTGCGTGAGCCACAAATATTACTTTGTTTCAAATGTGTGCTGAAAGGAGGAAATGATATTTGTAAGTATCCCATGTCTAGAGGCCCCTCAGGGTCCTGTTTAGGTAGAAGGAATAAGTAGAAATAATAGGAAGAAAAAAACCCACCAAAACCAAATTGGCCAATATCTGACTAAGTGTTAGGATCTGCTGTTTGAAACCTTGCACAAGTTTGAGAGGTGACTGAACTTGGCGTTTTGGAGGTCAAGCAGGAGAGAAATTACTGATTAATATCTGTACATTATCTGTTTTTACACAGAAAAGGGACGTGGGCAGGAAAATCATCAAGCAAGTAACTGCACCAGATTTTCTGAACTCATCTAAGTGTACTTTTCAGTCACTGTATATCAGTAAACCTTTGATTAAAAAGTTTGTCTGTATTGAAAAGATTCTTTCACCATTAGCTTGATTTTGGTTTGATGGAGTTTCTTATAAAATGGGTTTCCAGTCCTCTGTTAACTTTTATACCTTGTGATCTTTCTCCATTTTGTTGACATCCCTTTGCATTCAAACCCTCAGAATGTAAAATTTGACTAGTTTCTCACAAGCAGTTGATGCAGTGCAGCCATTGTTTTCTTCTTAATGATCTTTTTGAAATACCCAAGGACTGCATTGATCTTCCCAACTGTAGTTTCATGAGAAAGTCCATGGTTACCGGAAGGCCTATCATGACATCAAGATATTCTTAATTCCATCTTCACAGGGTAGTTGCTGAAGAAAGGACATTTGTTCCTGAATGTATGATTTGCAAAGTTAGTATTAGAGTAGAGGTGTTTTGTTTGCATTCAGGTAATCTTTGGTGTTTAGTTTGGTGAAGCTTTCTCTGTGTTATTTGCCCCTCTATCAAACTTTGTGATCTAGAGACCTCCCCTGCCATGATTTTAGATTTCTAAGCATTAGTTACTTTTCTACCCCTTTTTTTCTCTAATTTTTTCTGCCTACAGATTTTATCAGTAACTATTTTCCTCCAGGTTATTGTTCTATAATGTCATGCTTAAGAAATAAACCCTGCTGGAATACATTAGAAACATATCTTCCTAATGACAATTTCCTGTTTATAACTGCATCTGGAGACTAATGTAACTAACTTAACTAATACTTTCTTTGTATTGCTTCATTTCCTAAATATAATGGCATTGAAAACTAAGTGAAATGCTTCCTCTGTTTTGACAAACTGCATTTTTTGTGAAGTCCATATTGATCTTCACTAATTTCATCTCACTTGAATTCTTTAGTTCTTGAACTTGATTTATGCCTTTTGAGAGTGGAGACATGGTAGGGTCATTTTGTTTACCCTTTTTTTTAATACTGGCACAGAATTATCTTCTAGAACTTCCTCAGTGTTGTAAGACTTCTCAACCACTTGGAGCAAGCTTTGACCAGCTGTTCTAAAACTTGTGTGAGTTATTCAGATCTACTTATTTTAAAATGTTTTCATGTTGTAGATATTGTTTGGGACTCTCTCTCTCTCTATTGTTTGGGTGATTACAGTTGGAATTGCAAACATTTCATCATCATTTGCAACATACTCTATCTTTAAATCAGTAAAATCAAATACCATTTATGCCTCCTGTTCATTAATGCACAGAAATACTTGTGTATGTCTTGGGTATAAATGGACATATCCAGAAAGCTGTGGTTTTCTCAGGTTCAAGGCTGTTCTAAGTCAAGATGTGCCCCAGCGTATGTATGTTTCTGTGCACTGTGAATTGCATTGGAAATTAACATGCCCAAACTGTCCCTATTGGATGCAGTAGGAATAACAGTGACAGGGGTTGAGGAGAAGGCTGAGGTAGTTAATGCCTTCTTTGCCTCAGTCTTTAATTGTAAAGAAAGTTGTTCCCTCTGTGTACAAACCCAAGGGCTAGAGGAGCAAAATGAGGCTCCCATGGTCCAAGAGGAGGTAGTAATGCTCCTTATCACAAACAGGCTTGGTGTGTTT
>WAAB01011039.1:3882-13935 GCA_013389865.1 Piaya cayana
AAGAAAAGAAAAGAAAAGAAAAGAAAAGAAAAGAAAAGAAAAGAAAAGAAAAGAAAAGAAAAGAAAAGAAAAGAAAAGAAAAGAAAAGAAAAGAAAAGAAAAGAAAAGAAAAGAAAAGAAAAGAAAAGAAAAGAAAAGAAAAGAAAAGAAAAGAAAAGAAAAGAAAAGAAAAGAAAAGAAAAGAAAAGAAAAGAAAAGAAAAGAAAAGAAAAGAAAAGAAAAGAAAAGAAAAGAAAAGAAAAGAAAAGAAAAGAAAAGAAAAGAAAAGAAAAGAAAAGAAAAGAAAAGAAAAGAAAAAAAAAAAAAAAAAAAAAAAAAAAAAGAAAAGAAAAGAAAAGAAAAGAAAAGAAAAAAAAAGAAAAGAAAAGAAAAGAAAAGAAAAAAGAAATCAAGGGGGAAAAAGGAAAAAGAATTGAGAGAGTGAAAAAATAAAGGCTGAGACTCATGCCCTGAGACCACATAACCCCAGAGAAAATATAACCTCCAAATGGATACTCCCCCTCCTCCACTCCTCTACTCATCTTCTACTGTGCTGCAAGATTTTAGTACCTAATCAAGTATATAGCAGCCATAAACTATTGTCCCTTTTTATATAGTTTCAGATGCAAGAAGGAGCACATTTGTTATAATGACCTAAACCTATCAGATGAAATAACGCTTAGGGATGACAAACTCTAAATTATGAGTGATTATTTCTAAATTCATTACAACTTCATCTGACATTTTTATTGCTTTCTTAATTTCTTCCTGCCAAGCCACAGAAATTATTACTCATGATATAAAATGTGCACCAATTAGAAAAAAGATTTTCCAGGTTTGCACTCTAACTGTTTGGCTTCCAAACCAAGATGACTGAGCCATGGAGGTGTTATGGAAGTAAACATCAGGATCACAAATATAAAAATAAAATAAAGTTTCTCATATGTTTAGAACTCCAGAAACTTCATTAATTCTCAGACATTAACTACTTTAAATGCACAACAAGCCATTGATGAAGTTATTATTAGCTCCATTTTACAGATGGAGGAAAAATATCTGGAACTGAGTCATGTCACTTTAATACATAAGCAAGATATCAGTCTGTAGATGTAGCAAAGGTAGATTTAAGTGACAATGAGCAGCCAAGGGATTTAGGGGGTTGGTGTGAAATATGGTACACTGTGGGCTGTGCAATTGTGTACAACTGTGTGAATATAAATAATTGCTTAAGTGAGGAGCTGAAGGGAAGAGCACTGTCTCACCTTGACTGAGGGCACAATTGCAATAGCAGAATGATCTCCGTGTCTCAGTGGAGTTCTGCTCAGCCCAGTAATGAAGGCAGATCACATCCATCTCAATTTGCTGCAAGAAAAATCCTACTCTTGTGCTCTGACATTTGGATCAGATCCTAAGGTAGGATGAAGTCTGGGCTTCATAATTCCCACTCATCTACACAGAAAAGAATGTATTTAAATAAAGGATGATAGGATAGTACAGGGGAGTGATAATATTTGTAGAATTCAACTCATGTAAGGTCATGTACTTAGAGCTAGGTTTCCAGGCTTTTGTCTGTTGGGATTTCCTATATGAATGTGTTTTGAGGGGTTTTGGCCTTCCTCTAACAAATCAGGTATTGGTCATTCCCTGAGGCAAAACATTTATCATATTTGGCAAACCTGGTGCTCCTCTGGTCTCTACCTCTGGTAGGGTTTACAGTTAAGAACCTACAAGCAATTTTCAATCTGAAGCCAAGAAAAATTCAAGAAAATTATGAATGCTGAAAGAGAGAGGAGACAAATTTTGCTGAGGAAGGCATCACTCTAAATACAGTAACAGTAACTAGTACAGCTACTCTAGCACAAATGACCAAAATAAATGTATTATTTGGCAAATACTTTATTCATTCATATGCTTTATTCAGCATATTCAACAAAGAATGAGCTGAAGTTTAGGTTGTTTGTTTTTTTTTTTTTAATGAATATTTCTCTGTGGACTAAATAGTTAGCATTCACACTCAACATCATCAACCAGAGAAGATGATCTTTAAAAAAAGCTGTTGTTTATTCATTGAGTTGGTGGCAGTACCAGCACTAAATAGCATAGCTTGTGCTGGTTTATTTATTCAACATTGGATTTTGGCTCAGACCTTTACATATGCCTTGTTAACAGTCTATAGGACCTTTTCATGGGAGTACAGCACCCTATCCTTGCTATAAAATATTGAAAGGGCAGCCTCTGCTATGCCAGACACATATTGACTCATCCTCCCTTGCAGGGGCAGATGGTGCAAGACCAGCTTATCTGAGTCACTGTTTGTGACCCTTCTCAAGCCTGTGGCATTTTTCTTCACAGGAAAGTGCTCCTAACAATAGCTTTGCTTGCGCTCTCTGCCTGGAAAGTTCAAGTCTCCACCTGACGGCCACACACTCTTACACATTTTGTGTCACGTGTCAGAATGTGTCTGACAAGAAAATGGAGAGATTAACTTCCTCAGACTACTCTCCAGTACCTGCTCACCATCCCTGTATCACTCACCCAGGAACCCATGAGGACAGTAAAAGAGGTGAGATGTTTTTTACTGCAGCAAAATAACAAAATTACACCTGCATCTAAGGGATGTACAGCCCCTCCTTCTCCTCAGTAGTTTCCAGCAACATTACAGTAGGTAATGCCCAGTAGTGCTTCTAAGAGTTACTTGCACATAGAAACTCACCTTCTGTCTTTTGACATGTACTCAGATAGCTTAGGAGAACCAGCCTGGGGCGCAAAGTAATTTTACCTCCTGGGTCTGTAATTTCTGTGAGAAAAGATTGATATGTGAGGTAATTCTCTTCTGATTAAGTTCATTTTATAAACTATCAGATCCTCTCTGTGAATCATAGGTAGTCAATTTCATGACTTTGTAATCTGTACATGGTCTACTTTTATTATTATGTGATTGTTGATCAGCCCATGAAAGGACAATACTCCTCAGCTCAGTAAAATACAAATATCCAGAAACTTGACGATATTCTGTCTCTTGGATAGCCACAGGATGGGCTACTGGCAGAACTCCACCCATTTCAAGTCCAGTGGTGGCTAATCATTGATAGTTTGAATTCATCTCCTTATAAGTATTTTGTAACAGCATTTCAGAAAAAGTAACAAAACAGATTGAGCACTTCCCAGAGATTTATTGGTAACAAATGTCTCCCCAAATAGTAATAGTCTTGTGGTCAGATAATTAACTGGATTTAGGGGTACTGGGAAGTCTAATCAGGTCTAGAAGCATATTTGTCTAAACTACAAGATCTGCAGAGCTATTTCACCACAGCTTGGATAATCTACTGTTATGAACACTTTAAAAATAATAAACATTGAATATATTTCCATGGTGTAACAAATCTTCAAGCAAACATTTAAAAGCTACAGCAGAAGAAATCTTAGTTTTTAATTTTCTTCATATTTCTACCAATTCACAAAGTTAAATTTTGATTTTTTTTGGTGAGGTTTCATGAGACCTTTTCTCTAGTAAGCATTACTGCAATACAGGGTGAGTTTAACTATCAAGAATTGGTGCAGTAATTACACATTTGCTACAAATCTTCCATCCATGAAAATTAATTTGCAGGTTCTTGGATTTTCAGGCTCAACAAAAGTATATATGCTTTGTTTCTGCATAAAGCTGCAAATCTTGCTGTATCTAAACAAATTTGAAAGACATAAATGTGTGCACTCATCTCTCCATGAATTCTTTGAAGAATCTGGCCTTTTAATGTAGAAAATTGGAACCAGGCTGTTTGATGTCTGAAAGATTAGAAATGAAGGGGGGTGGGGTGGCTGTGCTGGTGTTTGTCCTTCACTTCACAAGCGCAATGTAATTTCTGCAGTATTTTTTAGTCTCCACATTCCAGATGCTTACTATTATGCATCACATCAAACAGATATTTTCTTCTTGCAAGGGAAAACTCAGGTTGTGTTGCGTGAAAATTTCTAAATCACTATGCATAATAAACACAATTTACAAAACACTCAGTTTATTTTGGGAGAAAAAAATCCCAGGTAAGAGGCTGTGGAAGAAAACAGAAATATGGACAGGAATTCACAATCTGGTAATTCCTAAATTGCATTAAACTTCTGCTTATTTCATTAAATAAAACTGACTTCACTCAGATTTCTATAACTAAGACTTCCACAAAATAATGGCCCTGTGGATAAAAGGTTAATAATCAGCTGCTTTTCCTTCTATCTGAGGAAGGACTTGATTTCTGCAACAAGGATTTAGCACTAGTGGTAGTGATTAGGGAGCCCTATTACCTATGGCTGACAAGAGCATGTATCAGTGCAAAAGCAGCAGTAATAACCATATCATTTCATTGAGGGATGGCTGGTGTTGGCAGATAAGTGACAGAAAGTTTTACTTTTTGCTTAAGCATTTTGAAAGAAAAACCCAAAGGAAGAGTAAGACTGCGAATATAAAGTTTGAAGGTACTACTAGTGAAATAAAAATACAAAACTTCTGTGCACACTGATGCCTGCAGTGGGTGAGAAAAGATGTCACAGATCCCTTCATTCAGACTCCAGTGAAGCATCTTAGAATGCATGTATAGAATGAGCTAATGAAACTTTTACATACCTTCCTTTGTTCTCTATATAGGTTTAGAAAATATCACTGGGAATGAGCAGTTCTCCAGCTATTGTACAGTCTACATATTGGCTTTTGCCAGGGCTCCAAGTGTCAGCATTTGGGATAAGTTTTCCTTGGCCCTGTGTTTCACAGGGTGGGCATGGTTATGCCTCAGAGCAGACTGATAACACAAAACATAGCTGCACAGTGCTCATTTTGAAAGTTTTGTAAAAAGGGGAAAAGTTGTCACAGGACCACTATAAAAATTTCATATGCACATGGTAGTCACAAAATGGAAGGTGATTCTTTCTGCTGCCATGGAGAACAACAGGAATGAAAAGAAGTCCTGCATTATAGTGAAAAATTGGTCAAATCCAGATCTTTATAGCAAACTATCTACTTGTCCACTCTTGTAAAACTGTTGTTTGTCTTCTGCTATTTCATTTCACATCCACAGTTTCAGTAATTGAGCATTTTCCTAGAATATTTTAAGTAGATTTGGTGAAAGAGGAGGAAAAAGAATGCTAGGCATGGGACAATGAAAGGGAGAAAAGAAACTATAATATTTACAACATGTATTTTCCCAAATCATGTTAACTAATACAACATCTTACAAAAGGAAAATGTACAAAAACTGGAATTAGTTATACCCTATTTACATTCTACAGAACAGCTAAGTCAATATGATTTTGTATGTTACCTGAATTGCTATTTATTTGTTTGGCTTTTCCTAATATTTTTTTTTTCTTTTTCTAACTCATTTAGCTTTACTTTGATATCATCTCCTTTGCACATGCCCAGCTTTTCCCATTTCCAACCATATTTTAAAGGGGAAATACAGTAGGATTAGTACACTCCGTGCCTGCCATTGCCAGAAGGCAAATATTTGCTATCCATGAGTAATGAACTATATCTTTGAAATGAAACAACCAAAAACCCATTCCTTGGGATGTGTTTAACAGCAGTCATAATGGCATTTTAATTCTGCTACAACTGCTCAAGTCAAAGGAAGACTGAACTAATAAAATTGAAAAAGAATCTTAGAATTTCTTAGCTATGTAATCCTGCAGATATAGTCACTTATTTCCTATATCATATCTTTAGTGAACATCTTGACACAATTTTTATTCTTATAAAATCATATAAAATTCTCATAAAAGAATAACATGAATGCATAAACATCAATGGAGAATTTTGTTTGTAAATTCACAAGACTGTTTTTTTCCATTAGTAGAGCATTTGAATGTTTTAAAAATTCTGGATTTATTTATATATAAGAATGAAAATATTTCAAATGCACACTAGGACTCTAAAGAAAATAAGTGCAAATTTTCTCTGGCTTCAAAACAAAACAGCATAAATTCTGATTTTCTCTTTTCCATTCAATTTTATTACCTCCTTGGGGGAAAAAAGATAAATAAAAAGAGAGGACTGAGCAAGTGATGCTGAGGGTAAATAAATAATCCGTGACTTCCTGAGAAGATTTATTTGAATCACACTAAGAATGAAAGGTTTAGGCATGGGTTAAGAGCTAATATCAGGGCATTGTGCCTCATAGTCAAAATACTTTACTGTTTAGGTGCAAGACTTCCAAGAAAGGTTGTACACATCTCTGACTCTATATTAATCATAATTGAGAATAGTGCTATACTATTTGATAGCAGTCAAGAAGACATGAATCATTATCCAGATACTCTATTTAATATCTACCTTAACTTAGCTTATGTTAAATACACCTCAAGTCCTGCTCAGCTTTGTGTATCAGATGCTTAACAATTCATACACACATCACATAGCAAAGGCAATTACACTTACAGGTCTGTGTCCATAAGTTGTGTGTCACTTTCAGTAAAGCTGTCTCTTTTGAAACATGTTAATGTACCCAAGCCTAATTCAGGTATTCAGCAAACTGCAGCATCTGCCAGCTAAGGAATATGTCACTGGCTGATATAGCCACATCTGCCATCTTCCTCTCAGATTTGATGTCAGCTAAACACATAGGTACCAAATCTCTGGAAGATGAGAAACAAGGAGTGACAGTGTGCACATTTTGATTAACACATGCGTTCACTCACTATTTTGTGAGATTTCAGAAACACTGGATCTAAAAAGCTCCTCTGTCTATCATTCACTAGATATCTGGTGGAAAATAAAAACATCTGGAATGGGTAAATTATAACAATTTCTATCTTAACTGAGGCGAAAATCAGGTTATGGTTTAAGAAACATCAAGCATGCCCTTAGAGCATCCAAAAGCACAGTTACAGTGCTCTAGATTAAGAAAGGATATTGTGAAAAACTGTTCACCAACCTGGAAAATAACCTAGTGATAAAAAATGTTTTTAAAAAAATTCATTACTAGGGTAAAAGCCACAGTTCTGAAAGCAACTTATTAGTAAGAAAATAATGAAGAAAAAAATAATGAAACTGGAAATGATCAGTGCAAGTATGAGTGCATCCCACACTCCGGATCAAAAGGATACGTCTGTCTCTGTTATATAGACCTTTTTCTTTTATGACCTTACTTGTGTAAGACACCATCATGCAGAATTTGTTGCCAAAGACTCTTTCCTCAAAACAGGGACCTGATTCTAACTCATGCAGAAGTCCCTTAAACCAAAGAGTGTTACAAATTACACTGTCTAGGCCCATATGGTCCTTGCAATCTGTTCTCTTCTAAAGATCCTCCGTAGTACCAAACACTTGTTAAGAGGCTTTTACATAAAAAAGACAAGGATACCAGGCAAATAGCAAGTAAGTTGTCACCTTTTTCAGTCCTGGGTTATCCTGGGAGGACTCTCTTAGAAGAAGTGACACTTTCTGGAGCTCCATCATAGTGTAATAAGGTGTGAAGTATATCCTTTCCTCATTGTTCGGAAACACACACTGGATAGTTGGCTAGGGCGTGGGGCATTGAGCAGGGAGTGGGAGGGGCGGGGTGGAGGAGAAATGCTGTTCTCAGTTTGTTTTGAGCTTGGTTTTCCCACAGGGAAGGAGATATTTATCTCAGCATTGGTGAGATGGCTACCTTCTTTACTCCATAGCTACACATGTGGTCACACTTAAAGGTGACAAAAAATAAACCCAGACAAAAATGACAAAAAGCCCAGAAACAGGGCTGGGAACTTGTTCAGCCAAATCTGCCCACACTTCAAAACATCTTGAGAAAAAAAAATCATGACAAAATCCCACTGCAATAATGTCAGTAATGAGAATTTTTCCATTATTATTGTTCCTTACCTACTTGATCACAAAAACATCAGAAACCCATGAATTTTGCCTCAGGATAGCTGTACTTCAATTTCTAATTTCATCTTGGTCTGCAGTCAGGAAAGTCTAAGAATAACACTTTGCAGCTAAGTAGGTAAATTATTTTTGTGGATTTAGGAACCATTTCAACCCTTTCTTTCTGTGCTCTATCTTCCCGTCAATATTACTAATAAGGGCAATAAGTGTGACCATAAATGACACTCTAGATTACTCTTTATTTTTAATACCTCTTTTAAAAAATAAATTTTAGGCGTGTTTACTTTCAAGGGTACAGACTCAGAAATAAATGGATGCAGTTGCCTGTCAAGTATCTTTTTTATGGATAGGACATTTGTCTGTTCTCCTGTAGTGAAGCCTAAATGTATAAGTGCTGTAAGAACAGACATTTACAAATGTCTCAGCTAAGGTAAGGATCCAAATCACAACACGTGATTCTCCAAGAGTTTTGATGGTTGTTTTAGTTCCCTGGTCTGTGTATGGCAAAAGAGAACTATAGATAGGTTTATATTCTTAGAGAAAGGTCTGAAGGTAAAAGTTCTTTTGTTGTTATAATCAATTTGAAAGGACTGATGACATTCCCACAACTCATCTCTATTTACTTTCTCTTAGCTCCTTTTTGTGTTTCTTGTGGAGAAGATGCCACATTTATCTTTAATATAACTCCTGGTGCTGTAGCAAAACATCCTCTGGGTTAATTTCTCTAATCCTCTAAGCAGGAGGCTTAACAGCTGAAGCTCATCATGTCCTTTTATGCTGATTCAATGGTCAGCAGTAAATATGATGATTCCCAGATGTTCGCAGTTGATAGACTACACAGGCTTGATAGGAATACCGCAGAAATCAGTGACAAGTAGGGTTTTTTCTTGCCACAGTAAGGTGCGCAGAGGAAAAGTAGAACATGTTTTTAAGGTAAATAGATGTTTTGGGGCTTTGAAACAGTTACAGAACCTTTGTTCTTTCATGTTGAGATCTAGAGATAAGAGAATATAATGCCACATAGATTCAACATGTGAACCATTTTGTTTGTGTTTCTTACAGAATTTTTAGATTTGATTTCTTAACAAAATCCAAACCTCCCCTTCAATAATACCAGAAATGCACAATTCTCGTTGTATCATACAATAAGTATATTCAAACAGACTGGCAGCTCTTGAAATACCATACACTGAAGACTGATGATAGCCAAATAAACCAGTGTGCAGAGAAAATTGGCTAAATAGAGTGGTGGTGGCATAATTACTTGGGTTTTAATTGGGTCATGAGTTCTTAAAGTTGGATGTGAAAGGATGTGTCAATTCTGTGACTAAGGCAGAATATTGGATAGTTGTTGATCTGTTCAAGGGTTTCCTCTTTCAAAGATATATGCAACTGGTTTTGGTACAAAATAGAATAGCTGAAACATGAGAGAATCCATGCTTCTGGGAATGTCCTCCATCTGATTAAGTGTTTGGCAAGGACATTGAGAATTCTGGTCTAAATCAGGCTTAAGTGAGGACACGCTTCTGAGCCAAGTATTCTCAGTACAAGGAGAGAAGCTGCTTTGCAGCATATCCTGTCTTTTGGAAACTAGCATATCCTGTCTTTTGGAAACTGGTTTTCTTCCAGGTATCTCTTGGCTTGTCAGATAAAGATACTTTGTCCAGATTAAGATCCCTTAGTCAGACAGTCTGCTTAACTGTCATAGCCTTGATAACTTGATGAGTCATTTGCTTAGCTAGTGTTAAGAGACCAGGGTATGAGATGTGTTAAAAATTATGGATCCTGGAGGAAGAACCTTCCACTCAATTAAGTCCCAGAAGTGAATTGCTTTGGTAATCTCTCAAAAGATATCTGATGAAGTAGAGGACAGGTAGCAACTACAGGTTCTCAGGCTAGTATTAGACATTCACCATGCCATCCTGTTGATGAACAGATTTTCATAGAATCACGAGGTTGGAAGAGACCCACTTGATCATCAAGTCCAACCATTCCTATCAAACACTAAACCATGTCCCTCAGGACCTTGTCCATCCGTGCATTAAACATCTCCAGGGAAGGTGAATCAACCACCTCCCTGGGTAGCATATTCCAATGCCTAATGACCCTTTCTGTGAAAAACTTCCTCCTAATGTCTAGCCTAAATCTCCCCTGGCAGAGCTTGAGGCCATTCCCCCTCATCCTGTCCCCTGTCACTTGGGAGAAGAGGCCAGCTCCCTCCT
>WAAB01011040.1:0-13157 GCA_013389865.1 Piaya cayana
TTCTGTGATTCTGTGAATTTACTCCTCATTGTGGACAGGATGAGCAATGATGCCTGGTTTCAAATGAACTTTCCAGACCAATGCCTGTTCTTTTGAAAGCAATAGTTTTGCCTTTGACAATATTACATGCTTCATATTTGTCTCTGACATGAAAAAGAACATGACAAATGCAGCTATTTTCCCTCTACACCACACAGTTAATATAATCAAGCGAGCTAAATAAATAAAAAAAATAAAATAAAATAATGATTCTATTACTCTTAAACTAATTTCTTGCCTGACAATATTTAGGGAAAGCTTTAATTTTCTACAACACAACTCATCAAAAATCAAATAAACATTCTGTTAAAATTCCAAAATTAAGCCATGAGTAGAACAAGTGAGCACTTTTTGTCTGCTCTGGCATACTTTATAAGCACTCTAAACACAAATATTGCAGCTATACACAGCATTTCCACATGCTGATATTTACAGTTGGAATTTGTCACATTTATCATATTATAATTTCTCTGAATTATGAGTAAAGCATCTGACTGGAAAGAGTGGAAAAGGGAGAAGAGAATAGGCAACAAGAATCAACAGTTAAATTATATCAAGCCTAAATAATTAAACCATGATATTATTGCAATAATTGACTTTTGTCTACTCCATAGTCTTTTTTCCTATTAACACCCAATTTTTTCTGTCTCATACTGTACAGAAACTAAAATTTTCCAGCAAATGCATCTCAGTGTTGCACCTCAGTAACCCCTGGAATCCCTCCAAACTAATTTTTTTTTTTGAGTATGTTCTTTAAATTGCAGATTGCACTTTGGAAGAGGACAGAAACCACTAG
Organism: Piaya cayana; assembly: GCA_013389865.1. Lineage (NCBI taxonomy): Eukaryota > Metazoa > Chordata > Aves > Cuculiformes > Coccyzidae > Piaya > Piaya cayana. The sequence continues at coordinate 836 of WAAB01011040.1, forward strand.
GCAGTCCAGTAGTATAACTGAAGGAAATCATATAGGGATTAGAGTGGATGACAATCTGAAATGTCAAAGCTTTTAACAACAAACAAAACCCCCATAAGTGAACCAGAAGAATACAAACAAAAATCCCCTGCAGATCACTGTCCATGTTGGAAATAAAGAAATGTGAAATTGCATTTATTCTCTTCTATATCGGCAGCTGCAGCTACTCCTCCTCAAGTCTCATCTTCCTCCAAAAAAAACTGCAATGTGCTCCCATGTTTTTCAGATCCCAGTCTTTATGCTCCCTTTTTTTGCTATACATACCTAGGCAAAAGGAAGCCAAATGTGAAATGTAATGACAGAGTGGACAGGGCACATGTGCCAAACCTCCAACAAATCAGGTATCTCTAGGATGGTAGTTGAGCCCCCTGTTATCTGCTCTGACATTGATTTTCACAAAACCCTTAAGAACTATGGATCTTCATGCATTCTTCTGTCAAAATTTGTTAGTATGGACCAATATTTAACAATTTATTCAGGAAAACTTGTAGATATAGAATGAGACAGGGCACAGCATAAGCTCCACATTAAAAATCAGGAAAAGAAACTTATGCTGGGACATTATGCAGAAGAGTGGTGTATTCCAGAATTGGGAACTAATTGTTCTAACATTCATTACAGTTTAAATGATCTGTCTATTTTGTATCTGACTTTTTAAGACAGATCAGTTGTAAATCAGTCACAAAACAGGAATGATAACAGACTGGGAAAAAGTAATCTAGAGTAAAAAGTGAGAGGAACAGTATGTCTAACTTGGATATTAAAAAAAATGGAAGGTATGTAAACAAGGTTTCAAGAAATTGATCAGTTGCTCTCCATGTCCAGGAAAGAAGAGACTGTCTTAATTAGCAGCAAAAAAAACCTGGAGAAAACATTTGGGAAAAAAAAAATGTGCTGATGGAATCGGTTAAAAAGGCTTTCCAAGACATTGCACAATCACTGACTGCAGAGGTTATTAAATGCAGTTTACACAAGCACACTCTCTTCCAGGGACTTTTAGGTTTACATTTCTGTCACTGCATCTTAAAACTTTTTAAGGTGGGGAGATTCTAGAGATGCACTAGGCATCACTACAGTTACAGCAGCACAAATTGTCCTCCATTTGCACATTTTGTTCAGTTTCTAAAATGTGAATCTGTGATCTAGTCACAAATCTGAGAAAAATCAAATCAAGAAAATGTAAGAGTTGCCATAGGCTTCAGTTAATTTAGGCTCAGGATCTTAATGCAGGAAGGTAGCATACTTATGCATTTCAGTATCAATCACGGAGAAATAATCTTTGTTCATGCTCTTTGCTTTACTAAAACAGTGAAACAAAATCAAGTTAAACAAAGGAAAACCAAAATATTTCTAAAGATTTCCCCATCTCTGGATTCTAGGGTGAGGATTAAAGTAATGAAGGTTAAGCTATCGGTCGAAATTGATGTAATCATTTACCAATAAAGATTAATAATAACCTTCATTTTTGCTAATTTCCCTCTTCACATTCCCCCAAAATACTTATTTTAATACTAGTGAATGACTGCAGAGACAACTCTTCATTTACAGAGAAGTGACTTTTTCCAGTCCTTCCATGTAAGGCAAACTGGTCTGAAACAGTTTTGTTTTTCTACTGGGATATTGTAAAGTTTCAGTCCTACAAATTGGTACATCTGTAGACAATCCTAAACCACAGTAGGGCTTACTTATTTCAAATGAGACATTTGCATGAGTGAAAACCTACGAGGAAACATTTTCAAACATTAGAACTTAGAATTAAATTCTTAACATAAGAATTGAAAAGCATTCTTTCTTGCTTATTATGCCAGAAATAATACTTTATTACAAGCCCTTTTTAAGTTTTAAAAAATGCAGAGTTTGGAATATAGTTGATTTTTTTAAAAATGCATTACAAGAAATGTAATGTATAATAAGTTTATAAATACTGCATTTCATTCACATTAATTAATCCATTCATTTTAATATATAAGAGTGTATGAAATTTGTGGAGTTTTAGGCTTTGGAAAAAAAGAAAATATCAGATTTGTACTCCCTCTTAAATATATGCTTCATGTCTAAATAACACATCATTTTCTTGTCCTTAAAATATTAGTCAGATAAGAAGTAATTTATGACTACAATCCTGTCAATTAACTACTAAATGAGCAACCATTTAACTTTGACAGAGGAGGAACTGAAATTGCCCATATACAGAAGACATGCACTTGCAGAAAGAGCAAAGATATAGAGAGACCTCCCATGTTTATATTCAGCATAAATATTTTTGAACATAGCAATTGAAAGGCAGATCAAAGGATCAACCAGAATGCAGGATATCCCAGTTGTCTAGTGAAGTCTGTCTACATTAATCTCTTAATACTCTGCTTAATTTTCAGGGAAGTAATCTCTCCAAGTCTGCTGCTTTCAATGTCACAACTTATGGTACATAAGTCATGTTGCTTGGCAACTTTGAAGTTGTTCTGATTGATAATGTAATGCAGCTATATTAGTGTGAGGATTTTGGGTCTTGCGGAGTCAAAGCCCTTATAACAGGCGTTTCACTAAGCATGTGAGTAGTCCAATAGGAGCAAATATTACTGGTATACGAATGTAGCAGTATTTGCTCCCATTGGACTCCCATGCAAAATGTGTGGCTGGATCTGAAGCCAAGTATTACATATATAAGAGAGGAAAGAAAGGAAATTCCACAATAATGACTAGAGCACAGTTAGAGTAAGTACACAGGTGCCAAGGCAGCAGCCACTTCCTGAACCGCAGCAGTGAGCTGCACAATTTGATATTATCATGTTTGGTCTCAAGTCCATTACTTAGAGGATTGAGGGCTGGAGAAAAACACCTCCAAGCCCACCTTGCCAAAACTGCACCACTAAAGGAAGTCAAGCTAAGCTTGCACACCCCAAAATTAATGCATCGCTTGCACATTCAAAAGATTTCAAAATCAGCAAATGTCTCTCTTTGCTAAAAATTCCAGTGCCATAAGATATATGATTGACTCAAAGCAAAGAGCATTTCAAGTGAATCATACATCCAGGCAAGCCCCGACAGGACACAGTTAAGTATCAATGGGCCATCATAATGGTTATCTCTCTTTAGGAACTTCAGTGTCAACAAAACCCCTGGCAAACACAGACCAATCTCACATTCCGGGCCCAGACCTGTACTCTTTCCCATGGTAAAATTCCCACAGGTGGCAGTGGAAATTTTATGTTAAGATCTGTGCAGCTTTGCTGTTCATGTGAAGGTCAGAGCTGAGTCTTGCTGTAAAGAACAAATAGTTACACACATATTCGCACTGCTCAGTGCTGTGTCCTCACTAGAGAGCTTCCAACAGAGTACCTGGGTAATGGAGGACAAAGGAAAAGGGAAAATGTGGTCTTCTCCTGACACAGTTTATGGATCAGGTTATTGACCCTCCTTAGTTACTACCACCATGATCAAGTCACTCAACTGAAGTTTTGTCCAATGCCAGCATTTATTTTCTACCATTCTTAAATACTGATTGGTTAATTTACAAAAATGCATCGATAAAATGCAGTGCTCAGCTCTTAGAATTGGAGGCAAAGCTTTATGGCCAACATGGTGAGGATGTTGATCTATAATAAGCCAAAATTGACTTACAGCTTGGGCCAGTGTTCCTACAGCTAAGCATCAGCAATTCAGGGTTATGGAAATATATCAGACAGCTGTCCCTGTCCAGTCATTAACTAAAACTCACTCTAATTCTCTGATGAGCCAGGATTTTCCAATAAATGCAGCCATAGGGTCCCTTAAAATTGAAGTCAGCTGATGAGGAGGTGATTTCAAGAGCGCTATTGGAGAAGCTATCTGGTATGTAAAACATTTTAAACTGGCTGAAGTTAAAGATGAGGAATTTTATCTGTTTGCATGTTTTTCTGTAGTTTCCACCACTGGACTGATAGTATCACATTCAATCCAGAAAGTTAGATAGCCTCTACCTGCAGGATTGTCATACTACTTCAGTGAGAATGGAGATATTTTTCTTATAGCTCTGTTTGACTGCCCAATTGGAGGCAGTTCTCCTCACTGAAGACAGTTGTATGTGGTGAGACAATGCTTTGCACAATTGCTATAAACTGCATTGCCTGAGTTTTAAGACTTACCCATAAAAACTTCAGAGATTGTCAGGCAGAATATAAAAGCAAAATCTTGCTGACAAATAATCATTAAAAGCCTTGCAACTTTTCTTTCAAAGTGGAGGCGTCTCTCTGTTATTTATTGTCAAAACTGAAAACATTAGTTTGTACTCCTTCTAAAAATTGCCACATAATTGTTTTGGTGCCAAAACCCTCCCATTTTCCACTCCAACTACAGCTGCAGCAGATAGATGTAGCAATGGCAAAATGTTGCCGCGCTTCTGTGAAACTATGTGGATAATGGGATTGTTTTCCACAAAGCTCTTTGGGACATTCATTGCTGAAGCTACTGTCCAAAAATTAGTAGAAGGAACTTGGACTGTTAATAAAAGCAGTTCAATGTAATCAGTATATAACTCTACTTCAATATTTATTAACATTTAAATTAAGTCATAAAATAAAATGTATGTTAGCATTTTACATTAATCAATAAATGAAAACTAAAATAAAAGGTCTTCCATGGCATGACAGTAGAGTTTTAGGATGAAGTAGCCATTGTAGCATAAGTGTGAAGAGAACTAAGCTCAGTCATGGTGGGTCACCAATTTATCTGAAGAAATCTCCTGATATGATCAAGCAATAATGATATTTCATCTAGAGCTTCAATGATTAGCCGTTATGCTGGCTTTTGTAGAGTTACTTCAATTAGGAAGATGAAGTGATAATATGGATAAAATTTAGTTTTCTGGATATATTTTGACAAAAATATATATACATGCAAAGTTGTTTTTCCTGAAACATAGCTGAAATGAACAAGAGCAGCAAATTTCAGTCAAAAGTTGGCCTAGAGGGCCAACTGCATTTGAGAGGATCATGCTCACAATTGCTTCCTTTGTTGGTTTTGTTGACAATCAATTCCCTACTCCCTGTGATTTCACAAATAGTACTAGTTAAATCCCTGAAACTACACATCTTAGCTCTGCTGTAACTTTCCAGCCAGGGCTACTCAAGGATGCATTTCATTACTCCATCCACTCATCCTGGCAGAAAGGATAGCATATGTAGCTGTTGGCCCTAATCAAATCACCACCTGTCTCTAGTTCACCTACTGATAGTTGGCAGGCATTGACACTCTCCAGAGTAACAATTCCATTCCTACAACTGCTTTTCTTTCCACTGAATCTGGCAAAACATTACTAGGTCTAACAGTAGAAGTGTAGATGTACAAAACAGGTTCAGGCAACTACATTTTATAGGCAGGGATGAAAAAAAATACAATCAGAAGGTATGATATAATTACAGGGTAATAAAACTATAAACATTGTTAATACATTAATTTAATATTTGGCTTTCTCTTCTGGGTGTGCAAATCCACAGATGTCCAATTGTTTCCATTTTAGGTTGGAAACAAGTATATTTTTTTTACTGATGTCTATGAGTAGGTAAGTATTCTTTTCATAAATGACACAGAATGAAAGGTACCAGAAATATTACCAAGGGAAACTGATCTCCCCACAGAGTAGGTGAACAGTTCATTTGTCTGATTGTGAATAAAAACTCTACTGGAGGAAATGTTTATATAAAGTTAGGCAGGGCAAAATCTTACTGCTACTATAAAAATGTTCACTAAATCCGACTTTTCATACCTTTCTGAATATCTGTTGTGAAATTCTGAAACCCTTGGACAAGACATTAATTCAAATGAAGCACATAAAATCATATTTTTGACCATTGTCCCAGATAAAACTTTCTCATGCTGAAAGCCAGGTCTCCTTAGACAACACGGGAAATCATTCCAGCTCTAATGTCCAGAGAGGCAAGAAAGTCAGCTAATAACAGTGTGACCAGTGAACAGAGATTTGTTTTTGTTCCTCCTGAAGAGACAACACTTGCCGGAAGAAGCAGCATGACACAGTTCTTTAACTCACTGCCGGAAGGGCTGGGTGGGAGTGAACAGGGCTGAAGGGAGACAAGTGGGTGGGATACAGGATTTGTTCCAAAGAATGGCTGAAGATGAGGAAAAGAAGGAGAGAACCATAAGCAAGGATAGTTATGTGATTTGGAGAGGCATCGGTTATCATTCACCAAATTCACCAAGCCTTATTGCCAACAGAAAACTCGCAGAGATTTGCCAGTTGCTGGATTGAATAAAGTGAGTAAACATAATCCTCCAAGAGTACTAGCCATTTTTATGTTTGGAATGAGTCTGGGAAACTTGTTTTGATTTGCATAATTTAAACTACTTCTCCAAAGAAGTAACCCAGAAACTCCCTGGGAGCTGGGTACACTATTGTTCTTTGTTTACTCGTTTTGCAAACTGGAAATTCAAGCACTAGGAAAAAAGTTTTGTACGAATAAATAAACAGCAATAGCATCTAAAATGTTGATCTTGGGTGTCAAAGAGAGAGCTTATGTGTCTTTTTCTTGTTACAACAAATGCAAAGCTGCCATGAAGCACTCCACCCCTTATTTAAAGCAAGAGTTTCTGAATATGAAAATCACCCAACAAAAAGCTGTTTATGCTGCCTACAGAAGACAGATATGTTCCAAACATGCTCCATATCACTTATCAACAATAACATGAATGCAATTAACTCATGGTTTTGCGAAGTCTGAAAATTCTGTTGCAGGTTTTCAGAAAAAAAACCCAAAACAACAACAAATCAGCCAACAAACTCGCAAAGTTATATTAAAACATTTGCATACAAACACAGTACTGTATGGAATTCTGCATATGCTTATTACAAATAATTGTGAATTGCTTACAGGTAGGATAGCAGCCTTTGAATGACAGCAAGTAAGATAAAACCACTGTTTGAACAGCTAGCCACTAAAACAATGAGGTTTAGGGATTACCCTGTTGAGGTTTAGGGAGGTGATCTCGTTTTGTCCACATGAGATGAAATGAATATGCCATCCTGTGGATCTCACTATGTTCTCCAGAACCTTCACGGTGTTTTTATGCTGGTGGTGTACAAATTGAGAACAAAAGCACTACATTTTTAAGATGATCAAATGCCCCTCTGGAGATTATGACTTTGAAAAGTTATCATTTAAGATTTGAAGAGGACGTAGTAAATGCTTTCTTTTCTAACAACAGTATGATGTCAGATTTGGGCGAGGTTTGAAAAGAGTATAAAAAAGGGGACAAATTGAAACAATTGAAACCTGCCATTTATGAAGAAGTGGCTATAAAATTCCATCTTTTCAGCTATACATTTCCAAATGTTACTGTGAAAATCAGTGTCCTTTGCTAAAATAATTTATCTGAAAACACATTTTTACAGTTACTTATAAGGACCAGAATACTTTTGTACCATCCGGACTTAAAAGAAAAACTAGATTTGTTTTTAAAAAATCTGCAGAGAATTCAAGTCAATAACATTTTTTTTCAGAAATTTCTCTCTGTATACCTATAAAGTATATATGCACATAGACGCATGAATTTGTATATGTAAAAAAATAAGCTCCAGCCTTACCTACAGAGAAAATCTGGCAGTCACATAAGAATGAAGTGAGATGAAGCTTTTACTCATAATGAGGATCAGATTTTCAAAGGAAAGAAGGTGAAATCTGGAAGCTAGTTCCTACTCGAAAAATCACAACTGTGTGGAAGGCTGTAAGTTTCTCTATGAATCAGCCAAACATCAGATCTCTGGAGATAATTAACTGCTTGAAAATATATGCATCTGGAATCTTTTTGAGGAATAGGATGTAGCAGAAATATAGAAGCAACATAAATAAAGCCAGGAACATTTGGTGGATAACTGCTATAAACAACTTCACAATTCCTTGGTAAAAATCAGTGACTACTGAACACAAAGCAAAGAAAGTAAAAATTCTAGCAGCAGTGAGTACTTTTTGATCTACATGAGTAAAGCAAAAAGGTATCACAGAATTACTGAAATAGTAGTATAGCATTTTTTAAAATAGAAGTACAACATCTTGTACAATATCAGCAGTTATGGAGAAGGGGGCAATCCTTGAGAGAAGAGAGTGGGGAAAAAAGCCTTCCCTTTTAGAAATGGTTAAAATTAAGGCAGTGATTCAGAGCAGATCTGCCAAACATAAACCTTTCCATTCAAATGTACAAAGCAGAAGTACTGGCTTTTGGGGAACATCTTTCTGCATTTCAGTGCATCATCAGTACACAACTTGAGAAGAGCCTCAGTTGGCCCCTACTGTATGCTCTGAGCAGCCTACCCATTCCTCAGGTACCCCTGATGCATCACTGCCAACTCGGTTCTCTGATGACAGTCAGAGGTCTCACATCAGTGAGGAGATTTGTCCTATCCATACCCCATTTCAGTTACAGCTAGATTGTGGTTTTACTCCTCATCAAAATGATCATAAGTAGGTGGATTTTGAAAGGTCCTAGGTTCCTTTCTACTACTCTACACTGATACTGAGAGATACTCCTAGAATTTATCATGAAACCAAAGCCAGTGCACAGCAATACTGCTCCTCTACAGATGCCCCCGGCAGAAGAGATGGGTTTTATTTCTACTGTGTAAGTAACTCATTGAACATCTTCTCCACCCTCCTTTGCTGACTGTGTCTCCTGTGGGGTGAGATTTCTTTCTGCAATGTCTGCATAGACCCTGGGAGAACAAAACTGGGCTACCACAGTTTTCTGTGAAAGAAAGTGATATACATTTTTCCACTGGATTTTTTAGAGCTAACTTACCAGTTTTGAGCTTACTGTCTCCTAATTCACATACCATCATATCTGTTTTGCTTACACAGATGCTAATATCATTGGTAGAAGGAAGTCCGCCTGTGGATTATCATTTCATCTAATTCATTAATTTTCTTTTTTTTATAGTCCCTTCAGTCCTTAGTACTATGATGATTTTCTTTTCTCCCTTGATGAGGTTTTCACTGATAAGGAGGCAAAAATGTTGTAATTCCAACAACAGAAAACCACACTTTTGTTCCATTGGGCCTCCTCTTTTAATTTTCCTTAAAACTGCCGTTTTTACTGCTTAGTATTACCTCCGCCCTCTAAGGGCCAGCCATTAGTAAATGATGGCAGGGAACCCAGTCTGAATATGCTTTATAGTATTTTTCATTCCACTCATCTCATAGTAGCCATTCTGGGAAGACAGCAAAGAGGAAATCTTGCACGTGCTGGAATTTTCAGGAACATATTCACTGTATGTAATGACTTTTGTAGAATTATGACTTAACTGAAAAGACAGTTATCTTTACATCCATAGGCATTAGAAATATAGCCTCTCTGTTCATCCACTATTTAAAAAAACCCCATAAACACAGATAGGATAGATTCCATTCCAAAGGACTCACGGTTCAACCCCAAGAACATGATGGAACATATCCATCATTCTGGAGGTGCTCCCAAGTACACATAGCTACTTTTCATGTAACAAGGCAAGGCAGTGCACAGAGGTGACCTTAGGTGGTTCATAGAGCCATAGACTCAGGGGTTCTTTATGTCACCAAGACTATTGAGCCTGTTCTTTCTGAGTGATGTCTACCAAAATTAGCCTTATGTAGTTCCCCAGCACAAATCCAGATTTGGACCTGGTGAAGATGTATGGACTGTCTCCTCAAAAGTGCTCAAAGGCCACTCTCACACTGTCAGTGCAGCCCCTAATCCAGCCAAGAACTGTTTTCCCTGAATCTATCTGGTATGTGATAGATGGTGATGCGGTCTCTGGAGGGCATTAGATTCGTTTAGATAGGCTGTCCACAAGTTGCCTTCAAAGTCACCACGTGGAAAGGAAGATCTGAAAAACTTTCTTGGCCCCAGGCTTCTCTCAGTCACTCAACAGTAAGACAGTGGCAGACCCTCATCTTTGGCAGCTGAGCCTCTATTGTAGCAAATATTCCAGAACAGTTAGATGACTCTGGCCTAGAAATCCAGAAACAACCTTGGCATCTTTAAAATATCTCCATCAACATCCATTAACAAATAACGTTCAGGAGACACTGGACTTTGTGTAAGATTGCTTCTGTTATTCTAGGCTTTCTCGTTATTATTTTCAGGCAGTCACTTAACTTCTTCATTCTAAAGTGAAACTGTTCCGGTCTTTCTACCACATCCCAATACAACTCCACTGATAACTAAACGCTAGCTAGAGACAGAAATGTTCTTGATGTGACTTATTTTTCAATGTCACTGAGTTACTAAATCCATTATCTTCCCACCACTGATGAATAACTGATGGGAAAGTAATTGACCAGCAACATCAACCATGCCAGTGCAATTGTCTGGGTCGTTTGACAATCTTATAGAAGAAAAATTACATAAAAAGAAGAAGCAAACCCCTCCCAGTTGATTATTAGGAACAGATAAATGAGTTTGTCCAAGAGGAGAACCACCATGATTAGCAGTCTGAAATCTAAATCCAAACACCTGGAAGTGCTTCAAGCCTTCCCCTTCTCCTCAGGCCATTTATTTACTGCTGGCAAGTCACAGACACAGTGACTGCAATGTTTTCTGGTGACTCACATCCATGAAAGTTCCTGGCATGTAACATCTAACAGGTAAATCCTAAAATAATCTTGGTCATGGTGCTGCCAAGGGGGAGACCTGAGAGTTCTGCAGGAGGGTATATAAGGGACAAGAATGTTATACATAGCAGCATGTGGACATGGGAAAGATGGTCAAATTCCTTCCTTAGGATATAGGAAAATCTTTGGCTTTTCTTGAATTTCTTTGTGAGGGGGATGAGCAAGGAAAAGCAATCCAGCCAGAATCCTGTTGGAGGCTAGGTAGGAAAATGAGCACCTTTACAAAACAAGCAGAGGCTCATAGTGATGGTCCCCATGTGATAAACAACAAACTATAAGGAGTTACAGGACAATATCATGCTCTCTCCGGGGAAGAGGTATTATGATATGGATGCAATAGCTAAATGGCTATTGACTGGAGGAAGGGAAGTCTTGAGGTCCCCGTTGTTAAAGGATGGCTTCAAAACACATACACCTTGCACATATGTGTCCATTAGGGTGATCAGGAAGGGACCAAACTAGGAATTTTTTAAGATGTTGCTTTTTTCATTAGAAAAGGACAGTTCATTGAAAACAAATATTTGCCAGGAAAGGGACAAGTTTGAGGACTGTCTCTTCACACAATTTTCACCCAGCTTTCCAAAATATTTGGTTTAAAATTTTGTAACTAGAAATATTTTATTTAAGTTGGAAAGAAACCTGTACTGTAAGTGACACTAAACTGAATTTCTTTAAATTTAATTAATTTAAATGTAGGAATCTTTTATGTGTAAGTAGTAAAAATCAGTATGAGGAGTTTAAGTGCAATAAAAACATCTCAAATTATACAGAAGTGAATGTATTTGAATGAATGTTACTAGTTTTCAATGTTCATTAGAAAAATCATAGAATCATTATGGTTGAAAAAGACTTCTAAGATCAAGTCCAACCATCAGCCCAATACCACTGTATGTACTAAACCATGTCCTGAAGTGCCACATCTACATGTTTTTTGAACAACTCTAGGGACAGTGACTTCATAGGCAGCTTCTTGCAGTGCTTCACCATTCTTTTAGTAAATAAATCTTTCCTGGTACTGAATCTAAACCTTCTCTGGTGCAAATTGAGGTCATTTCCTCTTATCCTATCACTTGATACCTGGGAGAAAAGACCAATACCTGCTTTGCCACAACCTCCTTTCAGGGAGCTGTAGAGACCGATGAGGTCTCCCCTCAGCCTCCTCATCTGCAGACTAAATATCATTAGGTACCTCAGCCACTCCCCACAACCCCTGTGCTCCAGATCATTCCTCAGTTTCATTGCCCTTCTCTGGAGAAGCTCCAGCAACTCAATACCACAGAATTATAGAACCACCAGGTTTGAAAAAACCTCTTTGATCATCAAGTCCAACCATTCCTATCAAACACTAAACCATGCACCTGAGCATCTCATCCACCTGTCCTTTAAACATCTCCAGGGAAGGTGATTCAACCAACTCCCAGGGCAGCCTCTGACAGTGACCCTTTCCATGAAAATATTTTTTCTTGATACCTAGTGTGAAACTCCGAAACTGGCTGATCTTGAGGCCATTCCCTCTCGTCCTGTCCCCTGTCACTTGGGAGAAGAGGCCAGCACCCTCCTCTCCACAACCTCTTTTCAGGTAGTTGGAGAGAGCAATGAGGTCTCCCCTCAGCCTCCTCTTCTCCAGGCTAAACAACTCAGGCTCTTTCAGC